>CM077109.1:10539739-10589665 GCA_039619505.1 Cimex hemipterus
TAAAATAAAGAATATAATAGCATATTATCAGTTAATTTATTTTTCTAATCTAAAATGTTTTTTGTGTTGTATAAATTAATTTTTTTAAATCTAAAATTTACTAGAATTGTATAACTTCCTTATTTTAATCTAAACTTTAGATGCAATTTCTTGCATTGTCTAAACTCACTTTTTTACCTCCTAAATTTATTTGTAAAATGTAAACAATGTTCATATATCTCTGGCTCTGAAGATGATTGCAATAAAGATCTAAACGTTGGCACGATAAAGAAAATTTTCACTAAAACCTGCGTCGTTCATCATTGAACGGTCACTAAACTTGATTGATCTTAGTCATTGTAATACGACCACGTAATTTTTTCTACTGTGATGGAATAGTTAAAAATGGATAACGGGAAAATATAACAACGTGATTTAATGGGTTAAACCATTTAAAGTATCACGTATAACACCAAAAAATTGAACATTGACTTTTAGCCGTACTGCTGTTATGTTTTATCCGCTCTGCTGGAAAATATAACGTATTTATTATTTTAGACTCTAATTATGTAATAAAAAATATAAATACTTAAATTTTTCTTTACTACAAAATAATAGAGTTATAACGTAATAACTTCCTAGATTGTTCTAGTGCCGTCAATGAACATAGTAGTCAGCCGACCCGGGGGGGGGGGACAAAAAAACAACAACCAGGGAGTATAACTTCACCAGGTGGAGGCGGACAAGCTCCTGAAACGCACCTCTGGCTTCTCCCAACCTTCATACATTGGGATATGGCCAAACTAAAGAAAAACGAGACACCCCACTAGATCTGTGCCTCAGAACTACAAAAAACCTTCTACCTGTTGTAATCTTGGAACTAAGCAGAGGCACAGATCGAGTTCCGGTATCTTAGGCCATCGGGATTGTTAAATATACGTAGTGATTTTGTTGTGATTATGTTAATTTATTCGAATGAATGTAATTTATTAGAAAGAATGTGGTTGAGTTAAACCCAGTTCGAAGAATATCGATTACTTTCGGGGAGCGCATAAGACCAGACTTCTATACTTGAATCGACGGTTTCGGGAAATTTATAAGAATGAGTGTAATTTATTAGCGTGAAAGGAAGGGGCAGTAAACCCCCCTACTGCTCAAGGAATATTGAGAGGTCTGGGGTTAGTGTGTAGACTCTAGAGAGTATAAGCTGTTAGTAATTAGTAGTTGGTTCAATCCCGCCCCGAGGAATATCGAGTACTTGGAGAAAATAAACCTCCTTGTTTGTTGTGATGGTTATGCGGTAATGTACCTTTTTCATATAAAGGCGGAGAATCAGTAACAAATTGACGCTAATAAATAAGCGCCAAAGAGCAGAAACCGCCCCTCCCCCAATCTTACACATTATTACTATTATTGCTATAACTAACACAATTGCTATTTCACAAAGATAAGGCGAACATCTAAGGGATTAACTAGCACGAAAGTAACTATTGCTCCAAAGACAGGGCAAATAACTAAGTACCAACTAGCATGAAACTAGATATTCTTACAAAGACAAGTACACCAAGGAAGGACCAACTATCATCGAATAGTCTTTTGTTACAAAGACATTATTTAACTACCTCAGAGTAGACTAGACTAAAAGACAACTTTTGTGCAATAATGATTACATAACTACTTCCGAATTTAATATCACTTCGAAGACAGAAGATTATAACGGAAATAACAGTGCATATTCTTTTTTCCATAACACAGAACATGTTGCGAACAAAAAACATTTTCTTTACAATTTTTTGTGTTTTGTAAGCATCAAAATAATCAACGCTAAATGAGCACATAAAAGAATTTCGGTAATTGTAAACATAACAATTTAGAATGAGCGTGACCATAGTGAAACGTTTCCACTGTTGTTTCGCAACATTAATTTATTTTTTAAATTTTTTTTTTCTTTCGGGTATTTCTCCCCTCCCCTTTTTTCCCCTTCATACAAATTGGCTAATTCCTCCTACGTGACATTACGGCAGTAAACAGAAATTAGCCTCGGCGGAGTTTCTGTGGTAAAACTTGTAGGGCCTCGAGGATGCACGGTTTCGGAAAGTGAATCAAGGAACAAGGGAGAGGTGATTTCGTTATTGAAACTTTGCGGCTAATTACTTTACAAACTGGGTTGCAACACGCGAAGGAGTGCCCAAAGAGCGTCAACTTATAATCACAGATGAACATTCCGGCATTCAATAGTTTCCCTTCATCACACTCGCCCACGCTAACTCAAAGGGGAAAAATTGAACTTCGAAACTTAAGCTTCAAACGAACTAAAACCCCAAATAATGCAAATTGTGTGGGTTTAGTGAATTAGTCAGTGATTATTTGGAGATCGTGAGATGCGGTTTGGTATGACGTAGGTTTTAGAAAAACATTAATTTTCTTTATCATGCGAACGTTTCGAATTTTATTGGGATCATCTTCAGGCCCGGGCGTTGGAAACATTGTCTATAATATACAAATACATGTAGGATGGGAAAAAATGAATTTATACAACGATAGAAATTTTAGATAAAATAAATGAATAAATAAAGAAAATGAACTCAATTTCAGAATATTTTAGATTTTTTTAAAATTATACAATGCTAGGAAATTTTAGATAAAAAAAATGATATAGTACTAGAAAATTTTAGATTAAAAAAATTATATAATGCAAAAAAAATCATTAAAAAATATACGATGCTAAAAAATTTTAAATTAATTAATTTGTATATTTTGGCATTGTATATTTTTTTAATCTAAAATTTTCTAGTATTGTATAATTTTTTTAAATCTAACATTTCTAGCATTGTATAATTTTTTAAAATCTAAAATGTTCTAACATTGTATTCATTTTATTTATTTATTTTTTATACGAGAAAATTTTAGATTTAAAAAAAATTATACAATACTAGAAAATTTTAGATTAAAAAAATATACAATGCTTGAACATTTTAGGGGAATTAATTTTCTAGAATTGTATAAATCAATTTTTTTAAATCGAAAATTTTTTCGCGGTGTGTACATTTTTTATCTAAAATTTTCTAGCATTGTATAATTTTTTAAAATCTAAATTTTTCTAGCAATGTAATCATTTTCTTTGTAATCTAAAATTTTCTCGCGTTGTATATTTTTTAAAATCTAAAATTTTCTAATATAAAAAATAAATAAAATAAATACAATGTTGGAACATTTTAGATTAAAAAAATTATACAATGCTAGGAAATTTTAGATTTAAAAACCAGTATACAATACTAGAAAATATTAGATTTAAAAATTATACAATGCTAAAACATTTTAGGTGAATTAATTTTCTAGCATTGTATAAATTAATTCTTTTAATATAAATTTTTTTGCAGTGTATATATTTTTTATTTAAAGTTTTCTAGCATTGAATAATTTTTTAAAGCTAAATTTTTCTAGCAATGTATTTATTTCATTTATTTATTGTTTAATATCAAATTTCTAGCATTGTATACATTCATTTTTTCACATCCTACATATATTTGTAAAATTTAAACAATGTTTATAAAACCCAGGCTCTGAAGATGATCCCAATGAAGATCGAAACGTTTTTCTAAAAGCTACTTCACACCAGACCGCATCTCACGATCTCCCAATAATCGCAATACAAAATGTTACATTAAATATTTTCGTATACTTTTAACTCGAATTGTATAAGAATACAAGTATACAATTATAAGTATACCATTTCATTAAATCATCCCTGATAACTTATTAGTTCTCGCTGGTTAATAAAAGAAAAACAATGGAAACAAATTTTTCCTTCAGAAATTAAACTAAAAGTTTCTTTAGAGATGCTCTAAAATAATGGAGATAATGATCCGTTTCTTCTTGAAAAGCAAACCGTCATTAACCACTGCCACCTAAAGGCACACTTAATGAATTAGGTGCTAGAAATTTGTTCGAATTAAAATAGAACATTTTAATGCCTTATTAAATAAAACACTTTCGAGAAAGAAAAAAAAATCAATGAAACTCTTACCAAACTACGGATTACGTTTGTAAAAAATAAAAAACATTTTATTGGTGGAACTGCAAAATTTTGAACTTAGGATGTGAGTGCTATTCGACCAATCAATTAATTGATGTACTTTGAAAAAGATAGTTCATCTCGTATACAAGTAATTGATTATTATTCCAATGGTCGTAATCGTTTTTGCCTGATTCCGTCAGGTATTTTACTGAAATATATGACAAATAATTACCTGCTTCATTTTCTGATTTCCTGGGTTTCATTTTTGTTCTTCTTCACAGTCCGATTCTTTTACGAACGAAAAAAAACGCTATTTGTATGAGAGGTTGTTGCTGAACCCCGCTGATGAAGTAGTGACGGGATGTAGTCTGATCCTCGAAAAGGGACACAGGTCGGTGCGGTTCGAAACCGCCCTTATAAATCCCTCCAAGGGAAACAATATACAACCTGAGCCTACATCCAAGCCCAACTTTATACGCTCGAAGGGTAGGCAGACCCGTACCGCCTCAGGATGATCCACCTTACAAATCACTAAGAAAATAGCGTCTACAAGTTTAAAGCAAATAACATTTTTACGTTATTTCTTTACAAAAATTGTTGTATATATGTTACTATAGTTTTATTTTTTAAACATGTTAGATATTTAGTTTCAAACGACAAAACCAGCCTATTTCGTTTAATATGTAAAAAAACTTCTCAATCAAATCGAACAGTATCAAATTTAACGAGTATAAACGGGGTCAAATTTGATTAAAATGCTATTTCCAGTTTTCCTGAAAACCCTTTTCAGAGAAATTCAATACGCTAAGCAAGCTTTCTACTAATTAAAAAACCTTTTTGAGTCATAATTTTACTTTTATCTCGACGTCAGAAGAGATTTCAAATGATAACAATCTGTAGTTCAGACAAGTTTCAACTTCAACTGATTTTTTTTTGTTTCACGAGAGTTATACATTGCTAATTTTTGGTTCAATACGTAATAAATAGGATGATTCATCAAACGAGATTCGATCGGAAAGGTTTTCCTAATTTTAGCCATGTTAAACACATTAATTGGACGAAGTCGACCATTAAACGCGGATAATGAAGGTTCATTCGATGTACCTATGATCGTTTCAGGACTTTGCTACAGCACAAGATAACATCTACCATCTAATATTACAATAAATACGAATTATCTTAGATATCTTAATTAAGGACTTTTTTTAACGGATTGACTGCAATAAAGTTAGGTAGGGATTTTCAGAAGAACTTTGTTAAACATTGGTAATGTTTGGATAAAAACATGTATTTTAGTATTACGCATATATATTTAAACGACTTTTTGAGTAGTATAGGTTTTTGGTTTTTTTTTCTGGACGACACTTTATAATGTTTCACAGGGACGGGCCCTAATTTGTACTTGAGGACTTTGCCCACCACTTTACTTCAAACGGCACCGGTATCTTGACTTTGTAAGGCACTTGGGTGATGCACTTCGACTTTGATGGACACTCGGATGATGTTCTCTACGGTGTACGGTTCTTGAACTAAATGGATATAAAAAAAAAAAAAAAAAATGAAATAATTTGATTCTTCTAATTTTGAACAGAAAAGTTAAGAAAACTAACTATTCCAGTTGTGTCGAATTTATAAAAATTCCTAAATAATTACAATTAATTAAGGTTTTTAGTTGAGATAAAAAAAAAAAATCAATGGCACGAGCGGGATTCGAACCCACGACCTTCGGCTAAATACGCCGCTAGTCTACCTCTTGAGTTATCGGAACCTCGATCCACTCGGAAATCAACTTTCCATCTCAACCCCACCTTTTGAGTTTTCCCTCCTGTTTGACATTTTTCAAATGTGTATTTGGGTTGGAATCTTGACGGCAAATGAAATGGCTACGGATAGCTTTATTGAAGTATACTATATTTTAATTCATTAAATTCACTAATTTCGTGGTCCTCTTGACCAATTTATTTGAGTTATCTCTACTAACATTTTTATAAATGTTTTAGTTGAAAAATGGTAGAGCAGCGGCGTATCAAGCCGAAGATAGTGGATTCGAATCCTGCTCGTGCTACTGACTTTTTTATCTCACTAAAAACCTTAATTAATTGTAATATATTAATTGGTCAAACAGACCACGAAATTGGTGAATATCTAAATAATATTTGTGATATAAGTCCGTTGTATTATTAAGTATTGATTATGTGAGGGGTAGTATTGTTGGGTAGCAATAAAATAAGAAAGTCATATTTTTAATATATATTTTTTTATATCGGCAATATTATAGGCATTTCTGTCAAATTGGTGGGATTTTCCCTTGTGTTTTAAAACTACGTGGCCCTCTTTCTCTTCTTTGCGAAGTCCCACGTGGGAAGGCTTGTAGACTAGTATCATGGAGTTTTACGTAGACTGGGATGTTTTTCTCTATGGTAACTGCATAAGGTTTCATGACGATCTCTACAGAAGGCTTGGGGCCTTCGTCTTTGTACGGCTTCTCGACCGTGACTTTGAGTTCAACGGGTACTTTTTTCTCGACGATGACAGGCACGGTGTATGGTTTGGGGACGTCGTAGTAGACTTTCACAGGGACGCGGACTTATTTATATTCGGGGATTTTGACCTACTTGACTACTTTAAAAGGAACTGTTTTCTCGACTCCGTAAGGCATTGGGTGAGGTACTTCGACTTTGACGGGAACACGGACGATTTTCTCGACGGGGTACGGTTCTGGGACGTACACTTTGACTTCGACGGGGACTTTCTTCTCGACGGTATAAGGAACAGGCTTTTCTACTTCGTGTGGCACTGTATGATCGACATGGACGTGGACCGGGTAGAAACAACTCGAATCTTTGACCGCTTTGACTATTTCATAGGGCACTGGTTTCTCGACTTTGACCGGAACGTGGACCATTTTCACAGAGGAAAGGACATTCTTCTCAATAGTGTAGGGAACAGGCTGAACCCCTAGCCGTTAACCCGGTACGCACCTTTTCTCTCCTTAGTCCAGACTTAAGTTGATTTGTTTTGTGCTCGGGGACTTCAACCTCCTCGATTACTTCGCACGACTCTAGTTTCTCAACTTTGTAAGGCACGGCTCTCGATTAGGCACGAAAACCTTGAGGGGCACATGGACGATTTTCTCTACCCGGACGTACTTGATTTCTACAGTACCTTCTTCTCCACGGTGTGTATAGGCTGTTCAACCTTGTAGAGCACGGTCCACCGGGACGTTCCATCCACTTATCTTCCACCGGGTACGGTTTTTCTTCCTTGGTCACATATATCGTCCTATACTGCTTGATGTTAGCTCTTGTGCACCTCCGTCGAAGCCAGTAAAACTAAAGGTAAAAAGAAACGAACAATAGCTCGCTCAATCGCGAACTCAACTGGAAAGCAATTTTGCAGCACTGCCTAGGTTTTTATATTACAAATTAGGTCATTTTTGATCAATTTACTTTATAAGGAATGGTGATTTAATTGAATTACTTATGTCATAATATTTTTCGTCGTATAAAGAGTTCATTTGTATGTTCATGGATCAAAGGTAGTAAGTCTTGCTGTTATTATGAAATGAAGTAGTATGTGAAAATAATCAAGAATTATATAATAAATTTGGAACATTGGATTGTAGTTTTCTGTTTGTGATTTTATTTTGTAACTAACCCAAAACAAGATATATAGAGCGATTCATTCATTCATTCATTGTAATGCGTCATTTGCGGCTAGTCCATAATTTTAAATTCATTTTTAAACTTTTTGTAATTTCTACATTCATTAATTTTATCGTAAAACTTTGAAACAATCCACATCCATAGTCACCCGGCACGTTAACGAAGTTCATTGACTAAGATTAATAATGGGAATAAGGTGCTACGACATGGATTCTAATTAGGAATAGCGAGGGGAAAACGTGTGGAGTTTCACTCTGAGGCAAACGAGAAACTTGCCCGTCGAACGGAATATAGTCGATTTTGTTCAAAGTATAATAACACAACAGTTTTATAATAATTAGCAGATTTTTTGCTAAGTTTTTTCAAAATGAATGGTATTATTCTCGTTATAAGAAGGCATCATGGGATTGCTTTAGGATCTTGTTTGATATAAAACGTCAATATAAACAATACAAAGCTTATTTGTTGGGCTCGACATACAAAAATAACACATTTTCTTATTTTCTTCAACTGGGGAATTTAAACTTGCGACAACAACGAGTCATTGTCAGAGCAGAATTGTAAGAATGGTAAAGAAGTTGACAAGCCAGTTGAAACGCATGTTTAGTAGCGGTTTTGGTGACAGTTAATTCAGTGGGGTCGCGTTTCCACAGGCAAGTATGACCCCCTCCGAGATGTTTCATGCTTGTTTTATACACAGTACATTATGTGAAGCGTGCTGTATTTTTTGTTGTCCTTTAACGTATATTCGTCACTCTTTGTCAGTTTTTGTTTATATTGCAAGTAATTATAATTACGTTCTACTCTATTAAGAATCAACGGTTACTGCATGGCTTAAAGTTAAAATATAGCAAATATAGAAATTATAACAATAAATGTTTTAGTTTTTGTTGGTAGCAATATTATGATTTTTAAATCCATGATATTTCGTGGTCTGATTGGCCAAATAACTTCTTTTGAATAAATAATTTTATATAAGATTATTGAAATAAGAAAACCAGTGTCATAAGCGGGAATCGAACCCACGACCTTCGGCTAAATACACCGCTAGTCTACCTCTTGCGCTATCTTGACTTCGATCCATTCGGACACCAACTCCCCATCTCAACCTACAACTTTTCGAATTTTCCCTCTTTTTTTTGTACATTTCCCACCTTTTTTAGCCGTTTTTTTTATCTCGACCAACACTTTACTTAAAGATGAATTAATTGAAAATAATTTATTTGTTCAATCGGACCACGAAACCTCATTTTTTGATTTAGTATTGATCTCTCCAAAATAGTGGAATAAGAATATAACAGGGAATAAACAATTTTTAATGTACATTTCTTCCATGGTTTTTGGAACCGATGGATACGGGTTTTAATTTAGAACAACTATTCTCAAGATATTTGCAATAAATCTTTCTGAACGTTGTAAAAAAACAAACAATATCTTCTCAAACTTATTCCATTGTGAACCAAGTCATTTCTTTATAATTATATTCTATACTTAATTAATTCCTTATTATATGGATATATTTAAGCAATTAACTATTAAATTATCACGAGATTAATTTTTACGCTAGAGGTTCAGTTGACATTGAGTTTATTTTCCAATCTCTTTAAAAAAGTTGCCTCATTCCAAAACCAAAATTTTCCACCTATTTCCTGGAATTACCTATCAGTTCTTTTAGAATATTTTGTTGTACGAACACGATCATCGTCATTCAATTTCTGAACGAATTTCCATTTCTTGCCCAGAAATATTAGTATTACCAAAAAAATACCAATGTTGGGTATGCAAAAGACGAATTTTTCAAATATCTTGAAATCGGGATTCGATTCTCGGCGATTTATGAAGTGCCCACGCAGAGCTTTCAGACATTATTCGGAGATCGTGAGATGCGTTCTGGTCTGACGTAGGTTTTAGAAAAAACATTTTCTTTATCGTGCGCCAACGTGGCGATCTTTACCGAAGGTGATCTCAATAAAGTTCGAAACGTTGGCAGGATAAAGAAATTTTTTTCTACCATCTACATCTCACCAGACCGCATCTCACGATATCCTAATATTTGTTGTTTTACTTATTAAATCCATTACATTTCGAGGCTATTACATTCGTCGCCGAGAAACGAATCCTGTTCACACGACGTTTGAAAAATGGCAGAAAGGAGGTAGAATTCAAAAGGTGAGGTGGGAAGTTAATGTGGATTGAATTCACGTGGTAGAGCAGCGGTGTATTTAGTCGAAGGTCGTGGGTTCGAATCTCGCTTGTGACACTAGGTTTTTTACTTCAACCAATGCCTTACATAAATATTAATTGTTATGATTTTTGTTAACCTCTTGGTTGATTTTGGTTAAAATATTTTCGACGATTTTTATTTATGATCAAATAACGAACAACAGTGATCGATTGTTTACGTTAATACAAGGTGCTACGGGGTTAAATGTCAATATTGTCATGGTGGAGTCACTAAATAAAATGTAGTTATACCAGAACGAGCTTTCAATCGTGAGTCTTTCCTGAGATATTAATATTTTTGTCATCTTGGTATAAAAATCAGATATTTTTTGATAAAATCGTATTTTCTTAATTTTGGTGGCATTAATATACAAATCTGTGTTTCGAAAAACGGCAGTAATCTTTCCATAACATAACATTTCCGCTGAAAAATTCGCTCTTCAGAATATATAGTATCCTTATAACAAACAGGCCGTCAATATTTTCTGGGATTCTGGGAAAAATGTGATATCGAACCCAAGGAGAGCAGCAAGTCCGTACATGTCATATTTTTAATAAAAACATTTATTAGCTGGTAACAAATCCAATTCCCTCCCTTCTTTCCCTCGTGTCATAGCACGTGATTTCAATTTTCTCAATTCCATTTTCTCTGATACGAGAATAATTGAATTATTCGTGCCCGAGGTGAAAATCCTAGGTTTATTCAAAACAAAAAAGTTTTTTTTTTACATTTTTATTTGGTTTTACTGTTTTTATTTTACCCTACAATGTTTTTTTAGAATTAGGCAAGAAACATTTTCTTTCTAAATGTCTTATTTGTATAATCAAACCTATTTTTGGTATGAAAAATATGAATAAGCCTAAATATATTAAAATTTGACCATACCCTACGCTAACATTATAAATCAAATTCGATATATAACACACGAAATGTATAGTACAACATATAAGATAATCACTTTACTCCAAACTTCAAAAGATTTCTACATAATATAAACCCTCCACAATTTATCCTTCCTATCCCTAATAATATTTCTATTATAATCCTGAAAAAATAGGTAAGACCTAGTGCAAACCATTGCCCATTTTTTCAAACTTCGGGCTCTTTCCCCTCAAAGAACACCACTTCTCACAGAAAAGAAAAGAATAACGAAAAAAATTATATTTTATTGGCACTCTCAACAAGACACATCTACAGAAAACGAACACTGAGGAATTCAAATAATTTGATCGAGTCTAAAATTTCTATCAATAATATAAATATATATATAATTAAATTTAAACCATGTTTATAAATCCCAGGCCCTGGAGATGATCAAAATAAAGGTCGAAACGTTGGCACGGCAAAGAAAATGTTTTTCTAAACCTACATCACACACATCACACAAGGTCGCATATCAAAATTTTCATATAACTATTGACATAATTAAATAAAATTAATTTGAACGTAAAAACGGGTTAATTCAAAAATTAAAACGTTATTGAAGTTAAAATGTTAATTTTCAAATTAGAAAGTTAGTTGAAAGTAAAAAGGTTTAATTTGACTGATGAAAGCTGTATAATTTTAAATTCATTTCTGTCAATTCTATTCCAATTTATGTGGTATTTTAACAACCCGATTACTTTAAATATACACAAAAAAAAATCGTAGACAGTAAGGAGCATTACGTTTCACGATTATATTTCATACCGTCCCTCATGTTGTTTTAATTTTCAAATTAATTTCAATATGAAAAAAAGGTAAATAGGAATTTTTTAAAGCTATTGGGTCGGAATATAGTAAAATGCGCCAATTATACAAGTAAAATTTAAATCCACGTTTTTTAGAAAAACACATGATACGTTAAAGAAAAATGTACTAATACTATACATACTAACCATGGTTGGATGCAGTGCGTATTACGAGACATATTTCTAGTTAGTTTGCAAATTTTCCTTTGATGTAGGAATTGTTTACGTTCCACAATTGATTATTTTAATTTATATTGCCTGTGGAGCTGCTGTTGTTTAAATTATAAATTTAATTTTAAATAATTCCTTAATTTTGTAAGAGGTTTTAAAGCGTTGTTACTGAATTGAGTCGGATATTATATTAAATTTCCAAACAGCGACTTCAACCAGGAGATATTTTAAAGTGGGAATAACTAAAGGATGCAGAAGCGTATCCCGGCTTCCATTAGGGGCGCTGGTGAAAGGACGTGGAATTTCAGAGCTTCCTGGAGCGCAATTAATAATGAGGAACAATTCCGACCTCACTCGCTGACTATTTCAATTAGTTTAATAGAAAAATTTATTAAAAGCGAAAATTAAGCTTGTAACCTATGCTTGATGGACAATTAGAAAACAAAACTGAAAACAAAGATTAAAACGTTATTTATAAGCAATTGATTTCTCTTCTAATTTCATAAGTTTTTTCAATAAATTTCCCACCTTCAAACCTGAACCTGAGCCTTCATATACAAGACATATTGATAAAAAAAAGCCAAAGAAAAATCACTAGTGCAACAATCGATTTTCTAAAATATTTCTTCAGTTGGCAGCCCCCCCCCCACAGGACGGAATAAGGTGACGATTTATATCTCTAGGACTTTCAGACTGTCACAATGATCTACGTGTATAAAGAGGCCGACGACGTAAGGTCGAGCTATCTCCAGGAAAGATACTAAGTTAGTAGGAAAGTAGGAACAATAGAAACATTGTTCTCCCTGACTACAGGTAGATTGCCATTTGAAGATGGAGATATTATAATTAACACCTCGGGGCCGTTATTTCATTAATCGTCAGTTTTATATCAAGGAAAGAAATGTTTAAACAAAAATACATTTTATCCAAATTGCGAATGTATGAAGTTCAATGTATGACCTTTGAAAATTATTATTAAAAGAAGTTAAATTCATTAGATTTCGTGGATCGATGGACCAAATAACATCATTCGATTGATTAATCTTTATCTGAGGGATTGCTTGAGATAAAAAGTCAGTAGGTCAATCAGCGGGATTCGAACCAACGACCTTCGGCTATAATACGCCGTTGCTCTACTACTAGAACTATCGTGACTTCGATCCATTCGGACAATTCTGAACACAACCTTTAGAATTTTCCCTTTTTTACATTTTCCACGTGTTGTGTAATCCATTAGATTTCGTGGTCCGTGGACCAAATAACATCTTTCACTTAATTAATTTTTATCTAAGGGATTTTTTTGATATTTTAATTAATGGCTTTATGTGCTTTGCATATTAACGAAAGAATTGTATTTGCATTGTGTATTCGTTTATTTATTTATTTTTATTATTTTTTTTTTTTTTGGTGGGGGTAAGTATCGCAAACAAAGGCCAGGGGACGACGGCGGGAATCGAACTCACGACCGCGGGGTCTACGAGCCGAGAGTCACTCACGCTAACCACGCGGCTACATCTAAGGGTTGGGTTAAAAAAAAAAGTCAGTGTAACGAGCGGGATTCGAACCCACAACCTTCGGCTCAACACGTTGCTACTCTACCACTTGAGCTATAGTGACTTCGATCCACTCGGACACCAACTCCCCATCTCAACCTACGACCTTTCGAATTTCACTTCTTTTTGCCCGTTTTAAAATGTCGTGTAATGTATTTGATTCTCGGCGAGAAATGTTCAAAATAAATATTAATAACCCGAATATTTAAATATTAAATTAATAGAGCTGACGGTATTTTTTAGTGGTAGTGGACTTGCAGTAAAAGTCAATTCAGCATTAGGCAGTTGTAAGTAGTACTCAGTAGTATTCAATGAAATTGTTTTTGTTAGTCCTAATTTTCCAGTGTATTTCGTATCAGGTGCTTGATTTTTTGTGTGTATAATGTGTCTTTGCAGTAGTAACCAATTCAAAAGCGCAGTTTGGAAAGAAAACCTATGATGTCAAGGTAGTTTATTATAGTTTGAGTCTTGGCAGTTTATATAAATGTAATTTAAGAAGTGAGTAGTTTTTTTTAGTTTGTTTTTCCGCTAGTACCACTAGTACACCACTACCCATATTTAGAGGTATGCATGTTTTTGTAGGTTATTCTTCAGTAAGGAATGGGGAGTTGTTTTTTTTTTTATTATATAGGTTGTCTTTGTATTAACGATAAATTGAGGAATTTGTTTTTCTTCCTATTCTTTATACGGCATAAGTAAAGCAAATTTAAGAGCAGGTGGGTTTTTATAGGTTGTTTGTTGACAGTAGTTTTCAATAAGGAGTAGATCGTTTTTCTTTTTTGAGGGAGTTTTCTCTGCAGTCGCAGACCGCCAATGGGGAGGCAGTTTTTTTAACTTGTGATTTTTCAAGCCAATTCAGGAGAAACCACTTTCCGGTTTTTAGTCGGTGGCTCTGCTGTAATAGTCAATTCAGTAGTAGCAATTGTGGTTTTTTTTGTGGGTTATGTGTTTGTATAGGGGCCAGTTCAATATTGCTTTGAATTTAATGACATGAAAAAACCCCGAATATGTATGTAATTTATTCTCATTTCGTTTGGAATGATTATTTAAAAAACAAGTAAATGTAGCGAAAATTCAATCTGTATTTGGACGATATAGGCTATTTATTATTCCGAGAATTTTAAACAAAATGGCAAAATCTGGCCTTGTTAAAGATAAGTTTTAACAAATTTAAATTATATGTACGCATAAATAACTTGTTAAATGAATTATTCAAAGGCTTCTGTTTTTAATGCTACGACAGTGATTTACGTTAAATTTTGTAGAGTTCAGCTTCAAAGCAGATCTGTATATTAAACAGTACTAAATTCAACGTAGAAACGAAACTGCAATACATTATTCAGTAACATTTTAATTCAACTTGCAAATTCATTTTTTTTTAAACGGCGGATCAAAGTTTATACGTACATTCTGGTTGAACGTGGCTCAGTCAATTAAATCAAAATTTTGTTTTTATATGAGCTAGCATCAAATACATCTGAATTTTAGATGAACACGTGTTTTTTTTTTCAAGTTCCATTCACATTTTTTTCTTAAAATGTGTTTATGTATTTGATCGGTGCAGTTTTTGTAAGGGAATTGTTGAAGTAAAGTGTTAGGCATGCGAATCTAAGTTCGAAACAGTTTCAAACAAAATAATTCTCAATTATAAAATATGTTGTTTTTATTATTTGCAAAATTTATGAGTTGACAGAATTTTCACGTATTTTTTTTTTTAATCGAACGGTTATTTAGATTTTATTTCGCAAGCATTTGGACTTTTTAATAAATTATTTTATCATTTCTCTTGAAACAATAGAAACGAATCTAAAATTCGAACATATTTTTAAAAAATGTTTGGTCGGCGATCAAATTTTGAATTTGTCTTTAATTTTTTTTAAATAATTTAATTATGTAAAAATGAAATGTGAGGAGATTAAGTGTTTTTACTGTTTTTGTTTCCTGTTGTGATTTGAAGTTTGTTCTTTTTCATTCCAATTTTGTTTGCCTGTTTCTTTTTTTTTACGAAGTTACATACTATATTTACTTCATGACACTAATATAAATCATAGCAAGGCGATATAATAACTCGCCTTATAATTGGACAAATATTATAGCTTATTTGAAATAAAATTTACGAAATAATCACGGATCGAACACGAAAATTTCCTAATTTATTGGACGCGATTATCGCTCCTGGCAGAGGTAGATTCCAAGCATGAAATTGGAAAGATTCAAAAGCAGATGGAAGGTTGAAGCTCGTTAGTCTAAGTTTAATTAAGTTGTTAACTCGAAATCGAGGATTTATTAGAATTCATTCGCTGTAACTTCGTAGCAACAATCCTAATTAAATAGTCACTGATCTCGGTGATAAGTCCGTTTTTAACAACTACTTAAAAACTCAACGGTTTACTTCGTTTATGACATTCTGTACAGATTTTTTTTTCGTACCATATTAAAACCAGTTAATTATTTTTCGTACTCTACATTTAAAAAATGTATGTTTATTTTTGCTCGTTTTACTGAAATTTTACTTTATTTAGAAATTTTTCCGTTTAAAGTTATTGTATTTAAAGCATAGTATTTTTAAGAATAATCCGTTTTATTTAAATTTGTTGGTTAATGTGTGAAACGTTCTATATGGTGTTTTTAGACAAAAGAGGCAAAACATTATTTACATAAACAAACATGTAATATAGTAATGTATTTACTTTTTTATTTTTAAAAAACACACATACAAATGTTTTCTAACATTAACAAATACAATTTAACCTAATTTTTTATATATGTTACCAAAAGTCCATGATCTGTGCCAATCATATCACAAGCCTAATTAACCTAATTCATACATTTATTAGGTTTCGTGGTCCGCTTTACGAAATAAATTCTTTTCAATTAAAAAAATCTTAAATTAAGGCTTTTGGTTGAGGTAAAAAAAGTCAGTCTCACAAGCGGGATTCAAACCCACGACTACACTGACAAATAGAAAAAAGGAGGGAAAATTCAAAAGGTGGAGATGAGATGGGAAGTAAGCGTCTGAGTGGATCGAATTCACGATGGCTCAAGTGGTAGAGTTGCAGCGTATCAAGCCGGAGGTCCTGGGTTCAACCCCTCTTGTGACGCTTTTTTATCTCAACCAAAAGCCTTAATTAAAAATTAATTAGTGGAAACTAATTCATAAAATTGACTATTTCTATAAAATCATTATAATTTTATAGATGTTTGTTATTGATTAATCAGTAATCTTTCGTTTCCATAACTTTTTCACATTCGGAAGAAAATAAGGCACGAGATATTTACAGATAACACAGTATTTAAAAAAATCAATAAACACACACAAGCACACGAACAAATTTATAACTTTCAACGGTCAGGTTTGGTGAAAACATGGGACAATAATAACCAGCCATGTGGCACATATCGAATTTGGGGACTCAAATCATTTGGGTCCCCTCTTCCGAGATAACTTTTGCCAGCCTGGAACATCCTTCCTTGTTATTGTTCGACGTTTTTAACAAATCTGACGAATGATGGCGTGAACAACAACTCTAAGATAAAATGGTTAAATCTGCAATTAACTGAAACTACAAAATACCTTTACCAACAGATAAATAAACTACTACTTAATTGATTTTTTCACCAACATATAACAATAAATAATTGACTTTATTGATTACCCACCGACTAACAAAAACTAATACCTCATTTAAATAAACACTATTACTTAATTGACTGATTTTTTACAAACATCTAACCTCCAACAAAGACTTTTTTAATTGACAGTTACTAAAAAATATATCTATCCACAAGAAAATGAACTACTAAACCATCATCTAACTACCAACAAAGACATAACATTAATTTAGTATATTATTACTATAAAAACACCTCAACTAACTTAGAAAAAAACTTTTACTTGTACTACTTGTTCGAATGTTTTTTTTTACAATCATTTAACCACCATCATAGACAAAAATTTAATTAACTATTGTTACAACAAAAAAACCGTCTGCCAACAAAAGCAAAAAGTAAATGCCCAATCTACAAACAATTAAGTTTCATTTTATTGACTAATACTAAATTAGGCCATGCATGTCTACTGATATTTATCTTTAAATCTAATTCACTATTTTTGTGGTCCGCTTGACCAATTCGAATCATGCTTTTGCCACTAACTTTTTTTATTTCAACTAAAACCCTTAGTTAATTTAAAACTAATTTTATTGTGGGTGCTATTAAATCCATATCATTACAGGTTTGTCTGTTTTGATTCGTTCCATCTTTCGCAGTTAAATCACGAATTATTAGAATTGCTCTATGGATATATTTTTAACAAGTTAATTAAATTACCCTCAGCCAAAAGTTCGTGAAAATGATTTTTTTTTGTTCGTTCAAACTTTATGTAAAACAAGTAAAAAATCCGCCTTCCTAGTTGGTATTTTTCTTCTATCTATTACTAAATTATCCAGTACAAATCTAAGGATATTTATCTTAAAATCTTCTTTTATAGTAGGTACTATTAAAGTTTTGTCTGTATTGTTACGTTTAATATTTCTCAGTTAAATCAAGAATTTATTAGATTTCCGCTATGGATATATTTTTAGCAAGTTAATTAAATAACCCTCACCCAAAAGTTCATAAAAATTTGTCTTTTCGTTCAAATCTTTATGTAAAAAAGTAAAAAACTCGCCATTCCGGTTGGTATTTTTATTCGATCTATTACTAAATTATGCAATAAAAATCTACTAATATTTATTTTAAAATTACTTTGTAGATGCTATTAAATCAATTTTATTATAGTTTTGTGTGTTTTGATACGTTCCATATTTCTAAGTTAAATCAAGCATTTGTTGGAATTCCGCTATGGATATATTTTTAACAAGTTAATTAAATTGTTGAGAGCCAAAAGTTCTTAAAAATGTCTTGTTTTTTTCGTTCAAACTTTAGGAAAAAGAAGTAAAAAAACTCGTCATGACGGTTGGTATTTTTATTCGATCTATTACTAAATTATGCAATAAAACTTCCTCTATGGATATATTTTTAGCAAGTTAATTAAATTACGGTCGGCTAAAAGTTGATAAAAACTTGTTGTTTTCATTCAAATCTTTATGTAAAAAAGTAAAAGACTCGCTGATGCCAGTTGGTATTTTTCTTCTGTTAAAACCTGAGGCAGTAGTTCAAGATATCGAAAAATTCTGTATTTATCTTTATTTATGTTATTAATACATACACCAACGCTTTAATTTTTCATTAACTTGAGGGTTGTTGCTGTAAGATTTTGCGTTTTGGATTTATTCATAAAATGATTGCTTTGAATTGAACCAAGTTTTAATGTTTTTTTTTAAATTATACTTCGTTTCCCTATTTTATTATTTTACTAGAAGTTTCCTTTAATTTTATATGTAGAATACGGTTTTGTGCAAATTTAAGATTGGTAAAGATCAAAGAATGTGTTAATCAACAAACAAGAGATGCTGACTCAACTGTCAGAACAATACCCATGAGGTGTGACACGCGTAGTTAACCCCGTTCTGGGATAACTTTCTATTTAAATATTTAAATAAAAAGAATTATTAAGATTAGAATTTTCTCGCTTGTATCTTGTATCAAGGTTTGTTCAGTGTAAACATGTACGCTATCAAACCTTCGAGGGAGAATACCGAACTGTGTGTTCCTTCGGGACTTTTCAATCCGATGAAACGGCTATTCTACTTGAGCGATTATCCTCACGGGTTGAACTTCATCTGAGTGGGATGTTCTGTGTTCAACTTGAGCTCGTCTGAAACACGCACAACGGTCGCCCGTTTCATTAAAGCCGTTTGAGAATTAATTAAGGAAAAGTGTCAAGATGAAAGGAAAGAAGCCTTCTCACAGAGTTAGACCTCGTTACGCTCTTTTCTCGAAACAAGAACTAACGTAAGTTTCGTTTTTTTTTTCGACAACTTCTTTTGGAGGGGAAAAAGGCCGGGAGTTCATTAGGGAACTTATATCAGACGTCCCGCTGCCCCTGAATATTGTTGCTGGCCTCTTGTAGATTTTCTTTTTCACCGTCTTTCAACTTAGTTTCCCTCGTAATAACGTTTAACGAGTGGCTGTCGCTTTTATAAACAGACTGAAATGTTAAGAACAAAATTGCAGAGCCTCTTTTTAACTTTCATTGATTTTAAAAATGTATGGCTTACAATAAATTGTACTGTTACTTAATCTGCAACGGCTTAATTTATTCCTTTCCAAGTTTATAACTTGAAGCAAGACATTAAATGTACAAAAAGGTTCAAGGGAACGACAAATTCTGACTAAGAATTTCTCACACAAGTATTTTGGGAACGTAAAAGAATAATCCAACAACAAAAGAAATCACATTGTCTTCAAATAGTATTGACATTTTTTTTCCAAAGGTTCGTGTTAAAATCATTGAATAATTTATACGACATTGGGTTCTGTAATTTGTTGAATCGTCATATTGCTTTTGTGTGAAATCGTTGTCCAAAATCAATATGGCGCCACAAGAATAACACCACACTTTAAAATTTTTTTTGTAAATACTTCATTTTCAACCGCTCCTCACGACTTCAACAATTTATGCAACAACAGGTCACTAAGAAACACGCATTTGCAATGAAAACAAGCCAGGTCTATCTCTCACTTTTCCTCTCTCACTTTCTCTTTCTTACCCATTCTGCTAACTCTCCTTCTCTCTCTCTCTCCCTCCCTCCCTCTCTCTCTCCCTCTCTCACTCTCCCTCTGTCTGTCTGTCTGTCTGTCTCTCTCTCTCTCTCTCTCTCTCTCTCTCTCTCTCTGTCTCGCTCTCTTATTCTCTGTATTTCCCTATTATTACCTCTTGCTCCTCGTTCTTTCTCCTTACCTTTATTTATTTTTCTCTTTAACTTGTTTTATTTAATCTGCGTGCCACCCAATCTTACTACCACTGCCTATGGTGGATTATATGAATTTTTTTCCTTCTCACTGTCTTTCTCTCGCCCTTTTTCATTATCTCTCTCCTTCTCTACTTTCATCTCTATCTTTTTCTCTCTAGTTCTTTCTCTCTCTCATTCTCTTTCTTCTTCTCCTTCTGGCTCTCTCTATTTCTGTAGTACTATTTTCCCGATTGATCTTATCATTCTCTTACTTTTCGACACTCGATCTCATTATAAAATCCTGCTTTGGTCACTATGTTGGTATTTATATCACTCTCTTTTTTCTTACTATTTTATTATGTGTATGTCGGTATGTATGAAGTCATTTATCTTTTTTCCCATCTCTCTCTCTCTCTCTCTCTCTCTCTCTCTCTCTCTCTCTCTCTTCCCTTTCTCATTCTGTCTTGCTCCTCGTTCTCTCTCTCTACTTCTCATTCTTTCTCTCTTTACCAAGGTTCCTTGCCACGCATATCAATATCACAGCTTGTGTCGTTATATATGAATTTATTTCCCTCTCAATATCTTTCTCTCTCCCTTTCTCATTTTCTCTCTCCTTCTCCATTTTCCCAATCTATCGCGCTATCTCTGTTACCCTCTTGTTCTTCTTTCTTTCTCTCTCCCTATTTCGAGCGCGCGCTTTATCTTTTTTCCCAATTTGTGACACTCAATATTTTTGTAACATTGTGTCTTTATCGGCATGCCTAGATCTCTCTTGCTCTCTTTTTCGAACACTTCAAAATACGGGTATACGCTTTTGTACATAAATTAGAAGTGAATTTATACAATGAAACGTTTGAGAAGTTTTGATTCTTTTTCATTTTTTTTTCCACTTACATACACACATTATACCTTTTTTGACATTACATATATAAAGAAGAATTTAGGTTTAGAACGGTCGTAATAAGATTTATCGTTGATAAAATCTCCTGGTAAATCCGACCCAAAACTCTATACTTTTAAGTGCTATGAAAAATTGGTTTAACAGCTTTAAAGCGGACTTAAAATGAACCACATTTTTTGTCTAATATAGCGGTAGTGCTTTATGGTTTTTGTAACTGTTTATATATCTAGTATGATTTTAAAACAAGCCAGAAAATACATATAGGTTTTTATGGTCATAGGAAAACAATCAGAAGATTTATTTGAAACAAATATACACAAAGATAGAAAATCTATTTTAAAAATTATATAAATTTGTATTTATCTTCCTGGCTCATCGGGATAATAGGCAAGTGAAAATATGGTATTTCCCTAGTAATACCATTTTTATTTCGCATGGTAATCTCAATAGCCCATAGCTTCGCGTGTTACTTTAGGAGAAACCTGTAGTCATTATCCGCGAGGAATAAGATGATTTCTGCGGCTTAAACATAGAGGGAGAAAAAGCGGACTCCAATGATAAAAAAATACATTGGCCAAAAATACACATGTTATTTATTATTATTTTGCAAAAAAGGAAAATTTTCTCCTAGCCGTTTCGATGTCTCCTTGTTTTGAAAAGTGTTTCGGCTTCGAAGTGCAGTTGTTTATTTAGTCACGTAGGAAAGATTTGTCATCTGCGGTTTGTGCGAAAAGCGTGAGGACGTGCGTAACGGGGAGATATCAGGAAGATGGAACGAGGGAGTATTTGTCTCGGAAAAGAAAATTTACCCGGTCCGCCACCTCTTACGGACGTCCCTTCTCTATCTGCATCGGGAGCCCGGGAATTTGTTTTTCCCATCCGATAAATAAAAAAGAAAAAAAAAACCGGGGAAAGAAGAAAAAACGGTAATGCGGGTCAAAATCAAAGTTGAACGTTTACCGAGAGAAAAAGGATGCGGGTTAAAACGAACCTACGTGCGTGCGTAAGTGTGTGTGTGTGTGTGTGTCATTTAGAAATAATAATAAATAATTTATATAAATTTTATCCATCAATTTTATCTCAATTTATACACACTACAGTTTTATATATTTTTTAAATGCCAGTATCATTGTTTTTTTTACAAGTTGGTAGTGAATCTGTTGTTACGACCCAGATAGTTAAAACAAAAATAAATAAATCAGGGAAATCGGACGGAAATTGGTCAACCAGGGCTGACCAGACTGTAGAATTTTTTTTTCTTTTTAAATCAACATATTTCCAAACAAAATTCGTTTGCATTCAGATTAGGTCAGAGATGGAAGAATTTAATATTTTAAAAATAATAAAAAACCAACCAGAGAGGGAATGGCTTTGATTATATTTACATCTCGGCTCATTTCGGTGGAAAGTATAAAATAAATTACTTGCCTTTGCGAAATAACCTCTGGTTAAATTTATTTTTTAAATTAAATTACCTGGTTCAGAAACCATTTTCAAATTTATAGTAAAAGTTCCATCCAGGACGAGTTTCAATTTTACCAAGTGGCTTTTGTTAAAGCCGTTAGGGCGAAAGTTCACCAATTGACCCGTATGGGGATTCGAAAAATTATGTGTATTTTAAATTATTCTAAAAGATGTATAATTTTCACATTAAGAAATATTGAAACATTCAAAGAAAATTTTATTTGCCTAACATCTTTTCCTTCAAATTCAGACTTAAACAACTTTTATTGCTTGAAGCAAATGTTGGTATATTGCTTTATACCTTTATATTTTTATTTTCAATTCTCTCTCATTTATATGAATCAAAATTATTTCAAGAAACCGAACAATTTCTGAAAGAATAAATAATAATTCAATGAAATTTGAATTTTTAAGGAAATAATTTAATTATTAATATGCATATGTTTATGTATATTTTCGTAAGTTGTCTCAACCAAAGAATCCTTATTTTCTCGGAATTGATTAATTATTTTTATGAACAGTGAGGTTGAAATGAAAAGTTATTTTATTATGTAGTTATTGCATTATTTTATTAGTAATTTGACATTTTGAGGTAACAATGTGAATGAATTTTGA
Source organism: Cimex hemipterus (assembly GCA_039619505.1). Classification (NCBI taxonomy): domain Eukaryota; kingdom Metazoa; phylum Arthropoda; class Insecta; order Hemiptera; family Cimicidae; genus Cimex; species Cimex hemipterus. The sequence continues at coordinate 10,562,896 of CM077109.1, forward strand.
AATGAAATGATGAATAAATGAATGCGTGAAAGGTTACCGTGAAGCGTGTCAATGAATACGTATAAAAGCAAACATGTAAATGAGCAAACAAATTCATGAAGGAACAAACAAGTGTATGAATGCTTAAAAGAACAAAAACGTTAGTGAATGAGTAAATGTACGTGGAAAACAATAAACAACTGAATGAATGAGTAAATTAGTGCTTGAAAATCATCATGGTGAACGGGTAAACGAATGCTTGAAAAAGCAAGAAAGTGAGAGAACGAGTAAATGAACAAACAAGCGAATGTTTGAATGAAATATCAAACAAGTCTGTGAATTAATAATTGAATACGTAAAGGAAGAAACAAAAGAAAAAACTGTCTGATGATTGGGGAAAGGACAGCAAAGAGAGAGAGGATAGAGGAATAGAAAGAAAGAGAATGGGTGAGAGAGAAAGAGAGGTAGGAACAGAGAGAAATAGACAGAATGAGTGATGAAGAGAGCCAGAGGGTAGATAGATAGATAGATAGATAGAAAGAAAGAGAGAGAAATAGATAGAGATAGAGATAGATAGATAAATATAGTAAGATAGATGTATAGATAGAGAGATAAAGAGAGAAAGTGAAAGAGAGTGGTAGCGGGAGAGGAAGAGAAAGAGAGAGAGAGAGAGAGAGAGAGAGAGAGAGAGTGTGTAAAATAAGTTTGAATACTTAATCAGTAATGAATTAATGAGTTATAAGTTATTGATGTTAGACGACCGTTGGTGAACGAGATATTGACTCGTAAAGCATAAAATTTAACAGTAATTAATAAACAGAATAGGAGAAAATGACCTGACCCACCAGATATTGTAATGAGTGACATGTGAAGAACTACTGAGAAAATTGAATGAACGATTGAACGAAAACATAAGTTAGTGAATGTTGGGGAAATGAATATTCGTGTGTAAAGGATAATAATGTTGGTAACGGGTTAAACGTATTTTTGTCAGCAAGTAGAAGCATGTACAAAATTAATTGATTTTTGTTAAATAATTTATTTAGACAAAACGAAAAAAAAATTATTAGGTGTTCCATATCAAAAAAAGGTCAGATGAATTGTGAATAAATGAAATTAGCTGAGGCTGCATTGGAGATGATCAGAGATGAAGTTTTTTCTATGACACTGAGTTTCTTACAAGCTAGCGTGGAATGAGTTTTTTCTAATCTTTGGGAGATTGGCAGAGTTATAGCCTGGCAGGATCATCTTTTGGAATCTAATGTTTATTTTTCGTTAAAATGTCCTCAATAAAGTTTAGCAGTTTTCCTACGTAAATAACTGTATGAATAAGTGTGGGGTAATTAGTGATCGTTAGACGATAATTATTCAGAAATCGTGGAATGCAGCCAGGTGTAAAAAATAAATACATTTTTGCATTGGTTAAGTTCACTTTTTTCAACATCCTACATGTACTTGTTAAATATAAACAATGCTAATAATTCCCTGAAGATGATCTCAATAAAGGTCGAAACGTTGGCACGGTAAAGAAAATGTTTTTCTAAAACCTACGTCACACTAGACGCCATCTCACGAATTCTGAATAAGTATAAACAAGTATAGATTTGCGTTTTTGTTTTGTTTGTTAAGAGTTCTATAAAGTTAAGCCGGCGTGTTACCGGTTTACACCGAAATTCTGTGAAGGTGGAAAAAGGCGGAAACTGTAAATCGCAATGAGTAAGGATAAGGATGTAAATAAGTTTTATCGTGTCTGGCCGTGGTTTGAATAAGCATGCCTGGAAGAAGTGGAGGCGGTGCGCGCCGTCCAGTTGTAACTCACCTCCGGCACACGATAGCTTTGATCACTTTGCCAATATTTTATCATTTGTAAGAACCAAGAGCCACGCGAGAAAAGGGAGCTTCTATCTCTCATTACGACCTTTCACCTTCCGACCGAACTTTTCACAAGGCTTTCTCAAGGGTACACCTGTTTCTACTTTGTAATGTATCCGTCTTCCGGACCTCAGGAAGGACAATTTTCGTTTTAGTGACAATTCCGTTTTATTCGACAATTTTTGATAAAGGAACCCCCCCCCCCCCCCCCCAAAAAAAAAAGGAAAAGTCATAGGTCTTACCGATATATACCGCCCAAGAGTATTTGATAAAAATAATTAACTTAAAACATATGCCAATAGCAATATATTCTATATATTTTTGTGTAGAGGAATTTTCTCTTCTGTTGTGCAGTAAAAGGAATCTAATTTGTTCGAGTTTGAACATTCGGGTACAAACATCAAATAACAAAATAACGAAACCCGTCCTACCAACCCAAGTCAAACCAAAGTCATGAGAATTTATATATACCTAAAAATAGACGTCTTAGAAAAATATACTATTATAATTGATTAACAGAAACGAAATGGGAAATAAATGAGATTATGACTGGGTGACCCACGAATAAAACGTGTCCTGCCGTTGAAAGACACATGTCCCATTTCTAAAGCTAGAACACAAACCAACCCCTCGGCGAACTGGGATGGAAGAGGAAGAAAAATCCCTACTGTGGCCGACATGCGATTTATTAATGAGCACAACCGGCTGAGCCCGATGCAGAAGCTTAACAGGCATACCTAAGGGGGGGGGAACTAGCTAATAGTGAATCTTTGATGGTATATGTATTCTGGTGGAAAAATAAAAATTCCTCAAACGAACGAATTTCATCAAATATACCCTCGCACTTCCATTTGTTTTTTTGTTATTTTACACCAAGAAAAATTTTCTTTGGTCAGGGTTACTTTAATAAGGATGTAAGCAAGTAAAAGTTACTGTAAAATCAGATGAATCTATTTCTTGGTTTAATGAATTTTTAAAAGAGTAAGTGTAAAAATATTAAAGTGAATTATTGAGCTAATAAGTCAAAACAAGAGTGAGTATTTAATTTATTGATCGACTGGCCTACTGAATGTTATTTGTAATTTTGATATTTTTTAAAAGAGTGAATGAAGTAATGTATGAATGAAATGTAAACTAATGAAGTAATAAATGAACTAACTAGAGCGTATGCAAAATGCAATAAAGGAATATTTTACTTAGTTTAATAAATTTATGAATAAGTGAGTGAAGAAATATATAAAAATATATAAATATTTAAACAAATAATCGAACGAACGAGATGCATTTTTCTATGTATTAATGATTTTTTGAATTAATGAGAGAATTGAATTATTTCATTGAATGAATTAAAACGGTATCCAATGAGTGAGGGTGTAAAATAAATAAAATCGCCCACTCAAATAAAAATATAATTATTTCCTTTTTTGAATGATTGTAAACTAAATAATGAGAATGTAAACTGTTGTTTGGGAGATCAACAGAATGTTTTCCTTGGGTTAATGATTTTTCGAAATATTGAGTAAAAGAATTAATAATCCCAGGCCCTGAAGTTGATCTCATTAAAGTTCGACACGTTGGCACGATAAAAAAAAAAGGTTTTTCCGAAACCTACTTCACACCAGACCGCACGATTTCCGAATAATCAAAATTTAATAATGTATGAATGTGTGTCAAGAAAGCGGAGTGCGTAGTTTAGCTTTTTACTACGTGGGTGGCTGGATGTTTTTGCTTGTTAAAAATAGATAAATTTATGAATGAGTGACCGCATTAACTGACTAGTGTAAAATATTGACTGAGTGAACGACTGAATGTTATGCTTAATAATTCATCGAATGAACAAATAAATGTGTTACTTGTGATACTAGTATGAGTAAACTTTTGACTGAATGTACAACTGTATTTTTCTAAAAATGATTCTCATGAAAAGTGATTTTTTCAATAAATTATTTTTTTTCAATTATTGAATGATGAGCTACTGATATAATTAAAGACTGAGTGTAAAAATAATTGTCTGAGTTGTATTTCTTGTAATGATCTTGGGAATGAGTGAGTAAAATAAATTAACAAGTGGGGTGAATGAGTTATTGAGATGACTAACGAGTGAGTGTATACTGAAGAATTGACTGTCAATGGGTATTTTTTGTTTGCTTTAGTAATGTTTTACATGGTTTTTTTTAACCTTGCGCAGTGGCAATATCGTAATCAATGAACTTCTACAGAGATGCGATTTTTGCTAGTTGAAAACTATAACCTGTTTTGAATGACTCAATAAAAAAAAGAACAAGTGGAGTGAATGAGTTATTGAGATAACTAACAGTGAGTGTTTAGTAAGGAATTGTCCAAATGAATGAATATTATGTTTATTGTAGTAATATTTTGAATGAGTGAGTGCAACACTTGAGATGGAATGAATGAATTATTAAGACAACTAAAGAGTGAGGGTGTACATTTATGGACTGCGTGAAAGACTGAATGTTCCTCTGTCATTATTGATATTTAGAATGAATGAGTTTCTGCACTAAAGTACTAGTAGACCGTAATTAAAAATGTTATTGAAGGGTTTTCTTGATTAAGTGAGTTTTTTGCATTTAGGAAGAGAAAATGAATGAGGGAATGAATAAGTTATTAAAACTTAAAAAAAACCAGTCGGTGTGAACGCTATTGACTTGAGTTGTGAACGACTGAACGTTTACTTAAATGTGGTGATTTTCAAAAAAATGATGGAAACATTGGCAATGTAAATGAAAGAATTACTTTGTCTAGATTGTCTTAACTATTGATCATGTGAATCACTTATGTTTTTTTGAATTTCATGGATTTTTAAAGAATTAGTGATTAAATGAGCGAACGAATTAAGGAGATACTGATTACTTAAATGAATAAGTCAGCTAAGGAAAAAATTCTTCATTGAGTACGACAATGATTGAGCGAATGTTAACTTGGTGCTGGTAAATGAAAGAAAGAATGCAGTTGAGATGAATTTAGTGAGTTGGTGGTTGGATGTTATATTGAATGACTGTCTGAACGATGTAAATGAAGAACAATGCTTTCATGTAAAAAATTCCTCCTATAAAGTAAGACATAAAGAGTTAATATGACGACAGAAAACGGACCCCAAAGACACAAAAGGACTTGGGAAATACGTGAGGGGTTGTGAGAGGGACCTTGTAAGTAGGATCCTTTAGATGGATGTGCTCTCTGGAAGATAACGGTGCTATCTGCGGCCGGGGTTGAGGACAAATGATAGGAAAAACGTGGGGCATGTGTTTCCCGCGGGGGTGATCCTCGGGCCGCGAGAGCTCAACAAACATGTTTGTGATTCAACATAAATGATGAATGTCCTTTCCCCGTATCCGCACTTGAGCCGGAATAACTTATTTATAGGGAGGTAGATGGCTGCCGGTCGGACGATTATCTCAAACCTGCGCTTCGAACGGTTATTCTCAAACTCTAAACTGCCGTTGTTTTATTGCCTATTTTTGATTAGTATTTAAACATTTTGCTACACCCAATGATTACTGATGTACAAGTTGAATATTCATCAAATATTTGAATTATTGTTTTCTGTCAAAACCAACGCTTTTGTATATAGTATAAAAGTTTATTTCATTAAAATTTAATATTTTCATCACACCACTTTCGAAAGAGTTCGATGATGAATTTGTCCAATTTAGAGATATATAAAAGATATATAAAATGAAGTAATAATTAATGAACTTCAGCCCAGCTGAGATGACTTTTGTTTTTCATATTTAAATATATATATATATTTTAAATTTCCCGTTCAACCTTGGTAATTGGTTTTTCACTTTCCTAACAGTTGTTTGCTTTCTTTCATTGTATTGTCTAACTCATGAATTTCAATTTATAACAGCATTCTTCTTGCCTGTTCGCACAATATTCTCGCTCTAGTTCGTCCAATGAAATATCATTTTTTTCTTCATTGTGTTTATGTAATCTAATGGGATGAATGTGTTCACTAGCGTGAAAGGAATGGAATAATAATTTCACCCGAGGAATACCGAGTATTCTAGAATGATTGGATGATGTCTGGAGAGTAAAAGTAACTTATTAGCAAGAATGGAGTTTGTTCAACCCCGTAACGAGGAATATCGAGTACTCTGGGCTTATTGTCTATTGTTTTTATTTATAAATGTTAAATTGGGAATATTGATTAGACGTAAACACATTATATCCTTAATCCAAAACAAGAACAAATCATTCTTCAATGTTTAATTTTTGAGGAATTTAAAATTTTTATTCATTCTCATTTGAATTTTGAAGCCATGAACTATACTGTTCATTTTTGTTTTCTTAATCAATGTTTAAACTTAAAAATGCCAATTTGTGCTGAAGATAAGATGTTGCTCGTGGTGTGTCTCGTATTGATGATGGACGTTCCATCAAGTATGCGTCCATAACCATTGGAGTTCCATTCGAAACACGTTTTCGAAAACTGATGTTCAGACGATTGATCAGCTTCAGGAAGTTCAAAGTGTCTATATTTCTGAACGGTACTGCTCAAAGAAAGTTAATTCGTTGTGGACTAATGACTTTTAACCCGTAAGAAGACCAGAACTGATTCCATTTGCTCAAGAACACGATTGGTCTGTTGTACATTTGACACGTACGTTATAGAATCTCCAGATGGGCGTTGTATAGTGTGGAGGAGGCGAAAAGATAAGTCTGTAATTTTTCCTAGAGCTAACCTTTTCAACGTAGCTCAGTGATGGTGGTGTGGGCGGGAATTTCAATAGAGCTCTCGTTCGTTGGGGGGGTCTTTGACTGCCACTCTCTATGTGGATGAAATTTTGGATGATCATGCGTTGCCTATTTTCGATTAAATCGGCGACAGTCTTATTCTAATGAACGATAGTGACGGTCAGTCTGTCGATCACAGACCGTGCCTTCAACAGCAGAACATAGTAGCCTTGGCCAGCCCGATCTTCAGGCTTGAACCCCATCGAACATGGTATTATGGTATAACCTAAAAAGACGTTGAGGACGTCCATCCACGTCCTGAAATACTCCACCATCTTGAAAGGACTCTTAGTGAAGAATGGGCTAACCTCGAAAGTATGCCGAGACAGGAAGAAATACGCCGGATTGAAATAGTTAATTAAAAGTCTAAAACAGAACAAAACTAAATTTTATATAACCGTCAGTTTTAAAAAAATGTCATTTATCTTAGAAATTCATTTTTTGAGAAACACCCTCAATTATTAAACGTTAAAAAACGTTTCAACATCTGTTCTATACGTTCGATCCCACTGAAGCCGTTCAAGAATATGAGCTTCACCGTTTGTCGTTTGGCCTGTCCTGTGCGCCTTTCATAGCTCTCCGGGTACCGTCGAGGAAGTCGCTGATGTCCCCCCCGATGGACGCCCGATGTGAGGAGCATTTTAACAGTACACACTCGCGACAGGGAGACGGCAGATATGTCGTCAGTTTACCTTTCCGATCGAATCCAGTTAGCTTGAAGGACTCCAAATTGGGTGCACTGTGAACCGCCTTGGTACTGAGGCAAACAAAAAGGCAAACGTAGGCTTTCCCGAGGGCTGCCTTGTGACGTAAAGATTCACGAAATCTGCCGTCTTCCTGTCGCGAGTGTGTAGTGTTAAAATGCTCCTCACATCGGGCGTCCATCGGGTCATCTCTGGGGACATCAGCGACTTCCTCGACGTTATAATCTGCAGGTACATGTTCATCAAAGTTGGATTAATATATAAAAATATAGACATAGTTATATTATAAGTGGACGGAAGGTTTTGCCTATCAGTGCAAATAGACGATTTTACGATATAGACGCTCAAATGGCAACAGTTGAAAACGAAACACGCTTGAACGACCACAAAAATAACGAAAACGCTAGTGGCCTGGCGATAACCTCAGCTGTTTTTCTGCTTACCAACCTAAACTCATGTAGACATATTTTGAGCTAAATCAGTTAATAATTGGCGAAATAGCTTAAAACAAACATTAGGATAGTAAAATCTTACAGAAATAATGAGAGTGGGGATAGGACGTGCAGACTGAATGGGCATCTGAAGAAGATTGACATAACCGTACACGGCACGTGCAGATTCTGCGAAGAAACACAGGACACATCATCGCGAATGTTAACAATTCCTGGCGGGACATTTGGAAGTGTGTTCAGATGTACAACGAATTCAACCACTGAAACTTGGCCAACTAATCCAGTTCCATGATGAACTAATTCGCACCGCTGTGTATTACGGAGGGTATAATAGCTCTCAGAGGAGGCAGTATATTACACATACCGAACATTGCTACATCTTACATCTAGTTTAAAATTTCATTTGTTCTTATAATGTCGGAAATGCCGATATGCACGTTGTTATTAACACGTTCGGTTAAAATGAAAAAAAAAAAAAAAAAAAAAATTCAGTCCAACGTACAGAGGCAAAGATTTAAGGGTTTACCTCAATTGGCCATTGGACGGCTTTTCAATTATCTGTAATTTGCCCGGGTCGCTCCTTTTTTGGCCGGGCTCTCTAAAAGCGCACACCTCCCCCTTTCTGCTTCTTTTATAAAAAGGGCACAAGTTGCCGTTGGGAAAAGTGTTTTCTATTGTGCTTGTTAATGCTTCCACTGATGGCAGGGGGCTCAGAGGCTCATTTCTAGAGAAATAATTTAATTGGAGAGAAACTGAAAATTAAAACGGGCAGGGTAAACACTCCACCCAGTTTCAATATATATACAAATATTGCAACATAAATTTCACCATAATTTAATTTATTCCAAGAAAATCACTCAGTGATTACATTAAACGTGAAGTATTATGACTAATCAAATATATATGTATATAACTAGACAAGCGGTCCTCGACAACTAGTGAATATTAGGGAAACAAAAGTGACTCTACTCTTTTTTTAGACACTTTCCCCGTCTTTCTATTGAGTTCACGTGATGCAATAAAATAACCAATAGTAGTCATTCAATAAATTTTATAAAGTTCCATCCATAATATTTTATTAAAATCCGCAATATCCGATACAGCGTGCAGTAATATGATACTTCTAATACCTTATATTAAAAATTGTCATCTTTCTAATTACATATTATGTTGAATTTATGATAAAAATATTCATTTTTTGTATTACTGCGAAACTCATTTAGTAAAAAAAAAAAATTTTGTCACACCACTTTAACTGTCAGTTTCAACAGTGAAGGCAAATATATATATATTTACAATAAATTCTATACATATTTACATTAAGGGGGACCAAATATGTTATCTTTTCAAGATTGTTCGGAGATCATGAGATGCGGTCTGGTGTGACGTAGGTTTTAGAAAAACATTTCCTTTATCGTGCCAACGTTTCGATCTTTATTGATATCATCTTCAGGGCTTTGAATGGGGCATTTCAACTAATAAGTACACTGGTTGATAGCAGATGCAAGTTTTTTCTCATTGTTGGCGATGTCCTTCCGACTACTCTTTGGCTTGTGTCAGTATGTTATTGAAATTTGTTCATACAATCCCATGTTTTTCGTTCTTCTCGTGTAGTACTGTGTAGTGATTAGTGACCAGTAGCCAATTTTTATTTGGAGACCGTGGAGCGAGGTAAAACATTTTCTTTATCAGGCCAACGTTTCGATCTTCATTGAGATCATCTTCAGGACTTACGTCACACCAGATTGCACCTCATCATCTCCAAATGAACAATTTAGTTTGATCTGCTAAAATGCTCTGAAGTGTAATTGCATCGGGTTCAACAAAACTCAATGGTAAGCGCAAGAGAAATATGTAGACACTTGAACGTTTTAACATGAAAATAAGTGATAATGGGGCCGCGGTAGCGGAGTGGTTAGCGTGAGAGACTCTCGGCTAGTAGACCCCGTGGTCGCGGGTTCGATTCCCGCCGTCGCCTCTGTCCTTTTTTTCACGATACCCTCCCCCCCCCTAAAAAAAACGAATACGCAATAAACAATTATCATAGTCTGGCTAGATATGCAAAGTTCATGAGGCCATTAAAAAAAAAAAAAAATTGACAATGTCTTCTATCTGTCAAGGATCAGTCAAGGTAGGATTAAAAAGTTCAGGGAGCCATAAAGTTTTTGCAATGGCCAAGATCAAAAACTGCTCTAAACACTAGAAAACCCACTGTTAATCCAAAGGCACCCGAACCAAATAATACAACTACTACAAAACTGAATCATGTACAAACACGCCCGATCCGACAGTTGCTTGACCTTAAGTCAATTTAATTAACTACAAACAGACAAGTCGGAAAATTCATCGAAATACCGTATTATCGTGTTGTCTGCATTTCAACAAAAACGTTCTCCGTTTGATAGCCGATTTCTTCTCATTTTTGTATATGCCCTTCAGAATACTCTTTGCTTGGTGGTCATATTTAGTTGAAATTTGTTCGTACAATCCCACGTTCTTTTTTTCTTCTCGTGTAGAAATATGGGGTGATTATTAATGATTATTCGGAGAACGTCACATTGATTATCGTGAATAATTACGTTTATTGCCAAAAATAGCAAGTTCAAGTTACCAAAATGAAGAATTGTTATGCTATGTGTAAAAACATTGCACTTGTGTGAAACAGGGGGAGCAGTGGTGGGCAAAGTTTACTCCAACTATGATTTAATAAAAGAGTGTGTGATGTTTTGTGACCGTTAACTAATGATTATTTAGAAATCGTGAAATGCGGTCTGTGTGATGTAATTTTAGAAAAACATTTTTTTATGGTGCCTACGTTTCGATCTTTATTGAGATCATCTTCAGGGCATAGGATTCATAAACGTGACTAAAATTCATTATATTTAGTGGGCTGATTGACGAAATTACTTCTTTCAATTATTCAATCGTTTTATTTAAGGACTTGTTCGAGATGACAAAGCTAGTGGCACGAGCGGGATTCGAACCTACGATCTTCAATACGCCGCTGTTCTAACCACTTGAGCTATCGTAGCTTCACTTTATGGTATTAATGCTCAATTTTAATAATACGTCGAATAGAAAGATAACTTTTTTTAAATTTTAATGCGGCGGTTGCATTAACATGAGCAGAGAAACATGTGAAAAATATATTTTTGGGATTACATTGTCGACTTCCCTTGTTGCAATTGAACCAAGTCCTTATAACAATTTAAAAAATATTTTTATGGAAAGAGTGATTATCAGTTTTCTCAATATATTAAAACTGTCCTCCTTTTATATATTTTACATATTTCATACCATATTAAATATAAAAAAAGAAGCCTGTTAACTCAATTATTTATAACATGTTTTACTTCAAATATCCTGACAAATAGTGTGCAAGACTACGCTACTACATAAAATGTATGGCTTCGCGGCTTTCTTACATCTGGTGCGCAGGGCGTGCTAAATCTTTCAGTAGACTTGACAGTCTGAGTTGTAAATTTTTGATATCTTAGAGATTTATCTCTTAGCCATTTCATAAAAACCCCGGCTGCCCACTCCTTCATAAATATTTGAATATGTACCGTGTTTAAAGCCTTGGCTTTAAATGTTATTTTCTATTAGAAAAGAAAAAATATAGTGTAGTGTTGACGAGTAGGGCGAATTGAAGCGTACTTTCATCCAGCGCAGTTTTTTTTTTTTTGCCTGGGGATTCCGCACCCCTAGGTCATTTCAGCCTACAAATACACTTTCGATACAAATAAATACATTCATACACAGAAATACATCCATAAAATACACTTGGTAGTCCTCCACTGACCTATACTTAAACTAATCTAGATTAGGTCAGTAGAGTACTTTTATGCATATTCCGCCATCGACTCCGAGGACACGCACTCTTACGCTCTCAACGTTCGAGCGGTAATGGTGGCCCCTCGCCATTCACGCTAATAAATACATGCACCCAGACAAAACATGTAGGAACACAACACAGACATACTATATATTCAATAAAATAACCCAATTTTCTCTAAAAAGCCGAACAGGAGACTCTGAAACTCGCTGCAGTGCTCGAGTACCATCATCAGATTGGATGGCGTGCCTACACGCTCCCTGTAAGGACCCAAGGCATGACATGTTTCCAGTATCTGGGATACGTCGCGCAACCTTTCTCTGCATAAAGGTCACCTGCGCCGGCTTTGGTCCATGGGGATTTGCCCGTGAGTCAACTGCGTATGGCCTTTTCTTTGTATTTCAAATTTTTATATGAGCAATCAGAGCTTTTATCGGTTAAATAACTCTGAAATGTAGAAAATGTCTAAAACATAACCGAGTTGTCATTACGTTTATATAAAGGTTTTTATTTTTGTCTTACATTTTCAAAATATAATCAGGCATTATACAGGCTGTTCCGTGAACAGACATCAGGAATTCAGCACGTTATAATCCATGAAAATTTTAACTAAAAAGTCCTTATTTCCTAACGGCTGATCCTCAATTGCATTCGAGATATTTAACTTTTTGGTTTGTTCGACCTGGCGGCAAGGTTTTGTCTTTGATACGGCGGTCATCGCTGTAAGGCAAAGGTCTCGGGTTCGAATCCAACGGCCCTGCATTTGTCTGCATTGTTGCATTTTTTTCAAAAACACCAGCACCCTAAGGGTTTATGGGGGGTAACCCCTGCTGTTGCGAACCTTGTTAAAAAAAATAAAATAAATAAAAAAAGACCATTGAAAACCTTATGATGTTCATCTGCTTTGATTATTGTAACCTGAAATAAACAAAACGAAAAATCACTTAAAAGATAAAACTGTACAAACTTTTACTGAAAGTTTAAAGACCATTTTCTTGATTATTTAAATATCGATAGATACACGCTTACAGAAATTTTTTCTTTAAATCATTTAGTTTATTTCCTAATGGTCGGTCATTACCAGTGTAAAATTTACGTTTAATTGCTAAAAATGTGAATGTTGAGTTTCAAATTGTTTAAAAAAATAGTCATTAATTTGTTGAAAGTCCTGTTGAAAGTAATGACGGTAGTATAAAAAAATAAACATTCTGTGCTACAAAATTTCAAAACATTAAATTGAATTTTCAAATTAAACCAGGAAAATTTGTTTAGCTTGCAATTTTGAAAAAGTATATATTTTGAACATATAAATTCATTCTGAGAAGACTATTAATTTTTTTATCTCCAATTTTAAACCAATAATTTTTTTTAAATTTAGTTTATATAAGACTTCCATGATTTAAAAAAAAAATAAAAGTAGTAAAATCATATCGTCTAATTTTTTTAATCAATTAGAAACATTGAAATAAATTTTTTTGGAATAAAATTTTAGTTTAGATTGATGATAAATGACCTTTGATAAGTTAAGCATATGTGGTTAATGCTCATTAGCGAGGAAAACGTCAGGAAGTTATACCTCCGTGTCAATTTGAAGTATAGTAAGTCGTAAAACGTCCTTATTCTGATACTCAACTGTATTCAAGATATTTAACTTTTCATGTTGCATCAACTTTGACAACTTTATTCTATAAAGTTCACCCTGTCTCATGAAATCTCAACCCCGCTGAACATTTGATTAAACTAGTGAAAACCGGTTTATTGGGTTGTCCGGAAAATAATGCAGGATTTTGGTATTAAAAAAAAAAAAAAAAAAGAAACTAGTTACTTTAAAGCAATGTTCTTTAATCAAAATAATTTCCCATACTCTCAATACATTTCTCCCAACGTGTTGGTAACTTATTAATTCCGTCTGAGTAGAATTCAGAATTTTTAGAATTGATAAAGTCAATAAATGCATTTTCCAGTTCCGTTTGATTTTTGAATATTATGTGTTGTAAGTAGTGGTCCAGGTGTCTAAAAAAATGGTAGTCAGTAGGCGAGAGGTCCGGAGAGTAGGGTGGGTGAGGCAAAGTTTCATAGCCAAGCTCCAATAATTTTTGTGACGTTACACGTGACACATGTGGTCGAGCGTTGTCATGCAACAAAATGGGCCCTTTCCGATTTCACTTTTCCAATCGCCTTGAGGTGGTCAGCGACGGTCGTTTTACTGACTTTGAGTTGCTCTGCAAGTTCTCGAACAGTTGTTTTGGGGTTTTCTTCCACCACTGATCGCAGAACATCATCATTAAGAGAGGAAGGCCTTCCACGACCTTCTTCATCTTCAAGGCTGAAATCTCCCTCCCGAAATTTTTTAAACCACCTTTGCACAGTGCACTCATTAACACAACCCTCGCCCCAGACTTGGTTAATGTTTCTAGCCGTTTGGGCTCCGCTTCGGCCGAGTTTAAACTCGTAAAAGAAAATCGTACGAAATTCTCGCTTTGACATTATAAGGATGACTGAATTATTTCCAAGTAGCGGAATGCTACAGAGGTAAACAAACAATATCATTTGGAAGAGGATTAATAAGTGTTGACATTCATACAAATGAGTAATCCTGTAAACGTAAACAGAATATTTTATATAGATTTTTTTTAATGAAAACTTAAAATCCTGCATTATTTTCCGGACAACCCAATAATATATTATTGTATTTCACAAATTTAATAATTTATTATTCGAAAATCGTGAGACGCGGTCTACTGTGATATATGTTTTAGAAAAACATTTTCTTTATCGTGCCAACGTTTCGATCTTTATTGAGATCATCTTCAGGGCCTGGGACTCTCTGATTTTGATTGAATACATTAAATATATTTTGCATTGTATAAATTAAAATTTTCCACATCCTACACGTATTTGCTACATTTAAACATGGTTTTGTATATCCCTGACCCTGAAGATGATCTCAAGGAAGATCGAAATGTAGCACGATAAAGAAAATGTTTTTCTGAGAAATGTATTTTTTGTTATCGTTAAGTATGTTATCGGTCTTCATGATAAATATTGAAGTAATATGATACGTTATGGGCAACCTTTTATTTGGGCCAGATGTCCGTACCGATTGTCAAGTTTTTAAATAGTTGAAAGTCCTGAGGAAGGGCGTCGGTGGCCGGAACGGTTTAGGCGTTGACAAGTCGCTCATCATTGTAAGGCAAAGGAATCCAGTGGATCTGCATGCGTACACGAAATAATTACAAAATGGGCTTAAAAAAAATTTTGGATGTTCGATCGTAAAATCGTAGAACTGTTTTATTTAGTCAACAATTTAGTAAATCTTGCCACGTTATAACCTAGGGCCTAGAATTTAGCAAATCTAGCTTTCCTTGGTTGAATTTTATATTAGACAAATCCTCAATCTTTTTTTTTTTTGCGGTAAAGCGGAAACGTGCGAACCAGAGTCGATACCTTTTCAGCTACCCAGAAATTTTACGTTTTAACAAAAATTTATTTTGATATTAGTTTGTAAAAATATTTAATATAATTTAATAATTTAGTAAATCTAACCTGAATGTAACCAAAGAGGACTAGAAATTTCACAATTTAACAATAATTTACTGTAGGGGCGTCGGTGGCCGCGTTGACACGGCGCTCATCACTGTAAGGCTGATGCTGCATCCTGCTTTTTATGCTTACAAATGTGCCTTTTTTCAAAAACGCCGGAAACCCGAGGATTAAATATAACTTCTCCAAAAAAGTTAAATAAAAAAAAAGAGTTTTGAGGCAATCGACAAATACAGCGTAAAGCTCGGCAGAAAAATAAGTTAGTTTTTTCACCTACATGGCTTCATCCCTGATCACTTAACTTCAATATTATTTTCAAATAATTAATTTTCTAAAGATACCTTGTTACCAAAATACTTTTCAACAAGTGCAAGCTGTTAAATGTCAAAAGTACCCAATAGTGTCACGATTTGATTAAAGGGCCGCATATGGCTCCCCTGATTTGATTGCTGTCATTGCCCGAGGCGAAAAAATCATTTCATCTCACTAAATCGAGGGTGTCGCCGCTTCCACACTTGTCATTTCTGTCGAAAATCAACGTTTTAATGATCAAACGTCATCGAAAATGAATTACAGATGAATTACCGATGACTGCAGATCAAAAAAAAAAAAAAAACCCTGTTGTAGGTTTTGATAAATGCGACAATGTAAGGGGGCACCGAGTGAAAATATTCGGGAGCATTGGGTTTATACGCTGGTCAGGCATGACATAGCGTGAGCCGAGGGCATTATTCAACCCTCTTTTTTTCCCCCGGTGTCTAGTTATTACAATTAATCTTTCTTATTTTACCTTAACAAAAAGAGTTTTTCGGTAATTCACGAAAGGGGCGGATGCGAGGGCAAGATTGGCCTCGATTTAACCATTTTGTGTTCCATGCCACGTTTACATTTGAAAATGGAGTTATCAATTTGCAGCATATAGAGGAATGTGTTTCGCCAGAACCATTCCGCGTTCCGTGCCACACGAATGCTTCTAATTCAAATAACAAAAACTGTAAGCAAATAATAAAATTATTTTGTAATTTCAAATATCCCATTAAGATTAAATTACTAACAAGCCATTTGTCATTCAAAATTAATCAGTTAATGAAATCATAATATAACGGCAACTGAGCGAAAAATGATCCTGTTATTTTTAAAGTACTAACACCTGACAAACAATTACAGCACAAATATTATACATCCTGTTTACGTTTTACTTGGTTATTATTTTAATTACTGGATTTATTTCTGGTTCACATAACATTACAGCATATTACAACTGGAATATATTGAATTTATTCATTGACCCTGGGGTTAGGAAGGAAAGCCGCGAATATTTTTATTCAAGATTATTACTACAAAAAATAATATATAATTAATTCATTATTTTCATTGGTCCGCTCGACCGATTAATATATCACAATTAATTACGGTTTTTAGTTGAGATGAAAAAAAAGTCAATGACACGAGAGGGATTCGAACCCCCGACCTTCGGCCAGATACGACGCTGCTCTACCACTTGAGCCATCGTGACCTCGATATGAATTAAAATGAACTAAACTTCACTAAAGCTTTCCGGCGCCATTTCAATTGTCGTCGAGAATCCGAACAGATTACACGACATTTGAAATATGGCGAAAGGGGGGAAAACTCGTAAGGTGAGGTTGAGATGGGGAGTTGATGTCCGAGTGGATCGAGGTCACGATAGCTCAGGTGGTAGAGCAGCGGCGTATCTAGCCGAAGGTCGTGTGTTCGAATCCCTCTCGTGCCATTGATTTTTTTTTCATGTCAACTAAAAACCGTAATTAATTGTGATAATATATAATAGTGCACCATTATGCCTTCCAACATACTTTATTAATGCTGGTCTATCATAACCTACAGACATCTATTTTGTAATGTTCAAACAGAAAGCTTATTTCATTCAAGTTTTTTACTAGAATTTATAGTCTGTGTATATAAATCCGTTCCTTGACTGATTGACAGACAACGCGCAGACCAAACCGTTGGATTTAATTGGGTGAAATTTCCACAGTGCATTCGTATGGGTAGCAGATAAGAAAGGATTTTTTAAAATTCCCTATGGAGATCATATGGAGAAGTTTTTACCATAGACAGAAGTGAACTGAGAAAGGAAATAATTTGGGAAAGCACACATTATCTTTCTATTATAATACCATACAAGCAATCTCGAGCAAAAGTACCTTATACCAAAGCCCATAAGAAAATTGGCGCAACTTAAAAAAAAGGAAACATTGAAAATGAAAAACTAATTCAATTGATTAATCTTTAAGTAAGGTATTGTTTCAGAAAAAAAAGTTCGTAGTCAGGAGCTAAATACGCTGCTATTCTATCACTTAAGCTATCACGACTTCGATCCATTCGAACACCAACTTCCTATCTTAACCCCTACCTTTTGAATTTTCCTTCCTTTTTGCCATTTTTCAAATGTCGTGTAGTTGAAGTGAACGGAGAGCTTCAGCGCACAACACTTCATTTTAATTCTTTAAATTCGCCATTTTTCGTGGTCAGCTTGACTAATTTAATATCATCAAATTAATAGCTCAAGTGGTGGAAAAACAGCGTATTTAGCCGAAGGTCGTGGGTTCGAATCCCGCTTCTGACACTATTTTTTTTATCTCAACCTTACTTAAAGATTAATTAATTGAATTAGTTTTTTATTTTCTATTTTTAATTTTTTTAAGTTCTGTCACTTTTCTTGTGGGCGTGCGATGGGACTGTTTTAATGTACATTTCCAATAATGCAATTATGCAAATGCAGAGTGCTAGTATGTTATTATAACAGAAAGATAATGTATCTTTTTCAAATTCTTAAGCTGAGAATTAATAGCTCAGGTGGTGAAAAAGCAGCGTATTTAGCTGAAGGTCGTGGGTTCGAATCCCGCTTGCGACACTAAATTTTTCATTTCAACCAAAGCTTTACATAAAAACATTAATTCATCGAAACCAGCAATTCGGTCTATAGGCCTATATATTAAGAAAAACATATTTATAAAATTTATTTAACAATTGTTTTACATAATGTGCAAATAAGAATGTGGCACGTGATAAAATCATTCACTCAATAATAAAAAATTGGCGTAACTCGAAATGTTCCACTTTTCCTGATAAATACCTCACTGATGCTTTATAGCTCGACACCGGACTAAGATATGCCACTTTTCGCGAATGATGACACCACCAATTCAAAAGTGACACAGAGCGCTGCCAAGCATTTAAGAATCCATTGAGATTTGTGTCATGTTTTCTGTAGCATCGCTCACCCGAATGCTTAAAAAAAAAATTGGTTTTTAGAATTTTTAGAGTTGTGTCGCTTTTCTTATGAGTGTGTGATATGTGTTGAAAAAACAAACAATAAACCGTCACTCATGGCTTCCTTCTTCTATACTAAAAAAATTCATGTTTTTAGTTGAGATAAAAAACTTAGTGTCACGGACGGGATTCGAACCCACGACCTTCGGCTTGATACGCCGCTGCTCTACCACTTGACTTATCGTGACTAACATCCCCTCGCGCACTAACTTCCCATCTCGACCCCACCTATTGAATTTGTTTTTCTTTTTGCCATTTTTAAAATGTCATGTAATCTATTTGATTCTCGGCGAAAAATGAAACGGCCACGCAGAGTTTTAAAAGATCTTTTAAAGTTAAAAAAAAATTTTTTGATTTAATGCATTACATTTAGTGGTTTGATTGACAAAATTATTTTCAATTAATTAATCATTTTATGTAGGGTCTTGGTTGAAATGAAAAAGTTAGTGTCCCGAACGGGAGTCGAACCCACGACCTTCGGTTCAATACGCAGCTTCTCTAACCTCATGAACTATCGTGACTTCGATTCACTCGGTCAGTAACTCGATCTCAACGTACAACCTTTAAAATGTTCCTTCCTTTTAGCAATTTTTCAAATGTCGTGTAATCAAGTGTAATTTTCGGCGACTTCTGAAATGACCGCGGGAAACTATAAATGTAATTATACTTCGCTTCACTTATTAAATCAATTATATTTAGCGGTCTGATTGACCGAATTACTTCTTTCAATTAATTAACTAATTTCGATTTAACATTCAATCGTGGCAGAAATTAAGCCGTAATTTTGTTTTTACAGAAAACACCCACCGTTCAAACGCTAAATTCTTTATCTGACAGTAGCTCTGATTGCTCATTTTGATCAACGTTTTCAAATTTGCATTACAAAGGCCGTCCTTAATGAAAGGACTCCACGAATCCCTTCAAATCATATCATGGCGCCGTGTCCTCTAACTGTAACTATTTTGCTCGTAATTCTGTTGAGTTAGCGATTTCTAAACGGGATAGAATGTTTAAACGTGAACGTTGTAGATATGCAAATTTCATAAAAGTATGGGCATCATGGAGCAAACAGTTAATAACTGTAACCCTTATTTCTTGGTTTAGCGAAAGAAAAACAAAGAAAGCCATAAATTTTAAGTTTTAATGAAATAACTGGTAGAGATTAATGCCTAAGATATCAAAAATTTACAACTCAAAGGATTTTCATGACTGCTGTGTGACATGACACACCTCTCACTAGATTAAAAATCCTTTCATCCTTTATCGTTGCTCGTCATCATGTCAGGTTATTTTCCACAAAATTTCTAATAAAATATGAAGCAAAGAATTAATTTATACATTTATATTAGATTTATAACGATAAAGAATATGTAGAAATCTAGCCTGAAACACCGTAACCTGTTGGATGGGTTTTCGTCGTAATAAAATAAATAATTTAAGGTCTAAAGTTTTGCAATAAAATAAATCCAACGTACATTGTTAAAAAGTCAAAAGTCAAGAAAAAACACCGTAATTTTATTTATTAGTTTGGTTTTAGAATGTCAAATGCATTTGTGGTCGTAACGGGAATGAACTCAAAACTTTCCGTTCCATTTCATTGCTGTTTGTCTCAGTTTTGGAGAGTCTAGACAGGACAAGTTTGAACAAACAAGTAACATTCCAAGATCCTTTTTATTATTGTAAAAAGACTGAATGGGCTTTCTGGCGGAAGTTGCTAACGAACGTTCTGAAAATAAGAAAACTTTTTTCCCGATATTATAACTTATTATGATTGGTAGAAAATATATTCCTAATTAGTTGTGTTATTATTTAGTCTAAAATATGGAAAATACTCAGAGCCCCTGGGAAAACACACCAGTATCTTCCAATCTGAGATTTAAGCAATAGAAAGATGTACCCGATTCAATCTAAGTAAAGGATACAAAAACAAAAATATAGCTATTGTACCAGATAGCCAAGAAGCCATCAAAGAACTAAGCTCAAGTATCATTAGTTCAAAGATGGTACTGAACTGCAAAACCAAATTAAATTCATTAGGTATGCAGAATAAAGTAAGCCTCTGCTGGGTCCCAGGACACATGGGTGTAAATGGCAACGAGAAAGCGGACACCCTTGCAAAGAAAGGGGCAGCTACACCGCTGATAGAATCTGAATCCTTGTGTGGCATAGGAAACCACACTAGTAACGAATATCTCAGACAGAAGGGCAAAAAGAAAATGAAGGACCGACGGAATTCACTCATTGGACGTACACAATCCAAGAACTAACCAATTTTGGTAGGCAAGAAATCACAGAATGTGTCAAAGGAAGCAGGTACAGACAGCGAATCCTAACAGGACACTGCAGGTCAAATGGACACTTGAAGAAAATTGGAACTCCCAAGATGACACAAGGAGATTCTGCAAATGTAGACACCAACACATTTACTAACAAACTGCCGAGATACACTATTCCGCAGGAGGAATTATTTTTGGATGTATAATTTGACCATAGAAGAGCTTCACTCACTGAAACCCCTATTAATTATGCTCCCCTATTAATCATGTTTTTTGATGAAATAGGACTCACTGATGTGCTTCACGCAAAGAACGGGGGGGATACAATAGCTCTTAAAGGGCGCAGTATACCATACCCTGAAAAAAATTACATCTACATCAGTCTAAAATATCTATAGCTATTTGTACGTTTATCCAAATTCTCATAGTTACTTTTTTAATACGTTGGATTTTTGTAATGTTTTTTTTTTTTTTTTTTTTTTTTTTTTTTTTTTTTTTTTTTTTTTTAATATATAGATTTATTGCATATATTTTCGCATTTCTTGTGGTCAATATTGAAATTACAACAAATTGTCGAGGGAGCCAATTAGATGGCTTCAACATAAGAAATCGTTTTGCAAGCATTGTAGAGCTTTTAAAATTATATTTATATAATCGGTTTGAATCTTGTTTTATTTTTTTATTTGTATACGAGAATTCGGAACAACGAATTATATCAACCCTCGGGGTGCGTGTACTTATGAAAAAAGTCCCATTTGCAAGTATGTCACCGGATTCGAATGCAGAACCGCTGGATTCGAACTCGGGACCTTTAGCTTGCAGTGATGAGCGCCGTGTCAACGCGGCCACCGACGCCCCTATAGTAAATTATTGTTAAATTGTGAAATTTCTAGTCCTCTTTGGTTGCATTCTAGCTAGATTTGTTAAATTATAGGCTAAATCGAGTATATTAACGATTTTCCTTGCTAATTTTAAAGTAATTTTTTGTTAAACAGTGGGATTTCTGGTCCTCCTTGATTATATTCCGGCTAAATTTACTAAATCATTGGCTAATCAAATATTTTTACGTTTCTACAAACCAATATCAAACTAAAGTATTGTTAAACCGTGAGACTTTTTGGTAGATGGAAAGGTATCGACTCTGGTCCGCACTTTTCTGTACAAAAAGAAGCTCGATGATTTGTCTTATATAAAATTCAATCAAAGAAAGCTAGGTTTGCTAAATTGTAGGCTAGATAAAAGAATTCTACAAAACACCATCGAACTAACCTTTATTAAGCTGTGAAATATCTGGTCCTCTGGTTATGATGTGGCAAGATTTATTGAATTTTCACTAAATAAAAAAAGTTCTACGATTTTACGATTAAAGTATTTTTTCCAGCCCATTTTGTAAGTATGTTGTCCAGCGGTCCTGGCATTCGACCCCGGGACCTCTACTTTACAGTGATGAGCGACGTGTCATCGCCTACACCGTCGCGCCTACCTACGCCCCCACCAATTATATTAATAATAATATAGTTGAATTATTATTATTTTTCGGAGGTTCGCAACAGCAAAGCAACCATGTCATCTCTTGGAGTGCCGGTGTTTTTTTTAAAGCTCATTTATAAGTATGTCGGGTTTGAATGCAGGGCCGCTGGATTCGAACCCATGAGCTTTACCTTACAGAAATGAGCGCCGTGTCAATGCCCAAACCGTTGCGGCCACCACCGCCTATCTTCTTTTATTATTTTAACTGAAACATCTAAGGGGGCGTCGGTGGCCGCACGGTTCAGTCTTTGACGTGGCGTTCATCACCGTAAGGTAAAGGTCCCGGGTTCGAAACCCGACATACTTACAAATGGGCTTTTTTTTCAAACCGTCAACACCGGCACCTTGATGGTTTAAACGACCTCTGATGTTGCGTACCCTCGTAAAAAAAATCTGCCTTATGCCCTATACGTTTGTGATAGCTTTATATCGAAATTATTGATTTACATTTTTTAGTTCGTCTTTTTATGATATAATAGTAGTCAATTCAGAAGTTCGAAATTTATGGCCAACTTCGTCTAACGTAAGTTATTTGAGCCAAAACTCAGCAATTTTTAATGCGTTGCCTTTGTAGCAATAGCCCGTTAGAAATTAATGCCGGCTTAGTCTAAGTTCTTGCGGTCAATTGTTGATTAGTCAGCAATTTTTAAGGTCTTGTCTTTGAAGACATTTACTGATGGCTTTGTCTAACTTCTTGTAGTCAATAGGGATCTTACCTTTCTTGTAATGGTCGACTCACATATTTATTGCTCACGTAGTCTATACAGTCAACAAAATAGTCAACAACTTTTAATTATATTATCTGCGTAGTCCAATAGTGAAATATTTTTTGCCAGCTTTGTTTAAATTCTTGCAATCTGTACTAAAATATGTATTAATTAATTTCATGATTTTTAAGAGGGGCAATTCGATGGCCTCAAAATAACATAGATTTTTGACCAGTTTGTACTGCTTTTAGAAAGTTGGAATAAAGTTTTTTTATTATATATAGATTTTATGTCTATTATTATTGTGATCATTTTATTTAATATTTTATAGTCATTTGTTTACTAGGACGGTTTTTTTATGATGTCTTTGTTTTAATAGTCAATTTTGTAGTTATATATTTGTGCCTATGTTCTTGTAGTCTGTATTCCAACGATTGGCTATTGTTACGTCTTTGTAGTAATAATTAAATTGGACTGCTTAAAAATAAGAAAATCTTTTTTCCATTTCATTAAAACTTGGTTAGATTTTATTTTTATGTTATCTATATTTACCATGGGTTATTATTTTTACTTAATTATATTAATCTTGTACGACTATAAAAATATTACTTGAATAATATGCCTGGGAAAGAAACAACATGAAAGATTTCACTTCAGATGTACGGAATCCGATGATAGATTGATTAAAGTTTCCGTATTTACACCAAAAGTCCAAGGCACGTCGAGAAGATCTATCTCTCTGGTGGTGGAACAATTCCAAACTATTAGTACATAAATCTGTCACGTCTAGAAATATGTGACGCTCCGGAGAATGGTGCTCGTTTAAATCGTAAAAAAATTAAATTATAAAAGATGGAACAAAAATTGACAAG
Source organism: Cimex hemipterus (assembly GCA_039619505.1). Lineage (NCBI taxonomy): Eukaryota > Metazoa > Arthropoda > Insecta > Hemiptera > Cimicidae > Cimex > Cimex hemipterus. The sequence continues at coordinate 10,586,742 of CM077109.1, forward strand.
AGTATTTTGTTAATAACGTAGGAAAAATTTACAAACCCCTTCGTGTTAGAATATCCTTTTGAAATTGCTTTCCCTTACAACGAGAATTCCATTAGGGTTTTGTTCACAAACGTCCACTGAAGAATGGACGTTGTGAAAAAAAAACCTTGAAAGTGCAATTTTCTAAAAGTGGCAGCCACTTCACCACCTCCTGGGGCTTACGACGTTTATAATGGAATATAAAACTCGCACCAGAAACGCACAGCTCGTACATCATGAGTAAGACTTTCTTTCTCACTCGTTTTACATGACCTTTGGACCAACATTTTCAGTAAACACATAATTACAAAAAAATTTAGGTTTTTCCCTTCACTATGATTTGATTTATTAAAAAAACTATTTTAATACACTATTTTCTAATAAATTTGTTGCTAGATGATATAATTCCCTGTCATAGTCTGAAGTTCAATTGCAGTTTTACAGTGCTTAAAATTATAAACCATTTATTGTAGTCTCGAGCATATGATATATTAGTCTTAGCTTCTTAGTCAATTTTGTACTTTAAGTATTTTTTGGTCGTGCTTTGTTGCAATAATGAAGTTTATTAAAATCGGATGGTTGTTTGCCTAAATTATAACTGTGTATTATATTTTTTAATCTTTGGAATTTATGGATTTCTCTCTGTTATAAATATAGTAGTCAATTTTGTAGCAAGTAATAAATTTAATAAGCATATTTCGTTATGAAGTTGTTTTGTTTGTTGTAGTTATAGACGATGGTAGTCAGATAGTAAAATCCGAAGTTTTTTGTAATTATTCAGAAATCTCGCGCTTCGGTCTGTTGGGATGTAGGTCTCAGAAAAACATTTTCTTTATCGAGCAAACGTTTCGATTTTTATTGAGATCATCTTCAGGGCCTGGGATTTATAAGTATAGTTTAAATTATACAAAATATATGTTGAGAGATGACGATACGCAATTATGGCAGGCACGCAGAAAACAAAAACACTGAGCTCTGAAGATGATCTCAATAAAGACCGAAACGTTGGCATGATAAAGAAACTGTTTTTCTGAAACGTACACCACACCAGACCGCAGCTCACGTTATCTGAACAATCATCGACTAACGGTCATTAGTCACAACACGTTTTTGTAATATTTTTAAACAAATCGTGTTTCATATTGGTAAAATGAGTTATTTTTATTTTTGCCACGTTAGTTTTAGCCCAAAAACGCTACACCGCTCCAACCCCACCGCATCACGCTCGAACGCTCGAAGAACCCTCCCTTACCTGCACCTATTAGATACCATACCACCTTGGGCAGTGTTCCCGGAGAACCTGGACGACCCCGTGCCGAGAAGCTAGCGGACCCCTTCACTCTATATCTCGAGATGTTATCTGCGCCCTTGTCGACTTGATTTTTTTTTTTTTTCGACAAGCATTGTTTCTTCCTCTTAGGAGGAAATATCCCAAAGTATTTGTTTTTAGCAAATCGCTTGACTAGGTTAAAACCCGCATAACAGACCGGTCGTGCGGGTTCAACAGAGCAAAGCGCCGTATTGGCGATTACACTACATTCACACATTCATTCCATTGCTTTTATTTACGCCTTTGTGCAAATATATATAGTAAATATTTCATTCTTCAAGGTAATATCATAATTATATAAAGAAAAGCGGTAAAACAAATAGTTATATTCTGTACGAAGTAATATCGCAAATTTACATAAATTAAAAAATTTATGTTAATAACAAAATATATTGTTATTGATTATTAGGAGATAGTGAGATGAGATCTTGTGCGATGTAGGTTTAGAAAAACATCTTCTTTATCGCGCCGACGTTTCGAATTTTATTGAGATCATCTTCAGCGCTTGAGACTTATAAACATTATTTGACTTATACAAATATATGTAGGATATGGAATGAAATTATGAAATTATACAATGCTAGATAATTTTAGATTAAAACAATTAATTTACACAAGGTTACGAAAGTTTAGCTGAAAAAAATGCATTTATATAATGATAGAAAATTTCAGAATAAAATAAATTGGATAAAGAAATTTTCTACTATTGTATAAATTCATTTCTTTTAAATCGAAAATTTTCTTGCGTTGTATAAATGAATTATTTTAGCCTAAACTTTTGTAACCTTGCCTAAATTTTTTTTAAGATCTAAAATTATCTAGCATTGTATAATTTCATAATTTTTGCCCACATCCTACATATATTTGTAAAAGTCAAACAATGTTTATAAATCTCAGGCCCTGAAGATGATCACAATAAACGTCGAAACGTTGGCAAGATAAAGAAAATGGGCTCAAAGCGTTTGTCCTCTGTGTACATGCGTGTAGTGTTGAGAGTACTCACAAGCACATTCAGCCCTGAAGATGTTCTCAATAAAAAATCGAAACGTTGGCACGATAAGGAAAATGTTTTTCAAAAACCTACATCACACCAGACAGCATCACACGATATCTGAATAATTTCCTATTTTGTTTTCAAACTTGTAACCAACTCTGACATTTTCTGTTTTGAAATTTCTTTTACATATGTTAACGTGACATGTTCTATATTATTAGGTATATTATGAATGATTAAGATTATTAGTTATATTGGGAACACCACCGTTCAACGTTCTATTTACTTTTTTTAACCAAAGATTTCTGATATTCATTAGATATTAACGTCTTTTCGATCTTGAGTTTGGTTTTTCCTGGAAAATCTCATGGCCTCACTTCAAAGTTAACATGGGATGGGTAGAACTGTCTCTCTCATATTAGCTGACTTGGAAATGATGACATCCAATTAAGTTTTGTCTTATCATAATGGCCGCTAAAGTTTAGCCAGTTGATTTTCCATTTTGTTTTGTTGTTATGTATTTTGTTTCGTTATCTAGAGTTATTTTCATGTCAATATATAATATTAATAGTAATAGAAATT
>CM077109.1:10590065-10600167 GCA_039619505.1 Cimex hemipterus
AAAAAAAATCTATATAAAATATTCTGTTTACGTTTACAGGATTACTCATTTGTATGAATGTCAACACTTATTAATCCTCTTCCAAATGATATTGTTTGTTTACCTCTGTAGCATTCCGCTACTTGGAAATAATTCAGTCATCCTTATAATGTCAAAGCGAGAATTTCGTACGATTTTCTTTTACGAGTTTAAACTCGGCCGAAGCGGAGCCCAAACGGCTAGAAACATTAACCAAGTCTGGGGCGAGGGTTGTGTTAATGAGTGCACTGTGCAAAGGTGGTTTAAAAAATTTCGGGAGGGAGATTTCAGCCTTGAAGATGAAGAAGGTCGTGGAAGGCCTTCCTCTCTTAATGATGATGTTCTGCGATCAGTGGTGGAAGAAAACCCCAAAACAACTGTTCGAGAACTTGCAGAGCAACTCAAAGTCAGTAAAACGACCGTCGCTGACCACCTCAAGGCGATTGAGTTGGCCCCCAACTCATCAAAAAAAGGTAATGGTTACGGTATGGTGGGCTTCATTTGGTTTAATACACTACAGCTTCTTAAATCCTGGCGAAACCATCAATGCTGAATCATACTGTAACCAAATTAATACCATGCATCAGAAATTGGCAGTAATGAAGCCCTCTTTGGTCAATCGGAAAGGGCCCATTTTGTTGCATGAGAACGCTCGACCATATGTGTCACGTGTAACGTCACAAAAATTATTGGAGCTTGGCTATGAAACTTTGCCTCACCCACCCTACTCTCCGGACCTCTCGCCTACTGACTACCATTTTTTTAGACACCTGGACCACTACTTACAACACATAATATTCAAAAATCAAACGGAACTGGAAAATGCATTTATTGACTTTATCAATTCTAAAAATTCTGAATTCTACTCAGACGGAATTAATAAGTTACCAACACGTTGGGAGAAATGTATTGAGAGTATGGGAAATTATTTTGATTAAAGAACATTGCTTTAAAGTAACTAGTTTCTTTTTTTTGTTTAATACCAAAATCCTGCATTATTTTCCGGACAACCCAATAGTTAGGAATCAGAAGCCCTGAAGATGTTTTCAATAAAGATCGAAACGTTGACACAATAAAGAAAATTTCTAAAACCTACGTCACACTAGACCGTATCTTCCGATCTCCGAAAAACATTGACTACCGGTCAATAAACACGTAGATCACGTAGTCAGAAAATTAAAGTACAATTTTATCCAAATTACATATTTTTTGGTTGCCTTATCTTAAATGCGTGTATGTTTGTAATAATAGTCAATTTAGTGGTGGTTGGGTTTAATTGTTTCTTCACCATTCTTGTTACTTTAGATCTAGCAGTCCATTTTTTACTACTTCGGATCTTTTGCGAAGTCTTTGTAATAATGACCTTGCCAATCTTGTATTAATTGGGATTATCTCTGTGGAAATACTCAATTCAGAACAATATTGAGAGTGCCACTCTCACTAGAGCACACTCAACGTGACACACAGAAATGGTACATTTACACAGAAACCAAACACTTTGAGCTCTGAAGATGTTCTCAATACAGATCGAAACGTTGGCACGATAAAGAAAATATTTTTCTAAACCCACGCCACGACGGACCGTATCCCACGATTTCTCAATAATCATAAAAAATCTTATTTGATTTTAAATTGCATTTTTACCAACGTTAGCTTTCATTGCGTGATACCAGAAAAAATGTAAACATTACAAAGATAGGTAAAAGACGTTGAACGGGTTTTTTTCGACCGGCTAACTGCTTCGGTCATTGCCGGCACCACGCGTATATCTTTCTCAGATTTTGAAATATCGGCACTTTCTGCTGATAACTTCATTCTAGTTGGCTACTCATTGGACTTTCGGTTTTCCGTCTTTCTCTTTGTATCCTCACACATGTGGTAAATTTACATATATGATCATTTACATAGTTTCCAAATATTACTTCAAAAGTGAAGGTAAGACGGTTCTCACCCCGCCGACCTCCTTCCATTCCCGCGAATAAATACATTCAAATGGTGTGTCCAAATTTCGCTCATCTATAAAACTAATCCTAATGTTTTTGGCCTGTGGAGTACTCCATATTCCTCGACAACCACGTGCATTCAGACATAACCACTCGCGCTAATAAATACGTTCCTACTAGAAAGGGCACAGTATCTCGGTAGTATTATAACCAAGAAGCTGTCGACACTTCCCACAATCATACTACAAATGTATTATCACTGACGTAAATCGGTGGGCCTGTTACTCAATATTCAGTCACAGCCGCACCTATGCATGCTAAACCACTCACGCTAATAAATATGTTTGTACAATTCAATGGAGGTGAACCACATGTGGGGATTATATGTGGCTGTATGCGTTTATTGATTTTAAATATGTAATAATTGGATCTTTATGGTCGCTGGTAATGTTTTGAGTTTTTATTTATCGGATGGTAGGTCGCACCGTGCTTTGTGTCGTGCCAGCTGTTTGCATTATTCTAGGGTGTGCTTCATTGTCACAACTGCACCACAGAGGACATGCCTTTGATCTCCTTACAATTAAGAAGTGGCCATGGGTCAGCCTCGTGTGGTCTATACCCGATCGTGTGAGGATAATTCTGTATCTCTTTTCCATTTTTCAGCGACCCAGTGTTTTATTTTCGGTTTCACTGTTTAAAGACCAAATTTTCTGTAGAAAAAAAAATCCAATTTAAAAAAACAAATGTCAGAGGCGCATTTCAATCGCTTCCATGATCCATCGGGTTCTCTATCGATAGGGCGCTGCAAGAAAATAAAAACAAAAGGGCCTTCCGAGTTAGGTGCTCCATGAAAATACTTACAACGTCCGGTGCGTCTATTCTTTTTTTTCCCCCCGTTAAAAGAAAATCCTTTTCATTTCCATCTTCTGGGAGTGTGCGCGCTCCTTTCATTAAAAAAACCATAGGTAAATTTTGTTTAATAAAATTATTTTAATAGGTTTTACAAGAGCTTTGTTTATTTTATTTATGCTAAGAGAAACAATTAAGTTCATTTTTCCTGTGGTTTCATTATTTTCATTTCAGTTCAGAGCGGTTTCTTATTTTATTTTATTTTTATAATAAAAGAAATTTTTTTTATGTTTCAAAATTGTTTATTTATTTCTTTTACTCTTTAATTTTGATTTGTGGGCATACTTGAAGCACAAGTCATTTTAGAATTTTCGTATTCCGTTTATAAATGTTTTCAATTTTATGGTCTTATTAGCCCAGCGGATTTGCCATTCACTACAATTTAACGTTTTCATTGTGTTATGGACGTTTCCTGGCCGGATCGGAGATCGGATGAATATCCGGGTTATGCGGCATTTTACGGTTTACATACGGAATGTTTTTACAATAATTTGTCATTGATTTCTTAAAAAGGTTTATTTTATTTTATTAAGTGTCAGTTAATGGAGAGTGAAAGCAGAAAGGTTTTGAGTGACGGGAAAGACAAAACCGGAGTAAAAGGCCTCGGGACGGGTGATAAACTATGCAAGAACCATTTGTACTCCGTTGCATTATTAAATCATCGGAATCTTACAAATGGAAAAGGGGAAGAGGAAGTTTATCACGGTTGAGCGTTTAAAAGAGGGAGAAAACAGCAAAGTTGATTTACAATACTTATAAGCAAATTAGCGACCGTGACGCTTAAATGGAAAGAATTTAAAAATTTATTGTTTTCAAGTTATCAAAAAAGTACGTGCTAAACCTGTCCTAGCGTTTTATTATTCAACACCGTGAAAATCGCCCTGTGTTACTCTGTCAACGAGAATTTGGCATGACTGTAAATAATATCAATTATAAATCAGACGGAATTTTTTAACTTGGCTTTGCATCTGAGCTTATAAATTTGATTCCAAAATTTATCACGATTTTCACTAAGTACTTGTTCAAGGGGGCCGCGGTAGTCGAGTGGTTAAGGCGTCAGACTCTCGGCTAGTAGACCCCGCGGTCGTGGGTTCGATCCACACCGTCGCCTCTGGAATTTTTCTGACGCCTAAGGGGACCGGTGGCCGCAATTAAAAAAAAGAAATTGACACGGCACTCATCAATAGAAGGGGCGGGACCGGGTCTCAGCGACCCTGAACCTGGTCCCAACCTCCTTCAAAAATGAGTTTCTTCGATGGAAGAACACTGGTACAACGGGGGCTCAAGTTCACTTTGTGTTGTGAGCCCTCCCCCAAAAATGGAGCCAGGGTATAGTACAATAAGCTGTACAGCTGCAGTGCTCAGTCCCTGGTATCCATCCATCCAAGTACTTGTAACTGTTAAGCTAAACACTCTCTCCCCATGTTGGCGGTGTGGTGCGGCTGACTTCTGGGGACTCCCTTCCGGGGCCTCGGGTGCAGGTCAGCCTTGGGCTGGTTGAGGGGTGCCTCCGCGGACTCTGAGGTCAAGGAACCTCCAGCGAGCTGAGAGGAGGTGTCGATGGTGACTAGACACCGAGACCCCTCCTTGATAAAGCCCTGAGCGTAATATTAAGATCAAAAGCATCAGTTGCCAGAGATCCGTGGGGTTCCATTCTTTCCAGGCTTGGGGCTGCCACTGCGCCTTGGTCTGCGGGGGCCTCGCTCTGGGGGGAGGGGCTGCGCCGTCAATATACAAAGACTCAAGGCTTAATATTTCTTTTTTTATTGCCATAGCAGTTAATATAAGGGTAGTTATTTTTGTCGAGACCAGTTTCCTAGTAGTAGTCAATGGAGTGTAAACTTAAATTTTTATTAGTGGTTGTACGTACATAAGAAAATTAGAAGAGGCGAGATCATACTATACAGGGTGAATTGCTACTCGTGCTACAAACTTCTCCAGTAGATTCTTCACCCTAAAATGAACAAAAAAGTTCATATTGTCCATGGTCCGATTCTCAACCATTTCAGAGTAATTTCGCTTTTTATCGATTTTGAAAGATATCACGTCCTGGGGTCGGAAAATCGTGATATCTTTTAATCTAAACATTTCTCTGAAAATCTAATAGCACCGTTGAAATTCCCGTTAATTTTTCAATAAGAAGATGACGGTGGCAAAATGTTTGGGCTAAGTTTTTGTGTTTTATTTCAGCCAGAACTACAAAAAGAGTGGAAAATTGTGTAAATCGGAAAGTGTATAAAGTAATCCAGAGTTTCTAATTTTAGTCTCAGAAGGCAGCAAATTTGAGGAAAACTACCTGATTTAATAACGCTTCCAACGCACTCGTCATTTTCTTATTTAGTGGTTGTGAGACCAAGATGTTGATGACAAAAAGAGAAAAAATGGTGGTTCAAGGATGTTTGAGAGTTCAACTTTTTAGATTGGAAAAAACATATACATAATAACTCCTCATTATCATTATCATCATCAACTCCCGCCCAAACATTGATTGAAAAACGTCTTTGGGAATGTTGCTGACGACTTGCATGTGGGTTTTGATGGGAGTATTGGTGCAGATTATGGGTGTTAAATACTCCGTCTCGGGTGAAATTTGATTAATCTGACCACAAAATTCGATGAAAGAAGTGATGTTCCTCAGTGTCAGATTGTACAAGCCAGCAACAAAATTCCTTCCTACGATAATTGTCACCAGTATGCAATACTTGAATCTTTTGAACGTGGTAGGGATATAGTTTTTCCTTTTTCAAAATTTCACACACCTTGAACTGGGAGATCCCGAATGCTCTCGCGAGGTCTCGTGTGCTGATATCTGGTTGAGCCATTACCCGATCGATCACCGTTTGTTCCAACCAACATCAGTTTGCTGATTACCTAATTCGCGTAAATTTGTGGGGAATCTACCTGCTCTACGGAGACATTCGTGGAGCCTAATGAAAACACCGATACTAGGTAAACGTCGGTGAGGATACCTAACTCCATATTCTTGACGCGCTGCTCTTTTTTTTTTTTTTTTTTTTTTTTTTTGTGTTCATTTTAGGGTGAAGAATCCACTGGAGAAGTTTGTAGCACGAGTAGCAATTCACCCTGTATAAGAAAGTTTACATTTTTATCTGTTCTATACAATTATAAATTTATTAAAATAAAACCTAAATGGCGTTTTGCCTCTGGTGAATAATCTTTGCTTGTCATTTTTACTAGTATATTTTAATTGAAATTACATGTTTAATGTTTTAAATGAAGTAATCAACGTTATCCATTAGATTCATTGATTTCGAGGTCCGCTTGACCAATAATACATTACAATTGATTAAAGTTTTTAGTTGAGATAAAAAATGGCAAAAAGGAGGGAAAACTCATAAAGCTAAAGTTGAGATAGGAAGTTTATGTCCGAGTGGATCGAGGACACGATAGCTCAAGTGATAGAGTAGCGGTTTTTCTAGCCGAAGATCGTGGGTTCGAATCCCGATCGTGCCATTGACTTTTTTTCATGACAACTAAAAACCTTAATTAATTGTTATCCATTAGGTTTTGTGGTCCGATTGACCATATAAAATCTTTTCAAATAATTAATTTTTAGGTAAAGTATTGGTTGAGATAAAAAAGGTGTCGCGAGCGGGATTCGAACCAACGACCCACTGCAAAATACGCCACTGCTCTACCAACTGCGCTATCGTGACTTAGATACAGTCGGGCAACAACTTCCCATCTCAACTTAACTGTGTTGTCTTTTCCTTCTTTTTGCTATTTTTGAAATGTGTAATCTATTTGATTCTCGGGGACAAAGGAAATAGCCACGGAGAGCTTAAGTGAAGCATACTTTATTTTTATTATTAAATCGAATAGGTTTCGTCATCGGATGACCATAATACTAATAAATTGTTTTCAATTAATTCATGTATTGGTTGAGGAAAACGTTCAATTGCAAGAACGGGATTCGAACCCACTCGAACTATCGTGACTTAGATCCATTCGGACACCAACTACCCATCTCAACCCCGTCTTTTTTAATTTTCCCTCCTTTTTGCCTTTGTTTTAAGTCTTAAGGATTTAAGTCACGATAGCTCAAGTGGTAGATTTAACCCAGAGTCATGGGTTCGAATCCCATTGTTGCAGCTGATTTTTTCTCAACTAATACCTTATTTAATTGAAAATAATTCAATGTTATTTTTTTAATTAATATCATGGTACAGATTTTTTCTGAATTTTATGGAAATCGATCTTTCTACATTTTATTTCTATTATGATTTTGAAGGTCATGGTGAGCAATAATCTTTTTTTTAAACAACAAACCTTTAGCTTTCGAATACGACCGGCGTATTCATTCCCCGGGCCAGAATCATAAATCCTCCCATGTGAAGCTAACGGTGTATTTCATTATCTATATTTACATAGCTCCGCACTCGTGGCCCGGTATTTTTAAGCGCGAGAATAAAAGTCCACCGCTGTTTGCCAGACGTAAAAGACTACGGCCCGTTGTAAATGGGGGCCGGTCTTCAACGGGCAGGATTTGGGTATAATTCCTACAGAAAACCGAACACGTTTTGAAGTTACAGTTACGTTCGATTTTCCTGGTTTGGGAATGAAACGATATTCCTCAGGGGAAATTCAATTTTACTAATATCCACATAGAACTTTAATCGAATTAAAAAAAAAAACCTCGAGATTTTTCCTTCTTTGGCAGTGGAACAAATATTCTCAACAAGGCTAATTTATCCGAAGTTTCGCAGACCATAAAAAAGTTCAAATTTAAATAAGCAGTAGGAAAAATTCGAAAGGTTGGGTTGAGATTGGAAGTTAAGGTCCGAGTGGATCGAAGTCACGATGGCGCAAGTGTCGAGCTGCGGAGTAATATATCAACAGTTGGATTTTTAAAATCATTTCCTGATGAAGGACCCTTTCCCTTCAGTTTATATGGTTTTACCAGAATATAAAAACCAGGGATGTTGAAAATTACCTTGAAGACACCATGCTTCACAAATACATGACGTCACACCACAAATCATTCACATTACCCCAGGGTACTTGTTACCCCTTTGAGTGATTTGGGGTCAGTCCTTTTTCACGCTAATAAATTACATTCACACTACCGAGAGTACTTGGTAATGATAATTTTAATAAATTACTAGATAAATGATGCTGAGTGTGCTTTGCGCAGTTCACCTTTTCTTTCGCACTGGCCCTATTACGGATATTTTTTAGCACTAGAAAAAATGATACGATGTTTAGTGAACGATAGTCAATGATTATTCGAAAGATGCGGTCTGGTGAGACGTAGGTTAAAAAAAAAATTTTTTACCATGCCAACGTTTCGATCTTTACTGAGATCATCTTCAGAGCCTGGGATTTATTAACATTGCTTAAATGTTATAAATACATGTGGAATTTGATAAAATGAATTTATACAATACTATTATTTTAAATCTTAAATTTTCCAGCATTGTATAAATTCATTTTATATATTTTTTTATTAATCTAAAATTTCTACCATTGTATAAATTCATTTTTTCAAATCCTACATGTTTGTAAAATGTAAACATTGTTCATAAATCCCAGTCCCTGAAGATGATCAAAATAAAGATCGAAACGTCGGCAAGATAAAGAAAACGTTTTTGTAAAACCTACATCACACCAGACCGCGTCTCACGATTTCTGAATAATCATCGATTAACGGTGACTAATCACCACTCAAAATAATAACTCATTCTTCCTTTTATGTAAGCTCTTTGTTGAGGTAAAAAAGCTAGTGTCACGAGCGGGATTCGAACTCATGACCTTCAGCTCAATACGCAGCTCTAACTACTTCAAGTCGCGATAGCTCAAGCGTGCGTTCGAATCCCACCCGTGACACCACCTTTTTTATTTCAACCTTACATAAAAAATTTATTGAAATAACTAATATGGTCACTTATTTCCGAATGATTTGGTGATAATTTTTGAAGACCCGTTTTTCCTCATTTCCACCGAAGGTTTAGGGAAAGGTGGTTAATATTGAAGAGAAGCATGCAGACATACGGTGAATACCTATGACCATAATACCAACAAATTATATATCTATTGATAATTGACTTTTTTTCTTTTATTAATACATAAAAGAAAGGCAAGTTGTTTTATTAGAGCGTCGGTGTATTGCTGTGAACCGCGATCAACTTTTAACTCGATTTTAGAATTCGTTTCTTTATTCTTGCTCTCATAGGGCGGAGAAAAAAAAGTTTCAGCGTTGAACGGAGATGTCAGGGTGTTGATCAAAGAGCGGCTAATTGCCTTTCCACAATGGCAGGGCTGGGTTTAATCCAATAATATTTATTAAGGTAGGAAGGGATGGAAAAAAGGTGGAGCTGCCTTGATTTTAGTTCATTTACATCCTGCTGCTCCTCCACCTCTTTAGAATATCCGGACACCAAATCGAGTTACCCGTGGCCTCACTCATGCCCCCTCAATTAGACGGCATTTCACGGAATTCAAGTTGACGGCAATGAGTCAAATTGCGTTGAGTACGTTGAGAAATCATTTACGAAGCATTCGCCATTTGCATGCGGGAAGAATAATTACGGTTAATTTCCTCATCAGGTTGACTTTTATCGTCTGCGTGTTAAAAGAGATTTTTTCGAAATGATTCGACTGGTTCAAAGTTCAGAAACTCATGCGTTGTTAAAAATCAGATCGGCCACAAGACAATTTAGAGCAATAACCGCTAACCAATGAACAGATTCGTTTGAATAGTAATTAGTTTATTGCGAGCAAATCCTACTGGATTTTGAACATAGGTCTGGATAACATGTTTAGAATTAGATTCTCATCTCCCAACTATTCCTTTACATTTAACATACATTTAAACAAAAGAAGACACGAAAGGTGCTACCGAAAACTTTACACATCATCATTGTACTACTTCAATACTGCAAATGGACTAATCTGTACAAAATAAATTATTAATTATTTGAACAAACAAGTAGTTATGTAACAAAAAAATTGTCTTCTCCCTTATATCTGATACCAAGAGAAGGGCTAAATTATGAACACTTTATGGGCTGTTCCAACATGTTCATAATTTTAGTCGTTCTCTTATTTGTGTATATATAATATATGTGTATGTACATATGTGTATGCATGTTTACATATACATATACATATACACATACACATACACATACACATACATATACATATACATATACATATACATATACATATACATATACATATACATATACATATACATATACATATACATA
>CM077109.1:10600966-10615132 GCA_039619505.1 Cimex hemipterus
GAGTAATCCTGTAAACGTAAACAGAATATTTTATATAGATTTTTTTTTAATGAAAACTTAAAATCCTGCATTATTTTCCGGACAACCCAACAATATTGAACTATCTATAAGAACAGAGACGTCGTACAGAAATACTCTGAGAATAACTAAATTGTCTAGTACAGCTTGGGCTGTTTAATTGATCATTTCTACAAAGATTTTAATGTACATGATTCGTTGTCAGTATAGTCAATTCTACGATAGCTATTAAGGTTAAGTTTTAAGGATTACTGTCAAATTAGTAACAGTTCTGTCAAAAGTTATTTGTCTGCCTTTTAAACTTTCACCGATTTTCCCGCCATTACAAAATTCAGATTGTTTTGAGGCATGTAGACAAAAGAAAATGACGTCGTAGCTCTGTGTGAAAGATGTCTAAGTCGAATAAGGAGAAGCGGTTAATCAGGCAGTTGCTAGGCTACAACCCTTCATGAATGCCCAATGCCAGCTGACTTGTTGCTGAAGGTTCGGATTTGCATTCCGCGTCTTCATAATGCATGCCTGGTCCCGGGGCTTAGCGTCTTTTAGAAGGCGGGTTCAGGTGAAAGGGATTAAGGCCCTAACCCGGCCTTAAATCCGGGTCCTCTTACCCCAGATATAATTCTTTGCCTTAGACTGCATATAAAATGCTTAGTTCCACGGATTAGGAATCGTAACTCAAAACCGCCCGACAAATTACCCGGAAAAACTTTTGTCCCTTATTATTTCCCTTATTGCCTTGCAACATTAACATCTTAGAAATGTGTGGTGTTTAGTAACATTCATTTAATGATTATTTGGAGATCGTGTGATGCGGACTGCAAATATTTTAATTGAGTCTAAATTTCTATTACTATTAATATTATATATTGACATGAAAATAACTCTATATAACTACTACAAACCAATATCAAACTAAAGTATTGTTAAACCGTGAGACTTTTTGGTAGATGGAAAGGTATCGACTCTGGTCCGCACTTTTCTGTACAAAAAGAAGCTCGATGATTTGTCTTATATTTTTCGTCTGGGAAAGTAGGACTAATTTGTATAAAATTAACCCTCGTCTGTCTATTTGGGCTGAAGAATCAACAGTTTGATGGAGTTTTTAGTGGATGTTATTACAACCTGTTAGAGGTTAAAAACTAAAACTGACTGGTTGCGTAGTAGTTTCCGATCTTTTTGTATCGCCTCACATTACAGGTTTAGTTCCTGGATTTTCCCATCGTCAATAAGTTTGTGTTATAAAATACCAGGCCAATTAGACATGTTTATCGCGTTGGAAACTCCAACAATCTGACGTGTATGCAAAATTGTTTATAGTTTCCCGGAAACTTCATTACCATTTTGTGTCCTGAAATGAGCGGTGTTTTAGGTCGGTTTTGTCTAGTGTAATTGTTTTCCCACGGCTATTTGCAAGTTGATACCGACCCCTGCGATTTCTCGTGGCACAGGCCAATTTGTGCATGTCACACATCGGAATTATAATCTCGAATCAGGGAATACAGGGCTTCCTTGTCGATTATCTCCGGATAAGATATTATTGGGATTCACCGGCGGTAAATTACATAAAGTGGCGGCTGGGATGGAATTGCGGAAAATGAGTGCGATTACCTTCCCAATGGCCTGGAGCAGGTGGGTCGTTTAATTCCAGAGTAGGCCGACGTCGACCCGGCCCAGGGTTAATACCGACCTGGAAATCTATTTGGGCCAGGGGGTTGTGGCCGTCCACTAATGTCGGCAGACAACATCAATAAAGACGATGAACGGCTACTTCACAGGTCAAGAGCCCTAGACCCAACCTGCCTTTTGTCTCTGTCGTTCACGCGTCCTTCACCGACACCTTTGTTATCGATAACACTGTATCAATTGACTTCCAAAAATAAATCAGACAATAACAAATACACTTGAGCTATTTGGTCAACGTTTTCCAATACAAAAACATACCAAATATCTCATGCTGGCCCTGAAAGCAAAATGAATTATTCTGTTTGTTTATGTTTTTAAACCATCCAGTTCACACCTGAAAAAGCTTTCAGTGAATCAAGAAGTTGGACAGTTCAGCTTAGCCGGCAATTAAAAACTTTTCAAATGCAAATTAGCCCAAATATAAACTTTAAGAGATAATAGTAAAAAAAAAAAGACGCTATAACATGTAAAATAAAATAAGCAGCCAACCTTTTGTTTTAAAACCTAGTTATGCAAGCTATAAAATATTTAGGTCATGGAAAACATTATATAATCCTTTCCATTGTCTTCTTGGATTATCATGCTCTGCTAAATCCCACTATTAGCAAATAAAGTTATTTAACTTAATTGAATAAATCTGGGTTATCCATCTTAAATATGCAAATATTTCCACAATAAACAGTTAATGTTGATTCTTAAGTTATTAACTTTTATTCTGTATATTATAGTATCTGTGTATTTCTCTTTGTCTATTTGTCTGTCTCTTTCTTTGTCTATTGGTCTGCCTCTCTTTCTCTCTATATATCTTTCTCTCTTTCACTTTATCTCTACTTATCTCTTTCCGTTTCTTCTTTTCCTGTTTTCTACCCCAATTCCAAACCCACTGCTTTTATAAAAAGTTATTCCTGTTTGTTTTACTGCTCTGTCACTCTCTCTTTCTCTCGATCTTCGAATTAGAGATTAGAATTTCTTCCACCAGATCTATTTCGCCTTTTGAGGCTATTCATTTTTTATCTACCTATCGTTTTGCAAATTTACCGTTTTATCTGTCTACAATTTCCTTTCTTCTCCTACCAATTTTCAATCCATATCCACGGTACTTTCATAGATGACTCCAACATCTTTCTATATTTATGTTTTTCTAATTTCCTTTTAGCTGCCTGACTCATTTTTCTCCATTTCATAATGTACCATTTCCTTTGTTTGCCCGTTTCTGTACATTTTTATTTTGTAATTATCTGTTAATAAAATGATGCAACTCGGAAACTAATTGTCTTTTCTTTGGTTTTCAGGTTGGTCGTAAACATAGTTCACATTTACAGGAAACAAAATATCAGGTTAGAAATGTTTTATATCTCCAGCTCATCGACGCTTGTGTCATTAGTTTTAAACAGGGTGTACGGCCGTGTAAATAATTAGCCCTTTAGCTCGAAATTCAAGAATTTTCGCTTGAGAATTGTTACCGCAGTCGAAAAATCAGCATCTTGACAAAGTAGGCTAAATAAATCAATTTAAAAATCCATACAGGCTCTGATAAACCTCTTTTTGAGTCTTTGCATGATTGATACTGAACGCGAGACCACGTGTGATAAAAGTAGACTTTTTTAACCTTCCAATTCAGAAAAAGTCATTTATACCAACGTCGTTTGACAATTTTATGCATTTCTATAAAAGTTCAATACTGATTTTATTATGTTTTAATCAAGTGGGTTTTTTTTAACGTATGTTAGTAGTAATAGACCCTGATTGAACAAAAAATACAGCTGAGTTTTAATTAATTAATCTTTATGGAAAGTATCGATTGAGATAAAAAGGCAGTGTCTCGAGTGGGATTCGAACCCACAACCTTCTGTTCTAACGCTTGAGCTATCGTGACTTCGATCCATTCGGACACCAACTCCCCATCTGAGCCTACAAAAGTTGGAACCATCCCGTTTTTTTGCCACTTTTAAATGTCGTGTAATCGGATTGGATTCTCAGCTACTTAAGACCTGGCCACGGATTTCTCAAATTCATTGGATTCCGTAGTCCGGAATTAATTAATCTTTATGTATCTTTATTTGTCGCCGAGAATCAATGACAATTGAAAAATGGCAAAAAGTAGGGAGAATTCGAAAGGTTGGGTCGGGATGGGCAGTTGGTGTCCGAGTGGATCGAAGTCACGATAGGTCAAATGGTCGAACAACTGGTATTTAGCGGAAGGTCGTGGGGTTCGAATCCCGCTCTTGACGCTGATTTTTTATCTCAACCGATTCCTTATATATATAAAAAAAAACAGGAAAGCCGGCAAACGATGTCAAATCATATAGACCGATATCGTTACTAACAACATTGTCTAAACTCTTCGAAAAGTTATTATTAAAACGAATAAACCACATCGTTGAAAAAAAAGAAAATCATTCCTGACCACCAATTTGGATTCCGAACAAGACACTCAACAATAGACCAAGATCACCGAGTAACAGATGTAATAGAAAAATCTCTCGAAGAAAACCAATTTTGTTCTGCTATCTTCCTTGATGTCCCGCAAGCTTTTGACAAGGTCTGGCACGAAGGACTCATCATTAAAGTAAAAGGTATGCTGCCAAAGCAGTATGTCGATATTATCAATTCGTACCTAACTGACAGACTGTTTAGAGTCAAACAAGAAGATCAATATTCAAAATTAAAAACAATAAATGTAGGAGTGCCACAAGGTAGCATATTAGGTCCACTGCTTTAATTGTTATACACCAGTGATTTTCCGAAAATAGATGGAGTAGAAATTGCAACGTTTGCAGATGACACCGCGGTGATATCACTAGGACCGACTATCAACCATTTAACCAAAATCCTCCAAAATGCATGTAATAAAATAAACGAATGGACAAAAAAATGGAAAATCTACATAAATCAGTTCATCCGATCTTTACAAACAAAAAGGTGGACCATGTTCCATCGCACACAATCGATACAGTCAGAACCATACAGCAATACAGCTTAATATCTGGGAATGAACTTAGATGCCAAGCTGAAATGGAAAGAACACGTGAAGAAAAACAGGACAAAGATAGGTTTAAGGTATAGACAACTTTACTGGTTGATAGGACCTGGCTCCACTCTTGCTATACAAAATAAAATACTATTATATAAACAAGTCATAAAGCCCATGTGGATATATGGTATACAACTATGGGGTTGCACCAAACATAGCAATATTAAACTCATACAAACGCTCCAAAATAAAATCCTACGTAACATGGTCAATGCACCTTGGCACATAAGGAATAAGGACACATAGGGATCTTAAGATCCCTGAAGTCGCGGCGGAAATACAACGATTTGCCGCCAAACACCAGGCTCACCTCAGCCAGTACGAGAACGTGGAGGCGACCAAACTCTTACATAACCGAAACATGGTCAGAAGTTTAAAACGACCAAAGCGATATGAACTTGTGTAGATAAAAGTGAATAGTGAAATCTAAATCTTATTGTACCAATAGGTTTATAAGAATGTAAATATTTATTTATTCTATAACATTATTGTAAAATTGATGGTTGTCTAATAAGACCAGTGTTAATAAAAAAAAAATATATATAAAAAAAACCGGTTCCTTCCATGAAGATAAATTAATTGAAACATGTTATTTGGTCAGTCTGATTACGAAATTTAATGAATATAGTTGAGTATTTTTGTGTCAGTCACAGCTTCTTTTTAGTCAGTGATGAGATTAATAAAATCATATGGCGTCCCTTCATACTATGTCTAATTTGAGGGGAGGATTCTGTCTTTGTAGTTATAATTTTGTCTTTTTTGATAGTGGTGTTTTTAATGTAATTAACAGCTTGTTCTCTTAATTGGTTTATGGCTAATTTTGTCTTTGTAGAACTAGTCAAGTCAATGTTAGTTGTTTAGTTAAGTCAAATTAGCATGAATTAACCTCATTTTGAGACCTGCGTCTCTATAATGAATACACGGACAGATCGATGATCCCGTTCCGCTTCCGTCTTTCGTAGGCAAATTCTTGTTCATTTCACCCAGTTTCGCATTTCACAATCGCAATTACATGAAGAAAGAACGTGACGCAATATTTAATAACCGGAGTTTTTCGTCTTTCAATCTCAATTCGTATTTTCGTTCAATTGCCTTAAAGTTATGCAACGGGAGATTTGAAAATCGTCAGAACGTATATCCGTTCGACTGGATGCCCCCCCCCGAGCTGGCGAGCGGGCTTTCGGAAAGATTGCCGGGGAAAAGGAATGGAACAAACAAATTTTCAATTTCCTATACCGTCGCCGACGCTATCGAAGCAGACTGCATATTCATTTAAACAGCGATACCGCTTCATTGCCTTTTTTCCCTGGCAAAATCAATTTGAATACGAAAATATTTAATCAAAATCGAAAGAGGAGGTCCATAACCAATCGAAAGAAGTTAGTTTATTAAAATGGCACATTAGAAAAATGCAAATAAACAGACTTTAAAAACAATCTTTATGATTTTTTTATCTGTTTTGTTTCGTTGTTTACAACATAAAAATTAAATTAATACTATCTTGAAAAATAATTTTTTTATATATAACATCAAATCTTAAATCGTAGTAAAAGGTGAAGCTTGAATCCCCCCCTTGGATTATAACCATCCCTGCAAACTTTGCCTCGCCCCCATCCCGCCAGCCTACAATTTTCCGTTTCACCAGGAAACTTTACCGTCCAACTTTGTTCTGATTTTTAATACCTTTTCTTCCCCTTTAAGCTCTGCTTCCAGGGGAAAAACGTGAAATTTTGATCGTCGCTAGGTGCGTTCAACCCTTGAAATACATGTGTACCTTCTCTCCTTATTTCTCTCCTCCCGGCGTGAAACTGTGATCACAAGACAAGTCTTTAATAATCTCGTTTATTTAAGAATTAGATTACAATTAAGGTTTTTAGTTGAGGTAAAAAAGGCACTGAGACGAGCAGGATTCGAACCCGCGATCTTCGGCTAGATACGCCGCTGCTTTACCACCTGAGCTATCGTGATCTCGATCCACTATGACACCAACTTCCTATTTCAACCCCACCTTTTGAATTTTTTCCTCCTTTTTGCCATTTTTCAAATGTCGTGTCTATTTCATAATCGTCGAATTTTTTTCTCGAGACACTGACTTTTTTCGCAAAAAAGGGCCAAAAGGAGAGAAAATTGGGGAAGGTCGTCGGTTCGAATCCCGCTCGTGACACTGCCTCTCCTATTTCTAAAAATTAATTAATTGAAAAGAATTTATTTGGGAATTTGTACCATGAAATGTAATAAATATAGAAATAAGGTTTTCAAAGGAAAAGGGCATTAACTATAACTTATCATATTACATATTTTTCAATCGATGATACTGAATTATTCCAAAGGATAAATCTGATCCTGAGTAAGATTGAGCACGCAGCACCCCTAACCCTTAGGGGTACCTGGAAAGGGTGCGGTTCGTCCTCTTCTTATTTGATTAAAAGTTAGTTGACAGTCATACATCGACGTTGTCAAGGTCGCTTGTTGGAAAACTTTTGGCCTACTGAGATTCATTGATAACTTCTGTGGAGAGCGGACAGGGTGACTGTAATAATATTTGAAGCGCTGGTATAACTTGAGGCTTTTTAAACCTTCATTGATTTATATAGGTTCGATTCTGCCCGTTTGCACTTGTGTCCACATATGTACAGAGCCCGCATTTCCCTTTGCAGGCTCATCGGCGTTTTACGAACTTGAGGATTTTTATAGACCTGCCTCAAGGCCTTTTCAGTTCAATACTTGGAGGTACTTGTCACGATGGAAATTTTAAGTATACGTCGTGTTCCTTATTCGCAGAAGGAACGCGAACCATTGTGGTCACTACTGAAACCATTTCCATCTTGAATGTTGACGTGCTTGGAGCGGGGAAAGTATTGTCATTTTCACCACCGTCGGAGTAGTTGCTTCCGGTTGGTCCCCGCTAATGCTCGCTTGGTATCGCACTTCGGGCCCTCTCCGGCTTCCTGATAGAATTCATCCAGGGTAACAGTACGCCTGGGTGACCCCAATAGCTTGAGGCTGATATAAAAAGCTGTGTCACATTAAGTGGACCATCCTTTTTGAGGAGAGACGGTTCTCTCGTGAATCGACCTTGTAGGATCCAAGCAGTCAAAAAGTAGTGCAGGAAATATACCACTCAATGCTTCTTTTGTCTCCAAAACGATAATTGGTACCCGTCCCCTGGGTGGATAAAAGTGATAGGAATATCAGGTTAAAGATAGCCGAGCTGCTCGACCGTCTATTCTAAAGCAATCCTTCTTGAGTGTCCTCACATTTGTAGATTGCGCACCACATGCCAAATCTCCTCGGCTCCTTTCTCTACAATATATTTCTAAGACATGGATATCGGCCTCCTACTTTATGGGAAACGGGTGATTCCGACGGTTTGCCTGCTCCCAACCGCAAAACCACTCAAGTATTTGCTAAATCTTCCCAGGATAAACTACATGGATGCTGGAATGGGGGAGGTGTGTAAGTAGTCCATGTCATTTGGCCGTTGCTCACCCAACCGCCAGTATGCAACGCAGTAGGTGAGACCCATATGCCTGCATTACATCAACGCGAATGGGCCACCACGTAACCGAGCTTTATGACTTCTCGTGTGAAGCCGTGAGAACTACCCACTTAACTATTTGGTGGTCCAATGTCAGACCTTAGTCTTATATGTATTATCCCCGAAGTTAGACTTAAAACCCGATTTTATGGTATGACCTGTCATCGGTACGGAAAGCGCACTTCGCATTTGACGCTTGGCTTTAATATCTTATTCTTCATGCTGTCTCCCGTGCTTTCATTTTAAGTTTTTGTTGCGAGGTGGAAATGCTGCCGACCAAATTTTGGAAAAAGCCGCTTAAATTGCGACCTCGACGGGTTATTGCCAAAAAGTGGCTATCCACTTGCGAACCTGGTCTTAGGATGACCATAGAGTGAAGCAACCGATTTGGCTTTCTTGGGTGAATCTTTCTAGGACCTTTATGAAATTTAAGAAGTGTTTTACCATTATTTCTTTTTTATTTATTTAGTGAAACAGACGAGTCCAAAGTCGAGAACTGTTCTAGGTTGTAAACAGGGTGTAGCAAAATGATTCTCCTTTTAAAGTTTTATCGTCTGTAATTCCTCGGAATGGGTTTTACACTAACGTCCTAAAGAATTATGAGGAAAGGGTCTATAAATAATGTACACAGTTAAATTTGGGATTCAGTGAAGTCTGTGTTTGTTTTTCGCTCTCAAAAGTTTCAATTTGTTTTAATTAACAAAAGCGTTTAGACCTTGTTATCTTTAAACTACAACTTGGCACAAACCAGAAGTACTCATTACTTCCGAACTCAGTCAATTAGGGTTCGTTCAAAAAAGAAGGGAAAAAGCCATTTAAATAGTTCCTTTGTCTAAACTACGGACGTAAAATATATAAAAGCCCTTGGTTGAAAGTTAGGCGAAGAGGGCTCGAGAGTTTGCCCGTTGTTAGTTAATTGTGGTGACAATCAACAAGGCTGTCGCAAGCGATAATGTCGCAAGAGAAGCCTAAATTGTACAATGGGGCCCGTTTTCAGTGTTACAATAGAGCGATTGCAAGTAAGTTTGCTCCCAGTGCCCTTACTCTTGTTGATACACCTCGCTCATCAACGCCTTTCCTCGTCCCAGCCTTATCACGCCCCGCTCTTCATGTTCGCCGGCTTTGATATTTCAATCTGATGGTGTCGAATCGCTTTCCGTCCTTGACGCTTTTATAAAACCATCAGTCCAACAGATAAACAGTTTTCAAAGTGGAAACCCAAACTTTTTTCTATTTTTCCAAAAAATCCATTACGGGGTATAAAGTTATTAATAGTAAATTATGATCTTGTAGATATTAATCCATTTATATTTTGGTGGTCAATAGACGATATTACTTCTTTCAATTAATTCCTTTTTTACGTGTGGTCTTCGTTGATACAAAAAATGAGTGTCACGAGTGGGATTCGAACCTAGCATTATTTAGATTTGTGTGGTGGTTAGGGACTGTTAATCCATAATTATTTAGAAATTGTGAGATCCGGTCTGGTGGGTGACTCTCAACACGAATCGCAAGAATGACACACCTACAACACTTTGAGACTTGAAGATGATCTCAATAAATGTCGAAACGTAGGCACTATAAAGAAAATATTTTGCTGAAACCTTCATCACACCAGATCGCACCTCACCATCACCAAATAATAATTGGGTAACGGACACAAAACCTTACAGGATCAGCAGCATACAACTCTACTCTTAGTTATAATTAGGCCGATTTATTTCTTTCCCTCGTGATTGAACCATATGGTAAAATGGAAACCACTTGTCACACCATCCCTTAAAAAATGAATCCTCGCACCAAAGCTGCAAGAACCATTGAAGAGGTACATCTCCTTCTATTAAGTAGGCCCACCTGTGGCCCATCTTCCCGCTTGAAAAACGTTCTCAACACACCCAACACATAACCAAACTTAATCCTTCTTTCCTCCGAAGGATTTGGTATACGAAGAAATATAAATTTCAATCCATTTCGTTTTTAAAATAATATGAGTATACATCTAATGATCTAAAGGTTTGCGCATAAATTACTTACAGTCTAAATATTTTATAATTCTTTATTATTAAAGTATACCCGCCTAGTCAATTTTTATATAACATTTCCAGACATAATCAATTAAATCGATCAATTCTCTTTCTTGGAAGGAAAGTTACGGCTGCATTTTCTCCGAGAAAATAATTTACGTCAAACCTGATTAAATACGTAATAAAAGATGTAAAACGGTCAAACGAAAAAAGCGGCGGAAAATACTATAAACGAAAAGAGCCAGGGATCGATCTGAGGTTTGCGTCATTAATCGCCGAGATCTTTCTTATTTTTATATTTCTATTTTTCTACTGTGAGACATAACAGGAAAATCATGCGAATAAAATGAATAATGTGCTTTTGTCACTTTTATTTTCTTATTAATAGCGATAAGTTCAAATTATCAGGCCTCGTTAATTTTTTCACGGTGATGAATGGTCTCTGACGTTTTAATAACACTTTGCTTTGTCCGTATTTTATAGACTTTTCAATTATTTATTTTATAATGTGGTTAGTGATTATTCGTAAATCGTGAGATGCGGTCTGGTGTGATGTAGGGTTCAGAAAAAACATTTTCTTTACCTTGCCAACGTTTCGGTCTTTATCGAGATCATCTTCAGAACCTAGGATTTACAAACATTGTTTAAATTTAACAAATACGTGTAAGATATGGGAAAATTGAATTTATGTGCAAAAAAGTATTTTTTTTATATTCAATCAAAGTATTTCTATGGGGGGGCCGCGGTAGCCGAGTGGTTAGCGTGAGAGATTCTCGGCTAGTAGACCCCGCGGTCACTGGTTCGATACCCTTCCCCCCAAAAAAAAAGAAAGAATATGCATTAGAGTCTGGCTAGATATGAACAGTTCATGGGCCTCAGGGGGAAGAAAAAAATAGTGTGTTATACACAGACTCACAGCAGTCAGCCAAATCACTTTTTTCAACATGTTTCATTTGAACAATATTTGTAAATCCCAGCCTCTGAGATTCGAAACTTTTGCGAGTTAAAGAAAATGTTTTTCTGAAAGCTATATCACATCAGAGACCATCTCACGATTTCCCAATAATCATTGAGAACAGTTGCTGCTAATAATCAGTTTTGTACCTTCTTTTTATAATGGTCGGAATGTGTTTAATTTTTATTGTTTAAAATTTGTAATGGAAGCTATTATTCTTAGATTCTTATTTTTGTTTGGTTAAATAGGTTTTAGGCTTGGTTTGAAAAATTAATGAAATTATTGTGCTATGGACTAGTACTTAAACACAAAAACCCATGGTTCTATTGTTTACTGATTTCTAGATTACTACTATTATAATCAGACACGTGGGAAAAATGAAACGCAATATTATATTTTTGAGTAGTGTTACAAAGACACCAAGACCTGAAGCAACAAGAAAATAGAGTATTGATACATAGAAACAGGTTGAACTTTAAATGAAATATGTGCTGTTTAGTGACCGTTAGCCAATGATTATTTGGAGCCCGTGAAGTGCGGTCTCGTGAGTCGTAGGTTTCAGTAAAATATTTTCTTTATCATGCCAACGTTTGGAACTTTATTGAGATCATCTTCAGAGCCTGGGATATACAAAAATTGTTTAAATAGTTAAAATTGGCAAGTCTCTCAACACGAAACACAAGAATGACACTTCAACGCAGAAAACCAACACAAACACCGCGGGGTCTACTAGCCGAGAATCTCTCACGCTAACCACTCGGCTATCGCGGCCCCCATAGAAA
This sequence comes from Cimex hemipterus, assembly GCA_039619505.1. Classification (NCBI taxonomy): domain Eukaryota; kingdom Metazoa; phylum Arthropoda; class Insecta; order Hemiptera; family Cimicidae; genus Cimex; species Cimex hemipterus. The sequence goes on from CM077109.1 coordinate 10,613,001, forward strand.
TACTTTGATTGAATTTAAAAAAATACTTTTTTGCACATAAATTCAATTTTCCCATATATTACACGTATTTGTTAAATTTAAACAATGTTTGTAAATCCTAGGCTCTGAAGATGATCTCAATAAAGACCGAAACGTAGGTATGAAAAAGAAAATGTTTCTAAAACCTACGTCAAACCACATCGCACCTCACGAACCCAAAATAATCATTAACCGAAATACTTTATAATGGTATTGTGCTACAAAGACTCCTGGACTAAATTTACTATAACAATCAGGTTTGATGATGTATTTTGGTTTATTTTGGAACTTGTGTCTTTTCAATTTGTGAATTAATTCTGTTGCTTTTTGGGTTTTGTTGGTTCCAATGTTCGGCAAGCTTCAAGGTTTGTGGTAATGATTCCTTAAGTTCTTGGGTGCCCAATTTTATTTATCTACGTTCTTTCTATTGTGCTGCTTTTTCATTTTTGTTGGCTTTCTCTTGTTTGTTTTATGGATGTTTTTCATTATTAAAAAAACCTGTAAAGCTTTGAAAACTGGGAGTCATTTAACATATTGCAGTTTTTATTTGTTTATTTAAGTTTTTATTATTTTATTTTATTTATAAGAACTACATTTTCAGAAATAACGGCTTTCTTCTTTAACTTCTTTAAATTAATTAAAATTTATTTAAAGTATTGGTTGAAATGAAAAAAAGTTAGTATCACGAACGGGATTCGAACCCATGACCTTCGAAATTTCGATCTACTCAGACACCATTTCAATGTCGATTTGTTGTCATTTCTGTTCACGAAGATGGCACGAAATCTTTTAGTTACAAAATGAATAAATATTGATCGTATTGGTATTGATGAAACGTATAAATATCCGTTTTAGATTAGAAATGAACAGGTTGTGGCTTTTCCGATAAACGTATTTATTTTTAAAATGACATTTCAGGTTACCGTGTCAGTACAGACAAGCGTGGTTAATATTAAATTGAGTTTGTTATATAACAAAACCTTTTAGACGGTCTTGTACAATTATAAATCCATTTTTGACAGAATATATATGAAATTTGTATTGGTTTTTTCATGAATGATACGTGTCCGATTTAAAAAGTTTACCTTTACCCACGTTTCTTTAATTCATTAATTCCATCCTGTTGAATGTAACCGTATTTCTTCCCGTTTCGTCCAATCGAAAACAACCGCTTTATCACCCATCTTTCTATAAAAATTTCTCGCTTTCCCGATAACGTCTCCCACATGCCGAATATTTGGCCGGGGAGTTCATACGAGTTGGCCGGAGGTTGAAACAGGCGCTCAGATATCGGAAAATACGCTGGGATATGACAAACGAATGGATTTTCATTAGCAGGCGGTGTGTAATGCGCGGAGTTACACGGTGAGCCGATCCCAACGGCAGATTCCGCTCTTTCGAACTGATTTATCTCTTTCAGACAGCGCACCTGGAATTCGCCAAATGAAACCGCCGACCGGCGATACAATTTAACATTCGTTTCGGATTAATAATTTCTTCCATTTCGAATAATTGCTCGCGATTATCGCGTGATGAGCATTTGCGGCTACGAGAATCGTTAATCTCCCTTTCTTCATTCCAGAATAATGTAATACCGTACTGTTTGTAGAAAAACAGCTTTACACTATAATAAATTCTCCTTTCTGAACCTATTACTGAAATTACAATTAATCTTGTGTTCTATGTACGCCGATTAAAGTGACAATAATTATGTCAATCTTTTCATCGACTCTGATTTTCTCGGCCTACATCGGCTTTATATATGTTTATTCATTGAAAAAATTCTAAAGAAAAAGAGAAATATAAACAGATATATTGATAAAAAGATACAAAGGCAGAAAAACAGATAGCGAGAGAGGTGAGAGAGAGAGAGAGAGAAAAGGAGTGTGAGAGAGGAGAAAATGAAAGCGGGGGAGAGAAGGGGGAACAAGAAAGGTAGAAAAGAATGAACAAAATATAATTAAAAATGAAACGAAAGAAAAAAGAAAAACGAAGAAATAACATAATAACATAAAATATTAAAAAATGAAAGCCCGAAAAATAATGAAAGTTAGAGAGAGAGAGGGGGAGAGAGAGAGAGAGAGAGAGAGAGAGAGAGAGAGAGAGAGAGAGAG
>CM077109.1:10616030-10629371 GCA_039619505.1 Cimex hemipterus
AATATATATATATATATATATATATATAGAGAGAGAGAGAGAGAGAGAGAGAGAGACAATGAGAAAGAATGAGATTTATTAAGTGAACCGAAAATATTATCAGCAAAATAATAATAAGCAAATTTAGGAGAGTCGTCACTAAAAAGAAGACAGAAAGCAGTGTGGTTTGAACCTTGAATCCACCGCCCTAAAAAATACGATCTAAAAACACGACCATTTTACGGAGGATGTCATTAAAAAGTTAATCGGTGTAGATTATTATCAATAATCCAAATGAGAGAGAATAATTTTTTCCTCTTTAACAATTTTATTATGCGTAAACATTAACGAGGATGTATCAGGTTCAAACGTTTATTCCCGTTGTATAATTCAATTTATTAAAATCACATGGGGAATTTCCACTTTTAAAATCCTCGGATGTGATATTTTAAAAGCGAACTTTTTATGAAAGATTTTTATAGATCGTAAAGTGCGGAAAAAGAGTTAGAACATTGCTCTGAGGGCATAAAAAAGGGGAATAAAGTCCATTAAAAACTCAAAGATTGTCAATTGCTATTAAACGAGTTTTGAATGTGATATACAGCAAGAACTCATGAAAAATTAAAAAAGTTTACATGACTTTTACAATGGTATTCATATAAATTGATTAAAAATTTAATTTTTTCCTTTTACTGATATAAGTGAGTTTATATACCACTATGTAAACAGCACTTTATCGAAATAGATTTTGGGAGAATATGTTAAAATCTAGATGGCATTTATATCTAGAAGGCATTTTTGACAGAAAAAAGTAGTAGGTTATGATTGGTGGTTAATGGCGCATTGTACTAAAATGTAATAATTCAACTTTATTGGTAATCCTTACGAGAATTCTTCGTAGAACGACAAAAAGCAGGAAAAATCTGTCTCTACGTAAATATTCTATGAGATCTAGAAATCAATCTTATCTTTAAGAAGCATTTGGGAATATATATTGAACAAGTAATTATAAATATTAAATCCTAAAATTTAATTAGTGAAATTATTGAATATGTTGTGGAATCTAAACTTGATCTCGATCTATATAAATTTTGCACAAAAAATTGGAAAGTAAGTAATGTAGGCCAATAGAAAAATGTATTAAAAACTGCATTATCTAAATGGAATTCGCAAAAAGCGACTTGGAAATTTATAAATCCTGGTACTGGCAAAGTGCATTTAATAAGTACACATAGTTATTGAGTTGTCGATGAATATAAAACAAATTTTAATTATAATCCAGTCATCCAGACGAAAAAAGGAAAATATTTGTTTAGTAGAATGAAATGTGGGATGTAGATGGCTTTGATTTTGACTTAGATCAAGAAGGCATTTGCAGAAACATCATTGAAGGTTATAAATTTTAGTCATATAAATTTATACGGCATTCGCAACAAACCACTAAGAAATTTATAAATAAAGAAATTTTAATCGTAATCCAGTCGTGATGCCAAAAAAAACGAAAAGAGGGAAAATATTTGTTGAGTAGTTGTAATGTGGGATCTAGACGACACTTCGAAGTAGAAGGCATTTGCAGAAAAACTTAGGTTAGAAATGCCTGTTAGTATGCATATCGATTTGTATGGTATTCACAAAAAACCACTAAGAAATTTAAGAATAAATACATTTTAATCCAGTGTGATGCCAAAAAAGAAAACAGAAAAGAAGGAAAATATTTGTTGAGTAGAATGTAAAGTGGGATCAAGATGGCACTTCGATCTAGAAGGCATTTGCAGAAACATATTTGAAAGTGATAAATTTTAGGCATATCGATTTATATGGTATTCACACAAAGCCACTAAGAAATTTAAGAATAAACAAATTTTAATCGTAATCCAGTCGTGTCGCCAAAAAAAAAAAATCTCTACATAAATCTCGAGATCAAATTGGTTTGACATTTCAACGAAGTAGGATGTATGTAGTGCCCCCGAGAATGAAAGTATTTACGTTGAGGAGGGATCGCTTTGAAGTTTTCAGAGTGGTCTAAGGCAGATTGATGTTGGGAGAAGAAGGACCCGAAGGTAATGACATTAGAAGAGAACCTACCCCTCTTTGAGGACGGAAATCCTGTATGCGCATATGAGAAAGTCCCTGGTACAATCCAATAAGGGCGACCCCCTTCACGAAATACATCCTAGCCACTGACCTCTCGACCCCCCCCCCCGGGGGGGGGGAGAAAGAGGGTATAAAAAACTCTTTTCGCATTCCCAACCAGCTTCCTAATTAGAATTTTGATTTGGAGTAGTTCAAACTAATCTTAATATGTAAATTCTGTGAGATGACGGCCGTACGAGACTGTTTTTCTGAAACCGCCGCCGTCTCTCATTTTACAAAGGAGGTTGTGTTTTATTTTTATTTAAAGTTTCCGTAAAAAAGCAGTTGCATGATATTAATAAAAAATTGATTTTTATATTTTGAAATAACTCACGACGCTACAAATTATAAGAAAAATTCAACCTGCATTTGATTCACAAATTGAAAAGATACAAGTTGTTTCGGCCTTTATTGAGATCATCTTCAGAGCTCAAAGTGTTTGGTTTCTGCGTAGATGTGTCATTCTTATGTTTCGTGTTGAGAGACTTGCCAATCTTAACTATTTAAACAATTTTTGTATATTCCAGGCTCTGATGATGATCTCAATAAAGTTCGAAACGTTAGCATGATAAAGAAAACATTTTACTAAAACCTACATCAAAACAGCCAAGAATTGGTTATCCCACCATCCCAGATGTTTGACAGGCAAAACCGCAACAGCACCAGAATTGACTAATATCACTAGTTGTGAAGGCACAAGTTCGAAAATGAACCGAAATACACCTCACAATCAGACCTATGCTTTTGTTGTTATGATAAATTTAGACCTGGAGTCTTTGTAGCAGAAGACCAGAATTTGGTATTCATTATATTTAGTGGTTTATTGACCAAATTTCTTCTTTTAATGAATTGATCTTTTTATGTAAGGTTTTGGTTGAGATGAAAAAGCTAATACCACAAATGGGATTCGAACCAACGCCGCTGCTCTACCATTTGAGCTATCGTGACTTCGATACACTCGGCCACCAACCTTCTCAACCTTTCGATTTTTCCTCCTTTCTGCCATTATTCGTTTAACCGTGCGCAGTGGCAAATTTAACCGAAGGTCGTGGGTTCGAATCCCGCTCATGGCTTTTTCATACCGAGTTATTCAAATATTCTATGGTTTCGTGGTCCGTTTGTTACTGATGGAGCCGGTCATTGTAGAATAATCAACGAAATAGTATTTGGATTAACGTTGGACCTATTAACTTCATGAAGTCTGATTATTTTTGGATACAGTGTCTTTGTAGTATTAATCCAATTTCTTGCAGAACATTTTTCGGAATCGGTGTATTAGTGTAAGAGCAACTTAATTTAACCCTCGATCATTTTTGGATCCAATTTCTTTGTAAACTTCAATAATAATTATAATCATAAATAATCCTTGGCCATTTCACTTGTTCGCCGAGAATCAAGTAGATTACGCGACATTGAAAAATGGCAAAAAGGTGGGAAAATTAAAAAGGTGTGGTCGAGATGGGAGTTAGTGCCATAGGGGATCGAATTCACGTTAGCTCAAGCGGTAAAATATCGGCGCACCAAGCCGAAGGTCACCGGTTCGAATCCCGCTCGGGACAATAGTAACACTCAATTAAGCGTTAGTCAGGTTAAGTGGAAATGATGAATGGTGAAATGAGTGCGGGGTTCGGGGTGCGTTTTGGCAGGAACATTTTCTTCTCTTGTAGTTTGGTCAATATTGGACCGGGTAAAGTACTTCTAGGTACTTTACTACTAAGTACTTCTATCTCTAGTGATGTTCCTTATGAAATAGCTGTCTAATTACTTATTAGCCTGAGTGGTTTTTTCGTATAATTCAATTTCTATGGAAGTTACTGTAGTACCCATGTATCTGTAGTACGAATCTGTCGAGTATTGGACCACGTGTTTTTGTCGTAGTTTATTGCTGTAATATTTCGACTATCTTACTTTTTTAAATAATATTCTCTTGTGTTAGAATACTTTTGGTTAAGCTGTCTTTGTGGTGTAATAAATTATCTTTTATTTGTTCTACCTTTGGACGATGTCTAGATAGTGTAGCCGACCTGATTGTACAATTTTACGGTGCAGTAAAAGTCAGTTCGCCTTTAGTTAGGTAACTATTTGACCCGGTGGCTTTCTAATAGTATTTCATTATTTTCTGTTTTATCTTGGTAGTGTCAGTACATTCTAATGTACTTCTGTTACTTTCGGAACGGGTGTCGTCGAAATGTACCTAATTATAAGGAAACAAGGGTCCTTTCAATTCTTGTATCTTTATAGGAATAGCTGAATTGGTGTAGGTGGTACAGAAGTTTTTGGTTTTGGTTAGTATGAAGGGGACGTCGATGGCCGCAACGGTTTAGGCGATGCCACGGCGCTCATCACTGTAAATTAAAGGTCCAGGGTTCGAAACCGGCGGGCCTGCTTTCCACCCGACATACAAATGGGCTTTTCTCTCAAACCGGCACCCGACCTCTGATGTTGCGAACCCTCGTAAAAAATAAATAAATAAAATAATAGTTTGAAGGTAGTTATTTGAGTTTAAGTGATATTTTGGTAGCTAGTATCATTTGAAAGTTATTTTAATTTTATCCTATTGTTTTATGGGAAATGAAAAATGCTTGTGTTCTAGGGATTCGTTGGTGTAAATTAATTTTGAGATTTGAATGAATGGATTTATAAAAAAGAACTTGCAATTTAAAAAAAAAATAAAGCTATTCTTAATAATATTTAAATTTATTTTGTTCCCAAACTTTTGGTCTCTATGTTATATATTCAAAACGCAATTATATAATCAGTTTGTTGGAAAAAAATAACCATGATATATTTTATGATAATGTAGATCTTGATAATGTAAACCTAGCGTACCCACTTCGCTAGATGTGATCTATAATCGTAAAAGTAATGCGAACATTAAATATATTTCCATCGTGGATTTTATGTTATATAAAAACAGAGCACGTAGAACTCATAGTTTGAATTTTTTACCGGCCCTTTTGTATTTTACGACAGCAATCGGTTCAATTGCGTGGAAACATTTTTCCTTTAAGGTCATTCGAGAGATAAAGTGACAGGTACAGTACAGTATATTAAATTCGGTTCATTAAGAACATTAGCGCAGTAAATATACAGCCAGTAATTGTCTTGACGTTAGAAATGAATTTCTCATTATGTGATAATCTCTTATCACTTAATGAGCTAATATGAGGTCATTATTGATTATATGTGGAAGCCGCGTCAGTCCCGAAGGCCCAAGACGCACTTTAATCCTTGCTTGTCTCTCCCGAGTGGTTGGGTCCGCATTAAGCATCTAACCGTTGCCACGTTACCCAAAGTTGGTGAAATGCTTCAGCCTGGTCTCCCACGCACTCCCTATATAGAGAAGGATTGAGACTCCCTTAATGTAAGAACTTCCGGATTCGCTCCAGACGCGGTTTTGTTTAAAATGGAATTGCTAACCACCCGCTAAAGCAGGCTGCCTTCGGTAAAGGACACCATTCTTTCCGGACTCATAGTCAGTATAACATGAGGATCTTTAACGTCCGTATCTACGCACTTAAGCTCTTACCGACAGTCCGATTCTCAAAGTGGGAGCTGACGCACCGTCGCCTTAGCGATGATGTAGCTCGCAGGGCTGTTACCACCTCGCTCTCACCGCGACAGAATGGTAATTGTAGTACGCAAGGTCTAGCGGGCCGAAATACATCGGTCCGCTCTCCCGCGTACTCCCTAACCATCCCTAAAGGAAGCCATTGTTGTTGGCACCACAGACCACTAGCCATTCCCGTACTTCTTTTCTCACGTATTCGAGGAGCTGTGTCAGCGTAGTCTGACCGTCCTCAACGCTAAACGTTTCGATTGTCCGATCCTTCGTATCCCCTCAGGCCGGGTTTATAACGAAAGTCATGCGCAAGTGCTTGGGCGGAGGTTATATATAGAAGGACAACCTCTTCTCTAAGTTCTCGCTAGAAGCCTCAGCTCTGACACCTAGGTGTCCGTTCTCATTGTAGAACGGGCTGGACTTTGGAACATTGTATGGTTCTGCACCCTCCCCCTCATATGCAGACAGGATCTGGTACCCGAATCCTCGTGTGCGTCTGATAAACCACGTCCCCTGCAGTCCCGGAGGCTGACACCAATCCCACTCCTTAGAGAGGTTGCCATGACCACAAGGCTGCACCATCATTTTGTAACCAAGGTTTGGGAGGATGGGAACCGTAGGACCTGGATTGAGAAAGGGAAGTGAATGCGGACACGTGGCTCCCCTTTTCACGCTGGCCCTCTCGCCTTTTCCACACTGTACCACCCAATGTCACGAGGGCTAAGACTCCCCTCGGTGGAGTCTGCGGTCTACTCCTCTTCCTAGCAGTACTGCACACTGTTCCTGTTTGTAATCCAATCCTGTGCACTTTCTTTCTTAAGTGGCAGTGCTCAGTCAGGAAAACCGAGATGTGTGCCATTTTTTCAAATTGCGTGTAATTTATTTGATTTTCGGCGACAAATGAAACGTCCACGGAGAGCTTTATTGAAGTATATTTCATTTTGCTTATTAAATACACTAGTTTTCGTGGTCCTATTGACCAAATAAATTCTTTTCAATTAATTAATCTTTAAATAATGTTTTGTTTGAGATAAAAATGGCAAAAAGAATGAACAATTCAAAAGGTGGGATTGAGATGTGAAGTTGGTGTCCGATAGCTGAAGTGGTAGAGCAACGGCGTTTTTAGCCGAAGGTCGTGGGTTCGAATCTTGCTCGTTCGAATTTTTTTCTCTTAACAAAAACCTTATTTAAAGATTAATCAATTGAAAAAAAAATATTTGGTCAATCGGACCACGAAACTTAACCTTCCTACATCACCCTGCGTATCGTTGGATTACTTATTTATTCCTAAGTAGAAATTATCGGAATTCACGTTTTTGTACTATTGTAGTAAATTGGATTAATTTCAATATTTTTTAACCCTTTTTTCTAGTCAAATTCAATTCACTTGTTATTTCGTTACTTTTTAGTAGGATGTACTGTCAATCAATTTTCTTCTTCTATTACTCTTTTTATTATTATTTTTAACGAGTGTTGTTGATCATGTTTTTTTTGTAATGATGACCAATTGTTTTTATGTTAGGTCACCTTTTGAGCCAGTGTGTTCTGTTACTTCTGGAATCTATGGTTTTGTATTACTAGGCAATTATCTTGTGTGTACTTCTGGCCCAGATATCGCTGTCGTAATTCTAGGGTTTCTCGTATACATCTGATGTATTGTATCAACAGATTAAGGGTAGACAAATTTTTATCGGTTCCACCGCTTTTTCTCGATAATAAATTAGAAAAAATAATTATTACATTATGATATTATTAAAAAGTTTAACTATTGACAAGGCAGTTTAAAAAATAGTCTAACTAGTTCAAACGTTTGCTAAACGATGATTTAAGCCATTTAAGAATCCTTTAGAAAGTTTTATTTTTGAAAAATTATTGAATATAGAATGGAAATGAAAGACAAAATTTTATCAAAGGAACGGGGAAAATCTTCAGAAAGATTTGAAGGGCTGATTGTTATTTTTTCGGTCTACGTCCTCTTTGATTTTTTTAAAAATCGTAAAATAAATTATTCTATAAAATTCTCGCGTAGAAAAGTCTGAGAATATAATGTAAATTAAAAATGATGGCAAAATTTGATTTTGTATTTTGTGTCTTTAAACTCCGATAAAATCAGATGATACTGGAAAAATAGAAAACAGACATTACAATAAAACAAGGGCAACAAGAGAATGACAGAGCTTCGAGGGTCGGCGGTTGGCCATTGACCAAATCACGAATTGTTTTCTCTCGGTCGACCAGCGAACATTCCCATTTCCGTGGTTGTTGCTGTCCATCCGATTCCATGTTCACCTCGGCAATTTTTTAAAGAAACAAAGTGTAAAAAAAATTAAAAATTGGGATCATTGAATTTTTTGCGGGTATCAACTAGTTGAAAAAAAAAATCACTTATTGATCTCTCGTGATTTCGTAATTCTTACTGATATTTTTCAACTATCAGAAATGTTCATGGCTTTGGTTTATTCAGGATGACGCACTACTCGTACGACAAAGTTCTTTTAAGCCTTAAACGCAACAAAAAATTTCGAATGAACCATGGCTCATTTGCTCCAGCTCTTGAACTAGTAGTTTTTGGAGAAATCCAAGGCAAAGATTGAAAATAGCGTTAAATTTGTTAAATTTCATTAAAAAGATCATTCAATTTGATTTACATAAAAAAACAAACAGTAAATCGGTCAAAAACTGTTAAATTTAATATGTGAAAAAAAAAAATAATTGAAATTCCAATCTTGTCGGAAAATCTCATAGTAGAAATTGGCAGATTTCATAACAGTTTGTTCGTTACTAAGTTAATACCGGTATAAGTGTACATCCTTTTATTTAATTACATCGAACCAAAATACAGAAATTTTATTCTTTTATTGTATTTAAATTTTATAAATTGTATGCTATATAAAAAAAAAATTCAAGTGGAAACAGAGGGAATAGAGTTGCTCTGGTGGGCAAAGTTTATTGCCCAACTTTAACTTGATAAAGGAGTGTGTGGTGTTACTGACCGGTAATTAATGATTATACAGAGATCTTGAGCTGCGGTCTGGTGTGATGTGGGTTTAAAAACATTTTATTTATCGTGATAACGTTTCGATCTTTATTGAGATCATCTTCAGATTTATAAACGTTGTTTAAATTCGTTCTATTTACTGATCATCACTTCTTCCATTAAACTAATGTTTTTATTTAAGGTCTTGGTTGATAGGAAAAAGGTGTGTAACGAGCGGGAATCGAACCCACTACCTTTGACTCAATATGCTAAGGTCCCGGTTTCGAGTCCTTTTTCATTTCAACCAAACAACTTGAAGGAAATTGTTTAAACTATACAAATTCATGTAAGATATTAAAATGGATTTATACAATGATAGAAATTTTAAGTTTAATGAAAGCATGAATTGATCAAACTTCTCCACAGAAATCACGCACTTCGAGTGAATACTTTGATTAAACCAAAAATCTCCATCATTGTATCAATTAATTTTTGTCTTATCTATTTGTGTAACTTTAACAATGTTTTATAAATTCCAGGCTCTGAAGATGATTGCAATAAAGGTCAAAACGTTGGTCCGATTAAGAAAATGTTTTTCTGAAACTTCATCATTAATTGTATTAATTGAAATTGTATTATTTAAGAAAGGATCAGCCCGCTTTATCCGCCGGTTCGTCCGTTGTTGCCGGGTCGGCTCGGCACACCAGACCGCATCTCAGGACCTGTAAATAATCATTAATTAAGAAGCATAAAAAGAAAGAAGAATTCAACGTAAAAATCAAACAAAAAACGATAAAAATAGAGAACTAGAATAAACGGATAAAATATCTACACTAAACCCAGACAAAAGAACAAGAAATTACGAACAGAACTTTTATGATAAGCCTACTGAAAATATATCTGTCACTATTCACAGTTTGTCCCAAAACGGTCTATATTTTGGACATAGTCTGACATTGTAGTCGCACTCTTGTTTGGATTTCTGATGTCTCATTTTGGCTAAAATTTTTTTTTGCTTTGTGGTTATTATATGGGAATATCGGATCTGCTTTTAAATAGAATTCTTTCCAGAGAGTTTTATGATAGAACTCATTATAATATATTTTTCGGCAGACTAAAGAAAAATGTCAGATTTCCAAAGCTCGGTTTAGTTTCATCGTATACGGTAAATTCAATACGTCCAGTCAGCCCTGCCGATTCATCCCCAGGGACTTAGGGCCAGATGGGTTTGCCCATTCATTGGCTACGACCACCTGTCCCTTGATTTACTCAAGCCCTAAATCTAAATTTTCACTGACCGTTCCATTTATTATAATTCCGCCCTGGCTATAAAACCTGATCGATTCTGATCGACTCCGTTATTTAATTATAGGACCGGGGTGATATCCCTCGGCCGGCATGGTACGAGGTAGCAACTGTCAGAAACGCCCGGGCCTGCACATGACAAGCTAATCCCACGACGTTTACCAACATTGCCATCGGCCTTAATTTTAATCGATCAGACACCTCGCTAACTAGACGTCCTTCTATAAGTTTACTTCTTAGAAACCGATTTGACTTACAAAATGGTGAAGATTTACCTGCCCCGCGGTTTATCTATTCAGAAATTCGATTTCTATCTATCAGTTGTTTTGCTTTCCATTCTCAACACGTGGGAATTTCATTTTCATACTTGAACAATGAGATTTCTCAAGATGCTTAAGTTTCTTAATCCAAATCCAGAGACTGAGCGGGTGCTCCTAGGAGACCCTTGCCAACCCTTTGTTGCAAGTGGGGTTTCCAGCCAGCGTGATAAACTCTCTAAAACAATTCCTGGCGCGCATGGTCGCCTTAAGCAGCCTCTCTTCCTGCATTTGGAAGACAGAATCAATGGAGCGCATATCGTGCGAGGATGCGAAGACCAAACCTACCTTAATCCCTCGAGATGAGTTAAGGTAGTTGCTGGTGCGTTTTGGTAGGAACAATTGTTGTTGTTGTTTGGTCAACTCTTGTAGTTTGGTCAATATTGGGCCGGGTAAAATACTTCTAATGTAGTGATGTTCCTTATGAAATAGCTGTCTAATTACTTATTAGCCTGAGTGGTTTTTCGTATAATTCAATTTCTATGGAAGTTACTATAGTACCCATGTATCTGTAGTACGAATCTGTCGAGTATTGGACCACGTGTTTTTGTCGTAGTTTATTGCTGTAATATTTCGACTATCTTACTTTTTTTAATAATATTCTCTTGTGTTAGCATACTTTTGGTTAAGCTGTTTTTGTGGTGTAATAAATTATCTTTTATTTGTTCTACCTTTGGACGATGTCTAGATAGTGTAGCCGACCTGATTGTACAATTTTACGGTGCAGTAAAAGTCAGTTCGCCTTTAGTTAGGTAACTATTTGACCCGGTGGCTTTCTAATAGTATTTCATTATTTTCTGTTTTATCTTGGTAGTGTCAGTACATTCTAATGTACTTCTGTTACTTTCGGAACGGGTGTCGTCGAAATGTACCTAATTATAAGGAAACAAGGGTCCTTTCAATTCTTGTATCTTTGTAGGAATAGCTGAATTGGTGTAGGTGGTACAGAAGTTTTTGGTTTAAGTTAGTACGAAAGGGACGTCGATGGCCGCAACGGTTTAGGCGATGCCACGGTGCTCATCACTGTAAATTAAAGGTCCAGGGTTCGAAACCGGCGGGCCTGCTTTCCACCCGACATACAAATGGGCTTTTTTCTCAAACCGGCACCCGACCTCTGATGTTGCGAACCCTCGTAAAAAGTAAATAAAATAATAGTTTGAAGATAGTTATTTGAGTTTAAGTGACATATGACAGCTGGCCGCGAACTGCATCAGAGGGCCACGCGGGTTATGGTACCAGATCTTGTCTAAATAAAAATTTGTCAGACATACACGGATGGGGGAGGTTGCATTACCATTTGAACGGCGGGACGGCGTATTTTTTACATAGCTCTTTACGATTTGTCTGAGAACTTTAGATTAGAAGGACGAGTTGCATTTGATATCGGATGGTTTGGCAGTACCCCGCAGTACCACTCAGCGATCGTAGTAAAGTCTTGGATAAGTTTGTTTGTTGTTAACGGTCAAGATGGACGTTGTTTCAAGTTTACCTGGTTATCCAAGTCTTTTGGTAAGTTGATTTCTCTTAGGTCTTGTGTGATGTATCGGCATTTCTTTATTTAAGAAACTAATATCTTGAGAAAACCTATTAGCCCATTTATCTAAAATTTTGTGGTGATTAGTGACCGTTAGTCAATGATTATTCGGAGATGCGGTCTCGTGTGACGTAGGCTTTAGAAAATATTGTCTTTGTCATGCCAACGTTTCGATCTTTATTGAGATCATCTTCAGATCTGAAAGTGTGAAGAGTGCCACTCTCAACATGACACAATAGAATGGCACAACTACACAATAAACATACATTTTGAGCCCTGAAGATGTCCTCAATAAAGATCGAAACGTTGGCACGATAATAAAATCGTTTTTCTAAAACCTACGACACCCGGACTTCATCTCTTTATGTGAAACGTGAAAAGTCTATAACTGTCAAACTGTGACGTTTCTTGAAGATTGTTCTCTTCTATAATTTTTTTATTTATTTACAAATCGTCAAAATTAACTAGTCTAAGGCCTTGGAACATAATTCCCAACTGTAAGTTTTGTGCTTTTAACCTTCGTTCTTTTATATATCTATTTATTATAATTGTACAGGATCAATTTTTATTTTTTATGCTAGTGTTGCTTTCAAAAATTAATACATTCACTCCTTCTCGGCCTCCACTTCGGCAAACGTAGTATCCATGCATTGAGTACTTTTATGTTCACATTATAATAACATTGCTTACAAGCTGAATAAAATTTATTTTTATTATTATTATTATCACCATTCATTCCTTGTTTGTATATTTTATAGCAGATGATACCAGCTTTCAGTTTGCCATATCAAAAAAAACTTAAATTCGACTTAATAAAGGTTTTTGTTTCAATATATGACAATCGATCAATTTTAGAACAATGGACGAGGGGTGATGAAAGGACGGTCTTATGGAAGCAAATCGTATTATTACCGAGCTTTCAGTTATTATATCACCATCATCACGGCCTCACTAACTTCAATTAACACATTAAACGTATTGTTCAAAGAGAAGAACAATTTTGGAAGGTTTCAATTAAAACAACATTGTCTGAGCGAAGTTTATTGTAGCCATTGTTGATTCTTCAACCGCAGCGATATCTTTTGAAAGAAATTTTTTTATTATATTTGGTGTTTTCTAGTCATGTCGGTTTAAAAATGATATTAATGTTTAATTGATAATCATTGAATGTTTTGATGATACACATGTAAAAGTCAGTGTGTTTTTGGTTCTACAGTTCTAGTAGTAATACTCATTGAGGAGTCATTTTGTTTTTTGATGGTCCATACATGGAGTGTATTTTATTCGAAATTTTCTAGTTTTAATTTTAACGGTTTAAAAATGATAGCAATAGTTAATTGAGGATCATTGAATTATTCGATGATGCACACGTAATCAATTAGAAGTTGTATGTCGGTCAGGACCGTATGTTTTCGGTTCTACAGGTTTAGTAGTAATACGTAATCAGGGTTCATTTAGTATTTGATAGACCACAGTAATTTTCGAGTCATACTTTTGACGGTTAAACGATAATGGTAATAGTTAATTGACCAAT
>CM077109.1:10638737-10652966 GCA_039619505.1 Cimex hemipterus
TCTCTCTCTCTCTCTCTCTCTCTCTCTCTCTCTCTCTCTCTCTCTCTTTATTTTTTTCTCTTCGCCTCTGTCACACATTTATCCCTCGTTTTTCTCTACATCCTTCTTGCGTTCCTTTTACATACTTACGTATATGCCCATCTATATATGTTTTTAACTTATACTTCTTTTTACATTTTAACTTTTTTTTACTTTCTGTTTACTCTTTATCGTAATTCTGTTTTTAACGCTAACCATAAGGCTTGTACCTTTTCCTTTCACTCTTATTTTTGTCTTTTTTCTTATCTCTCTTCTTCACGTATTGAGTCAATCGTTACTTTCGCACTCATGTTAACGTTTGTGCCTCTCTCTTCTCACTTTCTCTCTCTCTCTCTCTCGCTCGCTCTTTTATCCCTCGGTTTTTTCTATCCCTCCGACTAGCTTTCTCCTTACATTCTTACATCCCTACGTATAACCCATCCACCTTCCTTTTTACCTTTTAACTCTTTCTACTTTTTGTTTACTCTTTATCTTAATCCCACTTTAAATGTTAAACAAGGGGAGGTAAGAAAAAAAAGGTGTGTAAGGTAAAATTACAAGCCTCATTGTAACTTTACCTTCCACACCTTTTTTTTAATTGTTTTTTTTTCTTACCTCCCCTTGTTCTCCTAGTTAGTCAGTTGTGACTCTCTCACACTCATGTTAACGTTAGACCATCTCCCTCTCATTTTCCTCTCTCTCTCTCTCTCTCTCTCTCTCTCTCTCTCTCTCTCTCTCCCTCCCTCATCCCTTATTTTTCTCTATTCCTCTCTCTTGCTTTCTCTTTACGTCCCTACGCCTATAGCCATCTATCGTAAATCGTCCCTCTCTCACACATTTCATTTTAACGTTAGGATTTCTCTCTCTTTCCCTCTCTCCCTCTCTCTCTCTCTCTCCCCTCTCTCTTTTCCTTTTTTGTTCTATCCCTCTGTCTTACACTTTTACCATTCGTTTTTCTTTATGCCTCCCTCGTCTATGTATGTACCTTCCTTTTTACAGTTTAACTCTTTCTACTTTTTGTTTACTTTTTATCTTAATCCCACATTTAACCTTAACTATTAGACTTGTTTGTTTACCTTCCACCCTTTCTTTTAATGTCTTTTTTTCTCTTGTCCACCTAGTCAGTCAATCGTCACTCTCTCACACTCACTTAAACCCCCTCTTGTTATCTTTTATATTTTTCTGCTCTTTAGTCTTTATCTTCGTCTCACTTTTAAAATTAACCATGAGGCTGTTTATGCAATTCCCAAGCTTTCTTTTATTGATGTTTTCTTATCTATCTAGTTCACATTTCTTCTTCTTTTGTTCTCTCCCTCCCTCCCATTTTTATTCTATCTTTCTCTTTCTTCTTTTTGATAAATTGGTTGGTAATTGAATCAATAAAATGAATAACAAACTAAAAAAACAAAAAATATATATGTATTTTTTTATTATAACTACAATTTATAAATTTCAGTCAGATTTGTGAGATTCTTCACTGTACTTATATTCTACGTGACCCTCTTTTTCTTCTTTGTGAGATTCAACGTGTGTGGGTTTGTAAACTTTGTAGTACTCAGGAACTTTGACATAGACAGGAACTTTTTTCTCTACGGTGACCGGGTATGGCTTCTCGACGATCACTTCATAAGGCTTAGGCACTTCGACTTCGTACGGCTTCTCGACGGGGACTTTGACTTCGACGGGTACTTTCTTCTCGACGTAGTAAGGCACTTTTTTCTCGACTGTTACAGGCACGTTGTATGGTTTGGGGACGTCGTAGTATACTTTTACAGGGACGGGGACTTCTTTGTATTCGGGAACCTTGACCTCCTTGACTACTTCGTAAGGTACGGGTTTCTCGACTTTGTACGGCACTGGGTGAGGTACTTCGACTTTGACGGGAACACGGACGATTTTCTCGACGGGGTACGGTTCTGGGACGTACACTTTGACTTCGACGGGGACTTTCTTCTCGACGGTGTAAGGAACGGGCTTTTCGACTTCGTACGGCACTGGATGATCGACGTGGACATGAACGGGATACTTCTCCTCTTTTTCAACTTTAACCGGGTACGGCACTTTTTCCTCCTTGGTCACGACGATAGTTCTGTGCTGCTTGATTTCATGGTAACTCTTGTGCTCTTCCGCCGAGGCCAGCAAAACTAAAGCTAAAGAGAAAGCAACTGTAACCGGCTTCATCTCGGACCAGACTAACGAATCCGAGTACAACCTGCCCGCTTTATATCGACTATTACATCACAAATGCAGTCCGGTTTTCTTGTTATTATATGATCATTAATTATACAATTGCATCAAGTCTTTACTCCCAATTATATTTTAAAATAATTTCCAAGCCCTGTATTTGAGCAATGCTCGTTAAAGTTATCTAAAAAAATTAATTTAAAAAACTAGATTGACAATGTTATATTATCGCTGTCAAAATTTATGATGATTGATACGGAAATCTGCTGAAAGCATGTTACCTACTAGCAAAGTTTCTACATCATATAATTCTTCAAAAACTACTTTGTTTACTTCTTTACTTAATTTAAGTGTAAGTGTTTTTTTAAACTTTTGTCGCCGAATCATTTGAGCAGATTGAATCGGAAGGTTTATGGCTTGGACTGTTTATGAATGGGAGGTTCATCCAGCCAGTTGACTCTGACTAATGCCTTAATACAACAGGATTTGGCTAACGAATTGATTTGAGCATACTGATTAGGCCCTGATTAGACGGAACTTTTGGGCATTTTGGAAATGGAGGAATTTATCAGTAATTATTCAATCTTCCACGGTTGGGGGGGGGGGATTAGCTTCAAAGACCTCCTGAAGCGGTTTGGTCGTCCCATTGATCAATTGCCGCTGAAAGAATTAATTAACGGAATCCACGTTATTTAAAGATTGTCAACTGTTACCAGATTTTGATACAATTCAAGGAGAAGGATGTTAAAAAAAGATAAAATATATCAAAACACTTTTATGAATTTGTCAGGCGTTGTTCCGTTCAGGATCATTCATATCAATAATTTTATAACGACAAAAAAAAAGGTATAACTAATTTGTACCGTTATTTTAAACAATTACTTAAGGTTTTAAGTTGAGATAAAAAAAATCAGTGTCACGAACGGGATTCGAACCCACGACCTTAGGTTTGATACGCCTATCTAGACAAAGGTCTTGGGTTCGAATCCCGCTCGTTCCATTGGGTTTTTTCATCTCAACTAAAAACCTTAATTAACTGTAGTTCAAAATAACTTCACTATTTTTCGTGGTCCGTTTGACCAATCAATATCATTCAATTAATTAAGGTTTTAAGTTGAAATAATAAAATGAAATTCAAGAGGTGCGGTTAAGATGGGTTAGTGCCCGAGGGCATCGAAATCAAAATATCTCAAGTGGTAGAGCAGCGGCGTATCTGGCCGAACATCGTGGGTTCGAATCCCGCTCGTGCCATTAGCTTTTTTCATCTCAATTAAAAACCTTCATTAATTGTAATGCTGTTAATAAATGTAATCAGTTGATCAAGCGGTCCACTAAATTAGTGAATTTAAGGACTTATTCCACAAGACAATAACCCGGAATATTAATGGTGAACTTATGATTATGCCAGTGAATAATTTGTTCTAAAGTAAATTTGATTATTGCGAAATACAAATTTCCTGTAGTGTTTGTCAATATTACAATAATTACATTGGCTTCATTTTTTTAATTAATTACTTTTGAAGTATCTTCACTCTTTCACCCTCTACACTTTTAGTTTAATTAATTTATCATTTATGTATTTGCCATAATAATTTAATATAAATAGACTGGGGCTTCCGACATCTAGGTTATTTCAGCCCCGAACTGTCTATATTCTTTTCACAATTTCAAACACTATATTCATAGAAATAAATATATTCATACACATAGATACATCCGTAAAATTCACACATTCCGTTTGGTGGGTGGAGTACTTGGTAATCCGTCACCGACCTATACTTAAACTAATCTATTTTATTTTTATAAATATCCTGCGATAGACCCCGAGCACACACTCTTACGCTCGCAACGTTCGAGAGGCGGTGATGACCCTTCGCCATTCACGCTAATAAATACATGCACTCAGACTCCCAATTTTTTCTAAAAGGCGGAACAGAGGACTCTGAAACTCGCTACCGTGTTCGAGAATTCTACTTAAATCCGGCGGCGTGCCTACAAGCTCTCTCTGTCTTAAGTAGTCACTAAAAAACATACAGCTGTATTTACTATTATTGCAAAAGTACTACCATTAAGTCCGAAATATTGACTATAATTACAAAAATAAATCCATTAAGAAAGACCTTATTGTCTATATTTATAAAAATGTATTATAAAAATTTTGTCACATTCAGCAACAATTTGATTAATTGTCTAGTAGTAAAAACACATAAATACTTAAACATGTAAACTAATGATTCGATTCCGAGACGTCGGGTGGCAGCAACACTTTAGGTCTCACTGTATCACTGTAAGGTAGAGTTCCCGGGTTCGAATCCAGCGGCCCTGCATTTGAACCCGATACTTATAGATGGACATTTTGCCAAATACACCGGCACCCCTGGGTTGATATAACCTCTGCTGTTGAGAACCCTCGTAAAAAAAATTTCAAAAATCAATAGGTTTTCCAAAATTAATAAAAGTTTAATTACACCGACGATAGTGCGTCAGAGCTTGAAAACGACGTGATGTGTTGATTGTTTCCAAATCGTGAGATGCGTTCTGGTTTAGAAAAACATTTTTTATGGTGACACGTTTCGACCTTTGTTGAGATCATCTTCAGTGCTCAAAGTGTTTGTGCCCTTAAACAACACACAATAATGACATATCTACACAATTAAACAAACTTTTTGAGCTCTGAAGAAGATCTCAATAAAGATCGAAACGTTGGCACGATAAAGAAAATGTTTCCGTAAATCGACCTTACACCAGACCTCATCTCACGACCTCCAAATCATCAAAAAACTCTGGCCAACAACGGCCAAACGATTTTTGCACATAAAAAACATTATTGTTCACGAAACAAATAATATTTCAAAAATAATTATAAATATTAGAAAACGAGCAGAAATAGCTAGGCTTTACTAGATTTGTTGCAAAACGTTAACGCAAATTTTGTAATTATTAATCGATCTTAAATTTTTATCTAAATTGAGTGTTAAAGTACATTGTTAAGATCAAATAGTCCCATTTGTTCCTCACTCTCTCTTTTCCGTTTTATTTTGTTTCTTTATTTTTCTCCTTGAACTTATTCATTTTTGAATCAAAATTTCAATGATTGAAAGTAAGGTTTGTTTGTAATCAGTGATAAACTTGAACTGGTGTATTACAACAACAAAAAATGGCCCAGATGTTATCACCGTTATATTGTATAATTTTCAAGTCACGCCCGTTGAACTCGGATTTAATTATCACTTTCTTAACTCTTGAGGTCGGTGTGCATAACGATTCGCGCACTGCTCGCCCAAGGGGAAAAATAAAACAAACAATAAAATATCAAATTAACACTGGACGATGGCCGAACGTGTATATTTTAAAAAAAACAACACTTAAAACGAAAAGAATCTTTTTGTGCATTAAAATGTTTATTTACATAATATGAACTTTCTAGAATAAAAAGGCGAATCGGTCAAAAAAAAAAAAAAAAAAACATTTCCGGATAATAAATTGAAAACGGTAAAAGGTTAACTAGTGCAAAATTTGTACATTTTGTTATTGCTTAACATTAAAATACCCCAGCGAAAAATAAATATAGACTCTTGCTGGTTTGTATCCTACTCATTAATCAGACGCGATTATAATTTATGTCTTAGTTATTATAATTTATTAGGGAAAAAATTTAAAAACAGCAAGGGATGGGAGGTCTCGACAATAAAGGATGATTAATGTACAAACGAGTATTCAAAATTTTCATATATTCGAAATATATTTGTTTAAAAATGTAATCGTATTGTTTTTCTCAACACTGAAGAAGCGAACACCGAAAAGTTGTATAATCAACACACCGAGCATAGGTAAACCAAAATGAAAGCTATATTGTAATCTTGCTCACCACAGGAAGAAATATTAATTATAACTAATTTCACTTGTCGTTTTATATAAAATTGATATAAAGCTTCAAACGGAAATGAAGTAATTTTTTTTCTTCAAAAACCCATAGATCACATAATTATCTGAATAAAAATTGGTAACGCTGGGTATTAAGTAAAAAGTATGGAAATAAGAAGGACGCAACGTTTCCGTTTGTTTCTACGTAAATATGGTAACTAAATATGTTGAAATAAATTAGATAATCAATAATATAAAAGTTAAGGTTGGTGAGCATTGTGGATCAGTTGAGTCCGAGATGAAGACGGTTACAGTTGTTTTTTCTTTAGCTCTGGTCTTCCTTGCTTCGGCAGAAGAGCACAAGGACTTTCGTGAAATCAAACAGCACAGGACGATATACTTGGTCAAGGAAGAAAAAGTGCCGTACCCGGTTAAAGTTGAAAAAGAGGAGAAGTATCCCGTTCACGTCCACGTCGATCATCCAGTGCCATACAAAGTCGAAAAGCCCGTTCCTTACACCGTCGAGAAGAAAGTCCCCGTCGAAGTCAAAGTGTACGTCCCAGAACCGTACCCCGTCGAGAAAATCGTCCGTGTTCCCGTCAAAGTCGAAGTACCTCACCCAGTGCCGTACAAAGTCGAGAAACCCGTACCTTACGAAGTAGTCAAGGAGGTCAAAGTCCCCGAGTATAAAGAAGTCCGCGTCCCTGTGAAAGTGTACTACGACGTGCCCAAACCTTACAAAGTCCCGGTCACCGTCGAGAAAAAAGTGCCTTACTACGTCGAGAAGAAAGTACCCGTCGAAGTCAAAGTCCCGGTCGAGAAGCCTTACAAAGTCGAAGTGCCCAAGCCTTACAAAGTCTTCGTCGAAAAGCGTTATCCGGTCACCGTCGAGAAAAAAGTTCCTGTCTATGTCAAAGTACCTGAGTACTACAAAGTCTACAAACCCGTCTACGTCGAATCCCACAAAAAAGAAAAACACGGTTTCGTAGTATTTAAACATATTAAAAAATGGCACCACTGATTGATATGTATATATAATTGTTGAAATAAAATGTTGTTGAAATTAATATAATTTAATTAACTAAAAACCTAAAATACATAAAGATCCAATATTTAAACAATACTTCAGTATTCTTTTATTTTTACTCAACAGGTAACGATTCTTCATCGAAAAAGAAAAAAATGGATTTTATAATATTGATCTAAGTTGTCGATATTTTCTATGGTCCGTCTAATTTCCCTATTTGTCACACTGTCGATTTCTTCTTCTCGTACTTTATTTTGCCACTGTACCTGTATAGCTAGGCGTTCGGATAAAGGATGATAAGGGTCGGTCGGGGATTGGATTTTACCTGCGCGCTGCTATGTATATTTGGCGATTTATCAGAACCGGCTCAGAATTTATCGTTCGATGTCACGATTTCGCTTTCTTATTGGGCAGAAGCCGTGAGCCTAAGAAATTGCAAGACGGCAGAACGCTTCCTAAGCGTTTTCCCCAGACTGGCTAATCGTTCCATTAAAATGGAAATCACAATGAAAGAAAAAATTCTGAAATGAAATAGCAAAAAAAATTATTCTGGAAAAATAATGAATACAAAGAAACGTAAGATATTGCGTTTATTAATTTTTTCCGCTTAGGCCAACAAACAATTTTGCCTAAACTGATAATGAACTTTTCTTTTCTAAATATTAAAAAATAATTACTTACTCACATAGGTGGGTCTTTTTAATATAAACTCGTTAAAATTTACATAAAAATAATTTTTTATAAACAAAAAAGTTTCACATTTTCAAGGAGTTATCTTTTATCAACTTTAACAGTGTTTACTACACAAATATTTTAGATAACAAGAAAAAGAAAACATTTTATAAAAGAGTTTGGGAAATTTTAATTAATAGGATCCATCGGAAATAGAGAATTTAAAAAAAAATTAGTTTTGAGTTTTGCTTAAAACGCGATCGGAAGAGAATCGTATTTGAATGCTTGTACT
This sequence comes from Cimex hemipterus, assembly GCA_039619505.1. Classification (NCBI taxonomy): domain Eukaryota; kingdom Metazoa; phylum Arthropoda; class Insecta; order Hemiptera; family Cimicidae; genus Cimex; species Cimex hemipterus. Next base: position 10,646,795 of record CM077109.1, read on the forward strand.
GAGATCTATTTGATGATGATGATTTGATGACTTGTGACCTGATTTATACTTGCCGAATTGAATGCATATTGAATTTTGGATCTCTGGTCAAAACGTTTACTAAAATGTTGATTTGATAAATGAATAGAGTTAATAAATGTTTGAAATGTTGAAAATTTTAATTATTATTTTGTTGAGAAAGAAAAATAAAGATCTCGGGCTAGTGGCACAATTGGTCAAATTCGTCCTCCACTTTTCACCACAAAGCGTATATCCTCTTAGAAAAAGTCACAAAGGAATGTTTGTAAACTATAGATCTCATCAGAAAACGAAAGAGGAAAATGAAAACATTTGCAATCGACTCTTACGTTACGCATTGCATAAGTTTTCATATATAAGGCACGCGAGGCCCTTCAAGCGCATCAGTTGTCAGTATGAAGCCGGTAATAATTCTTGTGTTTTCGTGTGTTGTGTTTGTTTGTGGTACGGAACATCACGGCGATTCGCACAGTCATGTCAACCAGCATCACACCATAGTCCTCACCAAGGAAGTCAAGGTACCTTATCCGGTCAAGGTCGAGAAGACAGTACCTTACCCTGTCCACGTCCACTACGACAGACCCGTACCTTACCAAGTACCAAAACCGGTGCCATACGAAGTAGAGAAGAAAGTCCCGGTCCCAGTCAAAGTGTACGTTCCCCAACCCTACCCGGTCGAGAAGAAAGTCCACGTTCCCGTTAAAGTCGAAGTACCCCGTCCGGTCCCGTACCACGTCGAAAAGCCCGTCCCGTACAAAGTGGAGAAAGAAGTACGCGTCCCTGTTTATAAAAACGTCCCTGTGCCAGTCAAAGTCTACTACGACGTGCCGAAACCTTACCACGTGCCTGTAACCGTCGAGAAGAAAGTGCCTTACTACGTCGAAAAGAAAGTACCAGTCGAAGTCAAAGTCCCGGTCGAGAAACCGTACGAAGTCGTCGTTCATAAGCCTTACAAAGTCTTCGTCGAGAAACCTTATCCAGTCACCGTCGAGAAAAAAGTACCCGTCTACGTCAAAGTACCGGAATACTACAAAGTCTACAAACCTGTACACGTCGAATCTCACAAAGAAGAACATAAAGAACACAAAGGGTACGGAGAACACTTCTCCTACCACTATTGAAAACTTTGAATTATGTAACTAAATGCCTGTAAAGATGTAAATTTTAAATAAATTATTTTTTTATGCTATCGTATGTTGTCTTAAATTGTTAAACCTACGCTCACGTTAGTTTTGTATCATACTATTATACGAATAATTGACCATGTAATTCAATATATTTACAGTTTAAAGGTTTGCATGAAAAAATTTAAAAAATCAATCTTTTTCAGGGATTGATTATTTTTAATTAACTAACCCTTTTTTGCATGTGGTTTGAGAGAGTAATTGGTTTTTTTTTTATTTAGCGAATAAAGCCCTTCTTGCGCTTGGGCCAAGTGTCGGAGGCTGAGCTTACTTTTCAACTTGGTATTTTATTGAAGCCGGCGTTTCAACTGATCAAATATTGACGCTGAGAGTTATCAAGGCGCGATGGCGACGGCGGAAGGCGCCGAGGATTCCGATTGGCGGTTTTACAAGTGAAAATGCAAAATCACGCGTAAAATCCGCCACGTCGAAAATGGAATTGACACAAGGAAAGCGTTTGAAATTATAATTCCCCCCCTCCCCTCGCCAAACATTGGACGTGTGTGTACACAAGTGGAACATATTTCAAATCCACATTTACATCACATTTTTTAAGATAAGAAAACCTGTTTTCTTATAAGAATGGTTTTGACTATTTTAATAAAATGATTTGCAACAAGAAAAACTAAACAGCAAATTGCATCTTTTTTGCGGTATGATTCTTCAAATTTTAAATGGATTTCAACTTTCTTTTAGTATCTAATAAGAGAGTGTAACGATCCTTCTCACATTACTGTCTTTCACGAAATTACTTCCTAATTATCCAGGGCTGTACCTCAATTTAAACATCGTCAAAGAGGCCTAAGGTGGAGAGAGAGAAATAGAACCAAAAAGGAAGAGAGAAGAGAGAGGAAGAGAGATAGATGATAGAAGGATAGAGAGAGAGTGAGAGATAGGGAGGGAGAGAGAGAGATAGATAGATAGATAGATAGATAGATAGAGAGAGAGAGAGAGAAATACAGGCAGGTAGTCATACCTCAGAATATTCCGTAAAGTCTTTAGAAGGAGATGTCGTTGGCTGCAACGATTTTGGCGTTACACCGCGCTCATCACTGTAAAGTAAAGTTTCCGAGTTCGAATCCAGCAGCCCTGCATTGCAAAACATGAAATAATAGCATTTCATTTTGGTCTGCCTATCCTCGGTGGGCAAACTTTTAGGCAGTTCGTTTCTTCACTGTGGAGAAAAACGATATGATTAAAATTCACTAGATTTCGTGGTCCGCTTGACCAATTAAATATCTTCCAATTAATTAAGGTTTTTTGTTGAGATAAAAAAAGTTAGTGTCACGAGCGGGATTGGAACCCAAGACGTTCAGCCTCTACTCGATCTACTCGGTCAAACAGTCACGACACGAGTAATAATGAATCCTAATCGAGTAGCTGCAATGTGGTTATTATACCGCCGTATTAAACGCCGTAGGAAAGTTTTGCAGAGCACAACAAACTTCTCTCCATGCGTCCTGGGTGAGATTTCTATCTTTAAATAAGTTCAATGTTTTGTCCCACAAAACCGGTCTTGCCTCCACTAATGATTTTAAAATATCATTATCAATTTCAACAACTTCACCCGTTGCAAACTTTAAACGCACTGGCACTACCAAACGTGGTCTCCGAGCAGTCGACTGGACTGGTCGGCCGGTAAAAAATCGGTGAGTGTGCAAGCGTGTATTTAGTTACATACGCCACTGCTTCCCGTTAATGCTGGTGACGTGCCGGTGCAGTGACAGCGGCCGGTAGCTGACCGGCATTTTGCCGGCGCCGATCAGAGGTCGGCGTGTGTGCCAGGTACCATTCCCTCCTGTGGTTCACTATTGAAATTTGGTAGACCGATAAAAAACCGGCCGTCCAAAATCGGTGTGTGTGCAAGTAGCCTACATCCCATCTCAACCCCATCATTCGATTTTTTCCTCTTTTTGGCCATTTTTCAAATGTCGTGCAATCAATCTATTTGATTTTCGGCGACAAATGAAATCGCCACGGAAACTTTTAGTGTAGGTTTTCTTCATTTTGACTTATTTAATTCAATATTTGATAGTGGTTCGCTTGACCATTAATATCTTCCAATTAAGTGAAGTGTTTTTATTAATTTAATTTATTTATTAAGTGAATTTTACAATGCTCGACTAAAAACCTTATTTTTTTATTAAAATCTAAAATTTTCTAGCATTGTATAAATGCAATTTTTTTTTTAATTTAAAATTTTCTAACATTGTATAAATTCATATTTTTTCCACATCCTATGTTCGTAAAATTCAAATAAAGCTTATAAATCCCAGACGCTGAAGATGATCTCAACAAAGCTCGAAACGTTGGCACGACAAAGAAAATGTTTTTCTAAAACCTACGTCACACCAAATCCCATCTAACAATCTCAGAATAATGCATAATTTTTTATGAAGTCACTTAATCAAACGTTTTCAATAAAATATTCTTTTTGAATTAATTAACGGGTTTTCTCTCTCAAAAATTTCCTTGCTTTACGAATGATTTCAGTACGTTCGGTTTTGCATCATCGTACAGTTTGTACGAAAGATTATTTTCCTGGGCATAGTCTTCGAATTGCGATGTCCCAAAATTTTCTGAAGTTTTTCCAAGTCAAGGAAACCACACGAAATTGGTGAAACAGAAGGGTGGCAGATTAACTGGTTACATAATCTCATTTTGCCACCGGAATTCAAGAGCAGTTGGTGAATTAATCTAAAATCATCATTGCCAACGGGATACTTTTGAACCTCCGTTTTGTTTAAATTCTGTGGAAAAGCAAACACAGCTATTTTTCTCCTAAGCCGAGTTCAAAGCCTGTAAGGTTTGCATTATTAACGGTCAGATTGTTCGTTTATAAATTATTTCTTCATGATAATAACGAAATCCTCTGAAATGATCATTCCACCCCGAGTAGTACGTTTTATCTGGGAATGTAAATCATGGATACTTATGGATTTGACATCCCTTTTACTGAGAAAAGTTTTAATTTTCGTTAATAAAACTGGTTCACTTTGGCCCTGGGTACTTACGATTTTTCGTTCGCGCCGATCCATCGCATGCATTCACGCTTGGAAAGGATTTCCAGTAGAGATTATAAATCCTTCCTTGTTATAAAACCGTTTACATCATCTGCACTTCATCTTTTTTCCATTACTTATCATTTCCAGTTATTAATTAAGTAAGATCCTATGGTCGAAACATCAAGCCCCTGAATGTCCTAAAGAAAAAAAAATTGTAAAATATTTACTTTGGAGAAAACAAGTTCTTGATTTTTCATAAAAAGTGAGGGTTATTTCAGGGTTTTCTAGTTCATTTCAATTTAGTGACTTCAAGCAAGAAACTTTTCGGATTACTTAGAGTTTAAAAGAGCCTTCCTCATTACAAAACCGGAAGTCTTTTCCGGAGCTTTGCCCTTGTTTTTCGTATAACAATTAAGTAGGCAATGCCCCTTGTAGGGAAAACTAACAGTATTTCCTCTTATTTCCCTCTTTCCTCCTCTATTTTTAGTTTTTTAAACTTCTAATTGATCGAACAACTTTTTTTTTTTAAATTAGGAAACTTAGATGTTCTTTGGTATATCGGATGGCAAAGGGGAGGATTTTATTTGCAGTGCTTACTTTAGCGTAGCCGGCTGTTTTTTTGTTGGGTGTTTTATCCTGAAACAAAAGTGACCAAATTCCCGAATATAACCAGGACACCTGGGGGTAAACATTGAGTTATTCCATTGCTTATACTCGGATTCCATTTGGATTATTTTTACTGGCAATTAACTCCGGATATAATTGTAAATTGAAAAATCCCGGTGATTATTAGTTTACTTAGAGCAATTAATGAACTGCATCAAAATTTGAGAAGAAAATAAGATTTAACATCTCAGCCTATTCACGCAGCAGTAATATTTTAAAAAATAAGCTAAAAAGCAGAAACATTATTACCAAATTGCTTCTGGATCTTGGTTAGGTCGTTTGTTCTCATTCCGGTCCGCTATCTTCGCTGTGTTGATCCGCCAGCAGGTTTTACCTCGGGTAATTGATGTAACGATTCTGTCCCCGCCGTAAATTCAATCAAAACATAAACATCATGCCAGAAAGAAGTACCGAATTACTGAACATAAACAAACGTACTACCTCCTAATTTTTATCACTACATAGACATCGCCAACAAACATAACTAAGCGTTATTAATAATTACTAGCCTACAGAATACATTAACTAAAGAAAACCCAACCGCTGGCCATGAATGAAATGAATTGTTTCTATTAGCACACTAAAGACACCCAAATCCTAAATGATCAAGACTTTCCCAATACTAATTGCAGTTGGCAACAATAAAAACCTAAATGACTAAAAATTACCTATAGGCTTGCAGTTTGCAACAATAAAAAATCTAAACGACCATGAATTTTGTATAACTATTTGCAGTTGTCAACAAATAACCTCAATCACCATGAATTGTGTATTAATTTGCAGTTGTCAACAATTATAAACTTAAATCATCAAGAATTATATATTACTACTAGCATTTGGCAACAATCAAAAACCTAAATGACTATTAATACTAACACGTAGTAGCAATAAAAAACCTGAATGACCATAAATGTTACCCTCCGTATGTGGCAACAATGAAAATACATAAATGACTATGAATTCACTATTACTACAAGCTGTTTGGCAATAATAAAAATGTAAATGACCATGAATTGACTATTGCTACTAGCATTTAGCAACAATCGAAAACCTAAATGACTATTAATACTAACACTTAGTGGAAATTTAAAAAAACTAAATGACCATAAACGTTACCCTCAGTATGTAGCAAAAATAAAAATACACAAATGACCATGAATTCACTATTTATTACTACCAGCATTTGGAAACAATAAAAAACCTAAATGACTGTTAATACTAACACGTAGTGGAAATATAAAAAAATCTAAATGTGCATGAATGTTAGCCCTAGCATGGGTGTACATTAAAAATACATAA
>CM077109.1:10659844-10676298 GCA_039619505.1 Cimex hemipterus
TCTATCTATCTATCTATCTATCTTTATCTACCTATCTATCTATCTATCTATCCATCCATCTATCTATCTATTTATCTATCTACATTTTTCAATCTCTGTCTGTCTGTCTGTCTGTCTCTCTCTCTCTCTCTCTCTCTCTCTCTCTCTCAGTCTGTCTATCTACCAAACTGTTTTTCATTATTTCGCTCCTCTCTCTCTCTCGCCCTCTCTCCCTCTCGCTCTCTTTTTTCACTTTCTCTCCCTCTCTCACAGCTCGCTCTGTCTCTTTCTGGCTCGATACATCTCTATTTTTTTCATATTGATCTAAGACTATTTGGCTATTTTCCCCGCATTGAAATATACTAATATTATTTCATAGTATAACGCGATGTAGAAAGATTTATTAATAAAAACCTTATAGAACTTCTTTTGTAGTATTAAAATATGCACGATCCTTATTCGCCGCATTAAGCGCTTACACACACACCCCACATACATACACAATAGAGAAAACTAAATAAAGGGGGATAAAAAAATAAACATGGTTCGGTCTGGACAAAAAGCGTATTGGTAACCCATGCGGTACTAACCTAATATTGCGACAACATTGTCCTGTAGTGAAAGGATTCTTCCTTTTAAGGTAGAAACTAGATAAACCCCCCGCCCTTTCCGGTATACGCCTCTTCTTCTAAGGGGATACGGTTCAATTACAATGCCTCTCATCCACCGTTGTTCACCATTCGTTCTTAATTCAATCAAAGGCGACCAATGGATTCATTTCAAATTTCAACACTTATCAGAAGGAAGGAGGTAATTTTATAAACGGCCATTGTGAATTATCGGAAGGACGTCGAATAGGGAATTTCTCTGAGTTAGGCTACAGAAACTAAAGTAAATCGTTTTAGGAATTCATTTATATCAGGTTTTTATTTGATATAAAGTCAATGTTACAAGCGGGATTCGAACCCACGACCTTTGGCTTGATACACCGCTACTCAGTCTTTAGAAGGAGACGTCGGTGGCCGCAACGGTTTGGGTGTACGTATCACTGTAACGTAAAGGTCCCCAGTTCGAATCCAGCGACCCTGCATTGTAAAAAAAGTAAACTATAGCATTTCATTCTGGTCTACCTATTCTCGGTGGGCACACAATTAGGCAGTTCGTGCCTTCACTGTTGAAAAAAAACGATACGATTAAAATACACTAATTTTCTTGGTCTGCTTGACCAATTAAATATCTTTCAATTAATTAAGGTTTTTAGTCGAGGATAAAAAAGTCATTGGTACGAACGGGATTCGAACCCACGGCCTTCGGCTTGATGCCCGCTACTCTCCCACTTGAGCTATCGTAACTTCCATCCTCTAGAGCACCCCACCTTTTGAATTTTCCCTCCTTTTTGCCATATTTGTAAAGCCCAGGCCCTGAAGATGATCTCAATAAAGATCGAAACGTCGGCACGACAAAGAAAATGTTTTTCTGATACCTACATCACAGCAGACAGCGTCTCACGATTTTTAAATAATAATTGAAAATAATATTGTGTAATATTGGTCTAAAATATATTTTCTGCCATGTTTAAAGATTTTAGATTTTTTTACAACAGTTTATGCTGTAAAAATATAAATTAAAAAATATGCAAAAATGGAAGATTAGGGCCATATATAAGATGGGGTTTTTGTTTTCATTGACAACACTGTAATCGTCCCCAAATTGATTTTTGTACAAAAACTCTTCTGTTTCTTTGTATGTATTTGTATATTTCATTAAACCCATGCAGTATTAATTTTGAATTAAATTTAACTCGAATATTTTCTGAGAAGTTTTGTTGGCACATATTGTTTTAAATACACCTGATACATTTCAGATAATCGTTTTAATAGTGAAAAGTTAATTAAAGCATGTTGGGTTTTTTCGCTCCCACTTGTAAATAGCACTTCGCCGAGAGTTAGAGTGACTGCACCAGAGTAGCAACTAGGGTTTCGTGACTAACCAACATAGACGGGCAAACTATCTACCTCGACCACACAGTTCACCCTTTCCACATTAATCAACTCAGCCGGTTCCCGTGGGGCCGTTTTGATTCGAACTAAAACAACGTTTGAACAATTCCAACGTCGACTGGCGAGGAATGTCGCATTGTCTCGATCTGTTGCGCCTAGAAATGGGAATCACGTCACGAAAACGGTCGGAATTTTGTCGTGCCACGGTGGAAAAACGCCATCCCACTTTCCTCGAGAAGGAAAATGCCCGATAAAAGTAATTATCTCTTATCTTCTTGCCACATATTAACAGCGGCGGTTAACGAGCCAAACCCGCTTGTAACAAGGCGGAATTTATTTTTAAAAAAATTCTAATTACAGCCTATATCGATTTCACAAGCATTGTAATTATTTTGTCAAATAATTTTATCAACACTCATTTTTGCATAAATTAGCATAATACAACCTGACATAACTTAAAATAATAAAGTAAAACTAACGAACATGAAAATAAGTCGAACTTTTTCTTTTTTTATTCAGATATCGTGAGATGCTGTCTAGTTTCAGAAAAACATTTTCTTTATCGTGCCAACGTTACGATCTTTATTGAGATCATCATCAGCGCCTGGGCTTTACAAACATTGCTTAAATGTTACATAAATGTAATTACTAATACATACAAAGTTTAGCTTCGTAAAAAAATAGAATCCGGTGTATAAAATAAAAAATAATCATCTGAGGTGTTTTTGTTGATTTCGCTCTTATTTTTCCCACGTATAAAGACACAGCATGAATAAATTTTGGCAGCTTGTAAGAATAAGTAATTTATCTTTTCTGCCTATCTACAACTCTTGAAATTGGGTAGAATACAGACGAATTATGAATTTTTGAGACTCTCAGCACGACACGCAAGAATGGCACAATTACACAGAACACAAACACTTTGAGCCCTGAAGATGTTCTCAATAAAGCCCGAAACGTTGGCACGACAAAGAAAGTGTTTTTCTGAAACCTACATCACACCAGACCGAATCTCACGATATCTGAATAATTATCTATTAACGGTCACTAATATCTACACTTTTACTTTTTGTGAGGTGTTTTCAAGGATGCTTTTTTTCCAAATATATAGACTGTAAATATAAAATGAGAATAACATTGGAAATTTGGGATCTACCATAAACGTTATACTGTTCAAAGGAAAGTTCACAGGGAGCGAATTTGAACTCCTCGGGATGGAAGTCTACTTTAGTATTCTATTGAAAATAATATTTAAATTAAAAAGTATTTCGTTTAAACGATATTAAAAAATAATCGGACAAAGAATGAGCAAAGGGTTATTATTGAATTGATTCATAAATTGAATAAATAATCGTTGTATCTCACAAAATAGAGGCGTGTCATCCCTTGGCTCCATAGATAGAGCTTGTAGGCAGGCCGATAGCGAATTTCAGAGTCCACTGTTCTGCTTTTTCAAGGAAATTGGTTTTGTCTGAGTGCATGCATTTATTAGCGTGAATGGCGCGGGGTCATCATCACCCTTCGAACTTGGAGAGTATAAGAGTGTGCGTTCGTGTTCGATGGCGGAATATTATAAAATTCCTCCATCGACCCCAATCTAGATTAGTTTAAGTATAGGTCGGTGGAGGATTACCAAGTACTCCACCCACCAAACGGAATGTGTGTTGTGTGTATTTTACGGATGTATCTATGTGTATGAATATATTTATTTCTATGAATGAAGTGTATGAAAAGGTATATAGAATATACTTAGTTGGGGGCTGAAATGACCTAGGCCCAGAAAAAAAAAAAAAAAAAAAAAAAAAAAAAAAAAAAAAAAAAAAAAAAAGTAAAACTAATAACATAGCCTTACATATGAAATGTATATAATACTGTAAATCTTTGATCCACTAAAAACTGTATACTGTTTAAAGCTATTGTGACTCACAGGTTCGTTCACAGCTGTATACAAATTGTGTTATTTCATTATTTTTTACGAAACAATTGTAGGAAATCAAATATACGTAGTTTTTTAAATAATTTACGACAATTATTTAGGTTTTTAGTTGAGACGAAAAAAGTTAATGGCACGAGAAAGATTTGAACCCACGACCTTCGGCTAGATACGCCGCTGCTCTACCACTTGAACTATCGTGACCTCGATCCACTCGGACATCAACTTCCCATCTCAACCTCACCTTACGAGTTTTCCGTCCTTTTGCCATATTTCAGATGGGAAGTTGATGTCCGAGGAGGTCGAGGTCACGATAGCTCAGGTGGTAGAGCAGCGGCGTAACTAGCCGAAGGTCGCGGGTTCGAAACTCTCTCGAACCATTAACTTTTTTCGTCTCAACTAAAAACCGGAATTAATTGTAATATATTAATTGGTCGAGCGACCACGAAAATAGTGAATTAATTTTATTTTCCTTAACACAACGAAACATCGAAAAAATTAAATCCATCATTTTTCATGATTATTCAAATAGAATAAAAGCAATTACAATGTGTTGACATGGGTAATATGATTGTATCATAGAAATTCCTTTAATATTTTGTCTTTTTTGGCTTTCAAAACTGCATCAATGCTCCTGGACTTAGGTCTCACGAAATTTCTGCACTGTTTTGAATAAAGTACAATAGTTCCCATTCAACTTGGGTTTTTTTCCCAAAGTTGATCGAAGTTTGAAGCGACCCCTGCAGAATCGGCTAAACATCTTCTGAGTGTTCCCAGCCTGGGTTCAATTTGATTACGGTCAGTGGACTGTGAGGGCCATTCCATGGCATTAAACCCACGATTAGCAACTGTTTGGTCAGCCTGGCCGTATCCTCGGGGTCATTGTCGTGCTGAATAGGACCTCGTCGATGGATTTGCCCCAATTTTTTAGGTATCTCCTAGAACTTTGAAAGTGTTAATGTAATCCTTAGCAGTCATTAGCCCTGATATTCCATTAAGTACTTCATACCACTTGACAATGCAACTCCAAATCTTTATGTTCCTACCGGCAAATTTTACATTGGACCGTTCGACTTAAGGGTTCTTTTTTTCCCTTCCAAAACCAAATTTTTCCAGGTGTTAATATTGGTTTCATTAGAACAAATCGCGCTACTGCACATTTCCTCTGTGTAATTCTTTAGTTTTTTTTTTTTTTCAAAATCCAAAGAAAGTAATTTGTGTCGTTTGGCAATGGTTTCTTCACTTTTCCCGCCGCTCTTATTCCGGCTTTACGTAAACATCTCCCTATTGTTTCAGTGTTGGTATCCACATCTTCATCATCTTCACGTAACGTTCGCTGAATTTGGTCATCATTGTCAACCTGTCGAGATCGAATGGCGCGTATGATACAAATCCTTTTGGCCTCGGGTATATTTTTGGACCGATTTCTGTTCTTTTTAAAACAACCATCGGAAATTCCCGAGATCTTTTAAGTTTTCGTTTAGCCCAATAGATTATTTACATTTTTTTGAAATTTCACGGTGATTAAGTGTTTCTTGTAGAGGTTTTATTATTTGATTTTTGGAAAATATTGAAAATGGCTTCATACTGTAATTAAACGGAATAGACCAATAAGGAAATGAAATGTTTTCAATAGGTAAGTTAAACAAACCTAAATTGATGATACCTGATAACAAATTTCAATTAATTAAGTTTTGTAGTTGAGGTAAAGTCCGAGCGGGTCGAAATCACGATAGATCAAGTGGTAGAGCAGCGGCGTATCAAGTCGAAGGTCTTGGGTTCGAATCCCGCTCGTGGCATTGACTTTTTTTTATCTCAACTAAAAATCTTCATTAATTGAAATATATTAATTGTTCGAGCAGACCATTAAATTTAGCGAACCTGATAACAAATGTAAGACGAATTTTTGAATAGATGTTGACTAAATTTGCAATGAAATTACCCGTGTCATAAAACTTTCGTACGAATACTCGGAATAAACCGGGTCAATTCAAAGATGTAAACATAAATAAAGAATGTCAGGGTGAATGTTTGTGTATGTACATTCACAGGGAGCGGTTTTGACGGTTCGATCAAGCCGGAAACTGTTCACCCTCAGAACTATGTCGAAAGTATTCGAACTCTTCCAGTTTTCAATATGAGCAAATATATATTCTTTAAGTTTGGCGGTGGTGTCAGGGTTATAAGCAGGCAGTGGCTGGTGTCCACTTTCTATCCGACAACACTTTTGTCAAACCTGCCCATTGTGGAGAATTTCTGTAAATTTGTCATCATTGTTTTACGTTATGTCTATTTGATGGAAAATATTTATACTAATATTTCAAATTACCGTATCAGGGCAAAAATAAGTGGAGTTGAATCGTTTACAACCTTAATTTTGTGTGGTAATGTTTCCGTGTTAATTTAATTTTTTGGTCCGTCCATTTTTCATTTCTTACACCAATTTCAAACGTGGCCAATGTTCAGAATTTTGGAATGGTTTCTTCGTTGTTTTATGTTATGTTTATTTAAATTACAATAATGATAATAAAATTGTTTTTTACAATAGACAAAAAGTGGTATGAAGCTGCTACTCACTTTCATTTCTGACACCTGTTTCAAACGTGCCCAGTAGGCAGAATTTTTGTATATTTTTAGTTTTTGTTTTATATTACTTGTTTTGTATGCCTTAGAATAAAATTACGTGTAATCAAATTTCAATTAACAAATTCAGTGCTATAAGCAGGTAGAGTCGAAATGTTGAGCCATTTTTTTACGCTGAAAACAATCCGATTCAAAATTTGTCAGAAAATGTCAAACTTATGGCAAAAAATTTGAAAAAACTGTCATTCAGTTTGCTATTCATTAATCATATTTCGTGTTTCAACTTGGCCGTTTTTGAAATTTTGATGTCGAACTGGGCCTAAGGTACCCAGTATGATTTTTCTCAAAAAGGAAAAAAGTAATCGAATTTTAATTGGCAAATTCAGTGATATAAGCGGATAGAGTCGAAATGTTCAGTCATTTTTTAACGCTGAAAACAATCCGATTTAAAATTTGTCCGAAAATGTAAAACTAATGGCAAAAAAGTATGAAAAAACTGTCATTCAGTTTGCTATTCATTAATCATATTTCACGTTTCAACTTGGCCGTTTTTGAAATTTTGATGTCGAACTGGGCCTAAGGTACCCAGTATGATTTTTCTCAAAAAGGAAAAAGGTAAAAAATTTGAAACGAGACTATAGAGCAAACACTTTTTTTACTTTAATTTTTGAAGTATTTGACTGTTGTGAGCAAATTGATTAATATCATAAAAAATAGAAAATAAATTCATTTTATTATTATTTTCATAAATTATATCAATCAAAATTTAAAAACATTAAGGTAACCAAATAATTTAAATAAACTATTTTCATAAAATTGGTAAGACATAATGCAATTATACTGGCTATGAGGAAAAAAGTCAATTTCCACGGTACTCGCCTTGATGTAAAAGCGAAACAGAAAAACGTAAAATATACTTTTTAACCATTAAGAGATGACTTTTGGCGTAGCTATAGGCTGCTATCGGTTCGCCGAACCAATCAGTAATGTCAATATGTATCCAAAACTTCCTCTCAGAGCAAACATTACCAGGGCAACCTTGGGCTCACAGCTTTTACCTCGGTTTACACGATGCTTAAATTAATAAATTGGTGTCTGACTCTTTTTAATCCCGCTGTATTTAGAAAACCACTTCAATGTGTTAATTTGATTCATTAAAAGCTCATATTTATCTATATGGAGTGGGTTTTGTTTCAGACTTGGTATTTAATGAATGTTTTTGTCTGTTCCAGGAGGGCATACGTTCCACGTGTCGTTGAAAGTGCCGAGATACGCGGATTTGGGAGGCCAAGTGATTCTAAAGTGCGAGTACAACGTTATTCCCGAACAACTGTACAAAGTCGAATGGTTGAAGGGTTCAAGGAAAATCTTCCAGTATGTTAAAGGAAGGACGCCGCCTTTTAGAAACTTCAGTACGCCCGGTGCCGTCTTGGACGTAAGTACCATAAATTATATCAATTTGTAACGCATGAAATGTTGGTTCATGTTTCGGCGGATTTGGACCTCCGTTCCGAGATCTTTTAAAACGTGTGAACGAACGATGTCTAGAAGCAGGCTATTTTAATCTTTTTTTTTAAATATATAAAGAGAGGATTATTAATCACAGTTTGAGGTTATTTACACATTATACACTGTATAGTCTTGGAGGAAGTCGCCAACCATTGTTGATCTTCCAGTTTGAAAGGTTAGTTCTTGACGAGGAGGTCCCGAGGCCATATGCGATTTAATCAGCTGGCTGGATTGTAGGGATGGATTGTGCTGCACATCGATTGGTCTAGTGGGTTGGGGTGAGTGGAGAGTTTGTCGTGAGTAAATTTGGACACGATTATTTTATTTACGAAGAGTATTTTGAAGGTGGTGGTAAATATTCTAATGACTCTGGATTGGAAGGATCGAATTCGTTGGATGTTGATAGGTTTACCGTTGCCCCACAGTTCTAGGCCATACGTCCAAATCGGTTTCAGTAGTGTTCTTTACAGTCTTAGTTCGTTTTTTGTCGACAGATTAGATTTGCGTCCGAGTAGTTTACATCAGTTCGAATCGTCCATTGTGTCCCGGTATTTTTGTTTGGACGTGTGGTTTCCACGTTAGACGCGAGTCCAGATAGAGCCCGTGGTATTATACGCAGTGGGCTTTGGGAATAAGGGTGTTGTTTTAATGTATTACGTAAGTTTCGCTTCGGATGCTATATGGATGCACTTATTTTCATTCGTTTTTATTCTCCATATTTTACTCATTCTGCAATCCGTTGTACGTGTGATTGGAGCTGCTTCAAAGCGTTTTCAGGATTTGGATTGAACGAAAGGACGGCCGTGTCGTCGGCGAAGGGTGCAAGGAAAGTAGGTGTGGATGGGATGTCTAATGTATAGAGGAGTTACAAGAGTGGTCCGAGTACACTGCTCTGTGGCACTCCCGCTCCCAGAGCACTCTATTTCCCCGAGTATTGAGGTTTCTTTAGCGGTTTGGTTTAAAGTCGAATTGCTAACCACCTTCTAGAGGAGTAGGCGGTACTCCTCCGTATGTTGAGGTGCGTCAGCTTTCATCTTTCGAATCAAAAATCCGATAAGGCCGAATAGGCTAGGTGCGGTCATTAAAGCTCTTAATTGCCTTTTTTAGGACGACCGAGTATACAGGAAATGCATCCGCTACCACAGGACAGTCGGAGTAGTCCGACTCTTGCCGGGCTCTAAAGTTTTAAGATTTTAGCAGTTTTATTTGCAACCTGTCAAATTTTGGCAGTAACTGCAATAAAGAAAGGATAGGTTAATAATAGGACATGCTCCACCAAACTATAATCATCACTTTTCTTGGGTGTCTACAAAGTTTTGGCATATGGCACCGCCACCCTATTGAAAACAATGTACAAATCCCCAGCTATCGGAGAATACCCAAATTTTATCGTTAACGGCCAAACGAAGCAATAAAAGTCGATGTAATTTGTTAATAAAGAGCAAGGATCAATCGTATGACCCTGAAACATCCCACAGCCATTTTTCCTGCATTTTGCTCTTCCAATTTTTGAAAGACCAGAAACTATCATGGCACTTCGTTTAATCTCTTATTAGTTCTATTTCCGCAAAGCTTAGAAAGGGCAATGTTCAACCAAATCCAACTAACAAAACTATCGTTTTAGCTGTTTTCCGTTGAGTTATTTAACTGCTGTTTGGACAGCCAGATGAGTATTGGCTTTTCATAATTTTAATTATGAATTCATAATTACATGTAACTGTTTATCTTCAAGGGACACCATCCTGTCTATCAGTTGACCAACATCTAAATAACCCCACTTTAACCATTACTGTTAGCAGGTCGGAACCAGCAAAAACCTGATTCCCCAGGAATTGACTGCACTACTAAGTATAATTAGTTTTGATTGAACATTTCTCCTCACACTATACTCTGAACAAAACGTATCTTACTACCAGTTGATAATCCAAAACCTAACTGACAAAAAAATTGACTACCACGACCAAGAAAAGTTGTTCTCTATTGATTATCGCTACTATCGATTGACAATGAATTGACTATTACTACAAAATGTGTAGAGATTAGTGACCGTTAATAGATAATTATTCAGATATCGTAAGATGGGGATTTGGTGTGATGCAGGAAGAACATTTTCTTTGTCGTGCAAACGTTTCGAACTTTTATTGAGATCATCTTCAGGGCTGGGATTTACAAACATAGTTTACATTTAGAAAATGCATATAGGATGTGGAAAAGTGAATTTATACAATGCAAAATATATTTTATATTCCATCAAGTATTTCGATTCACTGAGTCTAGCCGAAGATCCTGGGTTCGAATCCCGCTCGTGCCATTGACCTTTTTTCATCTCAAGTAAAAACCTTAATTAATTGTAATTTATTAATTGGTCAAGCGACCTACGAAATTTGGGAATTACTAATGACTATCAGTTGAACAGTAATACTTAACTACTATCACGCAAAAAAAATTCAATGATTATTACATAACCTTACATTGACTTTTACTACTAACAGTTTTTCATCATAAATGGCTTGACTAATTTATTTTAAATATCGAATATGGAGAATTTTCGAAAGTCATATATTGAACGACCCGACTACAGATTCGCGTTATTTCTCCTCTTATGCTTACAATTTAAAAATATCTTACATTTGAAATCGACATTTTTTAATTTAATTAGGCCGATTAAACTTTTACGGGCCCGTTCATCCGTTGAACGACTTACGAGGTTGCTCCAGTTACCGCTCTTTCTTTTCAAAATGTCATAACATACTTACTTCATCAAGTTAGAATTCAAGTTTTGTAATTGAGCCAATTATGTCGATAGGAGTACGACATTTCGCGGCAGTCAAAGGCATACCGACGAAATAGTTTCAATATAAATTTGGATTGCTTGGAAATGAAATTATTCTTGGGCCTGCTTCAAAGAACAATTAACAACATATAATTTTTTTGTCGTTCAGCAAAATTATGATTAAAATAATGAAAATAGGATATTTCATGCTACCACATAAACATATAATGTTTTATTTTTATTAGAGCGTTTTATTTGCGTTGATTTTTTTAAGCCCTGCTCTGAGTTTAATTCTTATTGCCTATGTCGTTTAGGATCGTTATTATTTCTCCTCTAATAGTTGTACAATAAGAAATCAATCATGTCGTCATATGAGATACATTTTTTAGGTTAAATCACTACATCACTACATACAGATTTTTAAATTTAGGTATGCATAAAATAATAATTTGAATGTATAATACATGGAGAGAGAGAGAGAGAGAGAGAGAGAGAGAGAGAGTGAGTAAGACAGACAGACAGAGTTAGTGGGAGAAAAAAGTTCAAACCATGTTCTATCACCATTTCTTTATCCTTTCCATATAATTTAAACCTTTGATCGATTAATCCTATCATATCCTAATGCAAAGGGTTCTGTTGAAATTAACGAAGGCCATAGAAACACAAAAAATAATAAGGGTGACGGCAAACATCCCTGCTTTAGTCCAATCTTGGACCCGAACTTCTCGGTCAGTACATTAGACCAAGCGCATAAATTTGTATGTCGATAATGTTTTATTATACAGGCTGTACGGCTACTCGTGTTACAAACTTAGCCAGTAGATTCTACAAACAAAATGGAACCAAAAAGTCCTAATTAACTATCGTCCAAATCTCAGCGATTTCGGTGTTATTCCACTTTTCTTGATTTCTAAAGGTTTCAGGACATTGGTCCAAATAAATAAAAACTCAAAAACTGAAAGGTTTTAGAAAAATTCGTAGATATCAATGAAAACTATGTTAAATTTCCAATAAGATGTGACCGATACTAAACTTGTAAAATAAATGTTTTAGTAGCGAGAACTTGAAAAAAAAAAATTAATTTGAAAAACTTACCATGCTGATTCTAAATTACTATTTCAATACTTAGAGTTTATTAAACTAACCGAACATTTTCTTAAGTTTTTTTTTATTTTAATTTTCCACTTAACAATCCCACGTTTTTTTCCTACATCAGTTTCTTCCTCTTTGAAAAAAAGAAATTAAAAAACAATTACACCGCACGAAAACATATTAAATGGAGAGCTTTTCTCTGAAATTTGCAGGTCTCTAGGTTTGGAAATAGTAGTTTAGAATCATCATGGAAAGTTTTTTAACTTTGAAAAAAAAAAATCATTTTCGATGTTTTCGCTACTAAAACGCTTATTTCCCGAAGTTGACAAGTTCAGTATTGATCATATTTTATTCGAAATGTAACGCAACCTTCAATGGTATCATCGGATTTGTTCAAAACGTTTTAGTTTTGGAGTTATTATTGTTGATTTGAAGCAAGATCGTGAAATCTAAAAATTCTTTAAAATGTGGAATAACTCCAAAACTGCTGATATTCGGACAATAGTTAATTAGGAGTTTTTCGTTACATTTTGAATCTAGAATCTACTGGCCCACTCACCTAATCAAAATATATTTTTATATTTTTTATTTACATTAGAAAACACTTAAACCCGCCACAGGAAATGTTAATGTACTTTAACCTCAGTTCTCGGGAATCAGTGTTGCCCGCAGTGTTGTACAGTGTGGGGGAAAAAACAGAGTAAATTATTTTAAAAAATCGAATCTTTTTGTCTTAATAAATGTAGATTTTTCATTGGTACAGTTTTACTACGAAGGGACAATTTATTCATTAATAAATACCCGAAAACAAAATAAAACGCACTAAAATATACAAACCTGTATTTCCAATTGAATTACCACAGTATAAAGAGAAAGTGAAAAATTTATAAAACAGGAAAAACAGTAATTAAATGGAATTTATTTATGTAACATTAAAGATTCTATTTGACGAGGAATTAACCAGACGGCAAGTCCAAACGCGTTGTTTTATTTTATTTTCACAATAAAATTGAGCATTTCTTTAATCACAAGACACAAGGGGCTGTTTATGTTATTAACTATTCCTGAAGCACCCTATCATTACCGTTATCATCAAAACATAATAAACGGATTATAAACTACAATAACATAATTTCTCTGTTGTGTTTTAATGTGGGTTTTGAGTGCAATTTGTATAAGAGAAATTAACAATATTCATTTTCCTTTGAATTTAATGAACGCCCGGGTTTTTACGGGTGGGTGATCCTTAAGGATTTGGGGGGAAAAGCTCGAGAGGAGTTCCTCACTTTCTGTATGATAACGTTGGCTCCTCTGTATAAAACTGATTTCACGTTGTAATAAAATCTATGGAAGTGGAAGCAAGGTGGAAGGGCTTTAAAACCCTTTTAACCAGATCTACTTTGGGCAAATTTACTTAAAAGTCTGAGGGCGAAAGATAATCAAGAAAATTAGAATACGATGGGAAAATTAACATTATATGACAACACAAAACAACTTTGTTGAGTAAGAATATTTCAACACCATGATCCGCCTCGTTTCGGCGTAAACATTTTTTTTTTTTTTTTTTTTTTTTATCATGGCCACATTTACATTTATATCGATTTGAGTCGGAAAAAGGGAAGGATTTATTTTTATTAAAGGGGAGAAGTAGAAAAAACACAAAGGAATAATAGGATTAAATATATTTTTATTATAACGTATAAATGCAGTTTCAAGTTTCAAAGGAAATGTCGTTTTTTTTAGGTGTGAAAAACGGATTTATCAAATCCCAATTGGCTTATCTTTCACTCGAGCTGCGACCGGGAATTTCGCCTGGATAACAGCCCAAATAAAACTTACCCACAAACCGAATAAAAACACATTTTATTTTCGTAGTATCATGTTTTCATGTTTTGAAAACATTGTTAATTGTGTTTTTTATAATCGTTTTTTTATTTCTGTAGATTCAAGTCCACATAAGATGTTTGCAAAATATTAGAACCCCTTACTAGCCTTTTTTGTTGTATTTAATTACAACTGTTAACGCCAATTAATAGTAGAATATGTAAAGATGGTTTTTCGTTAATCCGCACCTGTTTATTGTTTGGCTCAGTGCGTCGGCTTCGGCGGATTACGTCAGATAGGAGTTAGTCGTCTTTGGTTCGTTGTACGTTACGTAGAAGTAAATTTTTCGTTTCTTTTCTCATCGCATCGTTATCATTTTTCCTCATCAACTTATCAACATCGTCGCCATCCTGTTCGTCGTTGGATCGTCGTTTTACGAGGGAAGTGGTACCACTTTATTAAAATATTTGGACTGTTTAATAGTTTTTAATACCGATCGATCGTAAATTTAAATTCATTTTAATTTTACTTATTTTGGATTCCGTTTGTTTTTTATTCATTCGTTTGAAGCGTATAACTGTTTATTTTATTTGAAGTTAAGAATTCATTTCAATTTATTTACGGGAAGTTAAAGGCATTTATTTATAACTTAAAATTATATGGGTTTTTTTAATCAAAGAATATTTATTGACCTATTTATTTTAATTGTTTTTATCGTTTCATTTTTAATGTGTTTTCCATGAAGGTTTATGTACTCTTATTGTAGTGAGAAAGAAAACCGGCATAGTAGAAACGAGATCGGAGGTTTGCTGGTCCAAAACGACCCGCCCCTCTCCTCAACAACAACAATACAAACAATAAAACACAATAAAAATTTACACAAAGAAAATTAAAACCTTGCCTCAATAGAAAATAAAAGTGAAAGTACCCTAGAAAAATATCTGTCTGCATCAAAATCATAGGCTATTTTTACCAAGGGAGATGGTTAAGGGGAGTTCACCGTAAATATGTAATAAATTTTTACACAAAATGAAAAATTTTCAAAAAAGGCGTTAGTTTATAGGTACACAAACAGTAGTAAGTCAATTAATTAATTAAAAGATTAAATTTATTTAAATTAAAACAGACTCACCAATGACGCTTTTGATTGCAGATTTTGTTTCTTAATTATAATTTTCAAACATGAGAAATCATTAAAGATGGGGTGCGCGTACAGGTTTGAGACATCCTTTAACAAGAGTGCAGGAGTAACCACAAATCTGATTTTTTAATTTATATTTTTGAATTTATCTACGTGTCCCTCTTCTATTGAAAATTTCACAAACGTCCTGTTAATAAAACGGTACTCCAACAAAAAGAGATAATTAAAAAAATATAGATAAAAAATGGTGATAAATAACGAAACATGATTTTCAAAACTAGTTTTTTTTTTTTAGTTTTTATAAAGTTACCTGTATTTTTATGCACATGCACTGCATACAATACCGTATTGAAACTATGGCAATATACGTTTTATGTAAGGTCTTGGTTGAGATAAAAATTCAGTGTCACGAGCAGGATTCGAACCCGCGATTTTCGGCTCAATTCGTCCCTGCTCTACCGCTTGATCTATCATGACTTCGATTCACTAAGACACCAACTTCCCATCTCACCCTAAAACCGTTCGAATTTTCCCATTTTTGTAATTTTCAAATAACGTGTAATAAGCGTTCAATGCTCGACGCGAATATACCCGTGAAAACTTCACTACAAGAAATGATATTTTTTACTTATTAAATATTAATCCATTTACGTTTTAGTGGTCAATTGACCAAGTTACTACTTTGAGTTAATTATTATTTCTATGTAAGGGTTTGGTTGAAATAAAAAGTGAATGTCACGAGGGGGATTCGAACCTACGACCTTCAACTCAATACTCCGCTCCTCTATCACTTGAGCTATCCTGACTTCGATCCTCTCGCACGCCAGCCAACTCTCCATTTCAACCTACAATCGTTCGAATTCTTTTTTTTTTCCATTTTCAAATAACGTGTAATAAGCATTCGATTCTCGGCGACTTATGAATTGAAAACGGGGAGCTGTTTCGTGAATTGATACTTTTGTTATTTGTTAAATATTAATCCATTTACGTTTTAGTGGTCAGTTGATCAAATTATTTCTTCTCTCTCCATCTGAATCTAGAACCGTTCAAATTTGTTCCCTATTTTTGCCATTTTCAAATGTCGTGTAATCATGATTCTATTCTCAGCTTATGAAGTTGGCACGTAGGGCTGTTTAGTGAAGTGCTACTTGTGACCAAGTTAGTTCTTTCAATTAATTAGTTTTGTAATTTAAGTTCTTGATTCCGATAAAAAAGTCAGTGCTACGTTTCAAACCCGGAATATCGAAGTCACGATAGATCGAGTGGTAGCACAGAGGCGTATTTAACCAAAGGTCACGGGTTCGAATCTCGCCTGTGGCACTGACTTTTTATCGCAACCAAGACATTACGTAAAAAGTATATTACCATAGTTCAATCGCATATTCATTCATCATATGCTGTCCGTGTGCATAAAAACACACTGAAGTGTCTGGTGATTACTTACCGTTAGTGGATAATTATTCCCAAATCGTGAAATGCGGTCTGGTGTGATGTAGGTTTCAGAAAATCATTTTCCTTTATTGTGCCAACGTTTCGACCTTTATTGAGATCATCTTCAGTGCTCAAAGTTTTTCTGCGTAATTGTGCCACTCTTGCGTGTCGTGTTGAAATCCTCTTCAG
>CM077109.1:10693593-10720085 GCA_039619505.1 Cimex hemipterus
CGAGTCATTCTTACATGCGCATTGCGGTAAATTGCAAGAGATATCATACAAATGCTGAGCAATTCCGAATAATATACCAAAATCGACCGGATTCAAGCTCCTCTTCAAGTCAGCTGTTCCAACCAGTAAAACGTCTGAATTTAATACTTTAAGAATGCCTTCACGGGAAAAGGATTTTGTACCATCTAGTGTCTTTCAAACTCTAGCTCTATGAATGAAATTTGCATTTACGCATTAATTGTCTACGCATTTCGTCCAATTTGAATTATTATATTAATATTTAAAGCAGAATATCTATTAGGTATCGATTTTATTTTATTTTTTTTAATTCAGAATGATCGTTTGACATAGGAAACATCACAAAAGTTCTGAAAGCTAAGAGAAATATTTTTTCAAGGGATGATTTTTTTTTTTTTTTTTTTTAGTTTATAAAATCTTTTTATTCTACTTATAAAATCTCAAGAGTCGAAAGTCGAAGAGCATCTCAAGATGTTCAAAGCATCGAAGTGCCTAGGACGCGCGGTTCCAGAACATAGGTTCGCAATGAATATTTATATATTCTAATTCCGTGTTTCTTTTATGCAATTGATTCAATGATAGTTACGATGGAAAACATTCTAAAACATTTATCCATGTCGAACAATTACAACGTAATAATGTTTACTCGTTTACCGTAGATTCGAGGAAACTAAAAATCCATTTACATGATAGCATTTCCGAAGTTTATGACCACGAATCATTCCAACTGTAAACCTGAACGTAGAAGGTTTTTTACGACAGATGTGCCTACTTTAACCTCATTTTCCCATAAAATTCCTCGACTCCAAAGAACTCATAAAACGATGAAAAATCATTATAATAAATGTGATTATATTAAATCTATTAACATTTTTGCTTCTTTCCAACTTTCTTTTGAAATCTTAAAATATTTCATTTATTTCATAAAATTATAATTTATACAATAAATAAATAAAAGAAGCGTAAGAAGTATAACGACCTAACTTTAAAACACTTTTACTAACAATTAATTGCGGTTTTTAGTTGAGATGAAAAAAAATTAATGGCACGAGAGGGATTCGAACCCACGACCTTCGGCTAGATACGCTGCTGCTCTACCACCCAGATCCTTAGGTCTTGGGTTCGAATCCCTCTCGTGCCATTAATTTTTTTTCATCTCAACTAAAAACCGTAATTAATTGTGATATATTAATTGGTCGAGCGGACCACGAAAATAGTGAATTAACTTTTACTAACTTAGAATTAAGTATTAATATTACGGAATTGTCGCAGGTGGGGCTCAGCTAAGTGCATGAGCCGACCAATCTGCATTTTGGTCAAGTTGAAATTGATCGACTTGCAATAGTTAAATCGTTGTTTATGTAATCTTCTAACATCCAGTGATTTTCCCAACCATTTTGTTTACCCTGTTCAAAATTATTCGTTATGCGTTTTTATTTTTCGGTGAACATGTTCTATTGTTTCTTTTGTAGTCTAGTTCTATATTTATTATTTACAGATGAAATTATTATTTTAAACTTCCTTTTTATGATGAGTGAAAAATTGGCCTGTACTTCTAATAGAATTGTAAGCCGGCCTCGTCTTAGTTAAGCTGTAAAATAAGAACGATTTATGTAAACAAGGAAAACCGACAAAGTGGTCCTTTGAAGAGGCAGACCCAGAGCGGCACGACGTGACACATCTGGCAAATCTAGCTAGGAAATGGTTACGCACGAAGCCAGCTAGGTAAGAACGTCCAAATGCGAAGCAGACCCAGTCGGGAACAACAAGGCACATCTGGCACATCTGCCTGGGAAATGGCTACCCAGGAGCCGTTTAAGTAAGGAAAGAGGGTTATCGTAAATTGGGAGTCCGTCAAATTTGTCGGCCCAGACGCGTCGGGAGAACTCCCCCCGACTCTTGGAGTTTCCTTTTCACCCCTACTCCGGGAGAGACCCGGTATAAAAAGGGATGATTGGAAAACCAAAAGGACAGTCAGGATCGGGACAGAAGCAGCCACACTCCGTCTGGGATACACCAAGGAGACCCAGCCACCCAGAGCCAGCGAGGACCACCCGTGTCTACCCATCGTGCCAAGCCAGAGGTCGAGACAAGAGACGCTGTGGACCTGGATCGTGGCGAGTATCGTGTGGGGTAAGTCCCGTTGTCAACAGACTCATCCCAGAGGTAGAGTTGTGGCTGACTAATAGATAAATTAATATTAGCAATTAGAGTATCATAAAGAGAAGGAGTTTTGTACAATAAATGTCTCTGAATACTATCTCTGATTTATTGTATTCTAGAACCTTACCTTCCCCTACACAAAAATAAGTAGCGACGCGCTTACGCCGACTTATCTCTTGTCGCTTATAAAAAGAAAGCGAATATTGGGAGATAATTCAGTCTCCGCGACGTCGTCCGCTTACAGAATCCTTCGACATTTCCTTTTCAATGGCCGATCCGGAACGACCAACGTGTGAACGAAGATAGCTGGATAGATAGATATAGATAGATTGGTAGATAGATAGATAGAGAGAGAAGGAGAGAGAGAGAAAAGGAATGAGAAAATCTTCATCAAAAGAACGCACAGATTTAACCACATAAATTTCAGTATTATCTAATTAGAAATTTGAATCTTTTCGGGAAAACACTTCAAAAAGGATTTAAACTTGCATTTTAATCAAAATTTCTACGACGTTCAGAAATTGAAAGTAGCTTTAGGATTAGGCAATTGATATTATTACAGTTTTAAGGATTTAAACAACTTAATTTTTTAACCATGAACCGAATTTCTATTTTGAGCAGCGTTCAGTGCCTGTTTGTAAGTTGTGAAAGCAACTTTGCCGAAGCCTTCGGGTCTTAGAGGAAAATATAAGCGCCTCACTCAAGTTAAGGGGTGAAATTTCAAACAGGTAAGCCCCTCGTTATGTGTATTTATAATTATGTGCATAATAATCAGTCAAGACGAATTTTCACTTCCTTTGAAGTACAAAGTAAATTGTATTTAAGGTTAAATTGAAACTTTATTTATATAGACGCTAACGTTTTTATTATTGAGGTTTTACCTATTCATTTTCGTCAAATTTCATCAACATGTGTATTGAGAATGAATTTTTTTGTATGCTCAAGGTCACTGTATTACTACAAATTCCCGTCCTCTGGAAAGACAAAATATCCCCTAAATACGCATAGTTGTTATTAAAATTTCACCTAATAATGGGAAATAAATAGATTCACATCTATATACATTGCATGGATCGATAGGTGGATGGAGAATATTCCTCCGTCGACCTCCATACAATAAGAAACTAACGTAATCGTGGTCCATGGGGCACTTTTGTAAATGCTCCGCCAACGGACCAAGTTACTAACACAGCTGGAGGGGCAATGGGGATGCTGTTCCATCATCAGCCCCACCCCATTCACTCTAATAAATACATTCACTCATACAAGACACATATTTTGAAGGCTACATAAATCTAAACTCGCTACCGTGTTCGAGAACTCTTCTTTGATCCTGCCTACACGCTCTTTATAAAGTACCAAGGCATGATACGTCACTATGATATGGGATACATCGACACATCTGCATAAGGGGCACCTGCGCGATCTCTGCCCCAAGAGCAGGTGCCCGTGTGTCAGCCGCCTATGGCCAATCTTCAGTTTGGTCGAGTTATATTATTATTATTTCAATATTATTACAAATATCATCTATCACAAAGCTCTAGCTCTGGAAGCAAAAACTCTGATTTCTAGACAAATTTGACCACCTCAGATTTTAGTAGAAGAAGGTGGCTACTGTTGAATTAACTATCACTATTAAGACCCAATATTTTAGAAAACCAGCCTACCTGAAGAATTTACTATTACGACAAAAACTCCTAATTAAAAAAAGACACTGTTTGGTAGACAGTCGAGCACTTCTGAATTGTCTATTATTCCAAATTCACTGATTTCGAAAATAACCTATTACTGAATAGACCGGATCCTGATCTTTAAAATAAATTCACTTCTGCTAAATTGACTAGTATTACAAAAACGCTGAAAAATAGAAATACCTGACTTCCCTTTTAAATGGTTAGTTCCTAATCACAATAAGTTGTTTTCCAAGGACGTGGTTGTAGAACTCTTTGAAGCTGATGATGAGCTAAAAGCTCGAAATTCGGTTCGTTAGAAAACAACGTACTGTCAGCAGGAACAATTTTTTTTAAAGGATTGAACACCGCAGTCATTTCACCAATTCGTCATTTCCACTTAACCTGACTACCGCTGAACCGATTATAACTATCGTATAAAAAAGAAAAAGAAAAAAAAATATAACAACAGCATCAACTATAAAAACGTACCAAACACTACATAATCTACAATGAACTATGTTACTATGAATTCATTTACTGAAGGTTTTTAGTTGAGATAAAAAACACACGAGTCACGAGCGGGATTCGAACCCACGACCTTCGCCCAATGCTTCGCTGCTCTACCACTTGAGCTATCGTGTCCTCGATCCATCGGGACACTAACTTCCCATCTCAACTCCACCTTTTTGAATTTTGCCTCCTTTTTCCCATTTTTTTTAATCTCAACTAAAAACCTTGGTCAAGCGGACCACAAAACAAGTGAATAACTCTGAATTGTTTAATATTTAAAGACACAATAATTAAAATATAGATTCTAAATTCACCGTTACTACAAAGACATTTATAATGAAAAAAGGACTAAACTAGCTAAAATATTTATTGTTGTGACTTGACAATTAACTAAGGTTTTTAGTGGAGACGAAAAAAAGTTAATGGCACGAGCGGGATTCGAACCCACCACCTTCGGCCGTCAACTTCCTATTTCAATTGTCGTCGAGAAGCCAAACAGATTACACGACATTTGATAAATAGCTAAACTCATCAGGTGGGGTTGACATAGGAAGTTGATGTCCGAAGGTCGTGGGTTCGAATCCCGCTCGTGCCACTGAATTATTGTTATGTCTGTTAAATATCCAGAGTTGCAAATAGTCGAATACTTATTATTTTGTGATGTATCCTAGGAAAACGTATCTAATGGTGGTTAATTTTGTTTGATTCTTGTCATCGGTACATATATGGATACCGATGGATGATAAAAACCGCAGATACACTTGAAAATACTTGAGCAATTGTTAACCCCCAAGAAATTACCAAGGCGGTTACAAGCTTTAAATAAACATTGAACCACTCCTTGTTAAGGGGCAAATTCATAAGGCTGTAAACGTTTTAACGGGTTCGTGTTTGGGCTAACAGCAGGAGCGGCCCCATGATACATTAATGTTATGCTTTCCTTGAGGGCGCTACCAGTGATGAACGGCCGTCGGCGCGGCGTCGTTATCCTCACGAGGGGTGAGAGGATCATTCAAGAAGCAGAACACGGCCAACCCTCTCTGTCGCCTGACGAGTCTTAAATTAATTAAGGTATCTCCCAGCAATTACCGCCTTTGTTTGTTCTCGAGTAATTAAAAAAAAACCCGGCATCAATTACCGTTATTTATTCACAGAGTGATACACAATAAAACATTTAAAAAAAAGGATTTTATCGGTACATTATTTCTTTATAACAATTAACTTTGCGTGTAGAGAGAACAACAACATATTGAAATTTTGCTTTGTACATAATTTTTAAAAAACACAATTGCCTGTTTTTTTTACATTTATAAATACTCCTCCTAAATATAAACAGTAAAATTATTTTTGTAGAACAAATAAACAATGGTGAAAAAACAAATCTGTCCGTTATCTGTAATGAAAGTTATGATTAGTCAATTCAATTGGAGCTTAATAGTAAATGACGTTTGTAATAATAATTCATTCAGAAGGAGTAATTATTTTGTAAGGAATAATTTCTTTGAACCAATACAACGTTAGTCAGGTTTTTCCAGAGAACAGTGTTTTAGCCGATTAATAAATGCAGCGGTAGTCAAGTCATTCTAGATACAATCCTGTTAGTAGCACTAGTAAATTCAGCAGTAGTCGTCATTAAAACGTTTTATACATCACTGGGTGGAACTGCGACGACGACGGGCGGTATAGTGCTGAGGCTCGAGACCCCAAAACGGTCCACCTCGAGTTTTCATCAATGGCCCTTTTCTCAACCCGAGTTCCTTCATTCTATGCTGTACCCCTTGGTTGCAAGAGGGGGGGGGGTATCCGGGCGCAAAATAAAGGTGTAGCCCAGAGGGCCTGTCACACAGTCTAAAGCTTATGCTGTACTCGTGTCGGCCTAGGGTCAGCATGGGCGGCGGGTGTTTTAGCAGAGGCAAACGAGGGCCAGTGGACCAGATATACTCTACATAGACGGAGTAGGGTGTATAGCCATCTGTACCACGGGGTAACTAACTAAAAGTTCAAAATCCACCCATAGTTACACTTGGAATGGCGGGAACTTAGACAGACGCTGTCTTTTACCTGTGATCTTCGCGCGAAACTTGCGTATGGCCACCGTTACCACCTGGCCTCACGGGATACGGTGGATCGGATGGCATCATATAGGCGTTAGTAGTAGCGGTTGGGAGGGGTAATGAATCGCTCGTACTCGAGTATAGCATTGTTGTGCGTATGCCCGTCGTTGTGACCTTGGGGAAACGAAGGACCTAGGCAGATCCTATGGCGTCCTTCAAATGCGCATGGAATGTGTAGGCTGAGCTCGAAAGGAGGTTTTGCTATAGGCGGTGCTCATCTAGGTGTGATGAACAGAATACAACCTCGGCCGGGGCGCATCCGGTAGTTTCTACGCTAGGGAGGCCCCAGTACTCTGGAAGATAGAGTGGCCTACCCAATCTAGTGAGTGCACGGAAGAACAGGCTGATGTAATTGCGGCTTGTTAGCCCTTTGTGCGCGGCATACGACTTGATGCCCAATGCGGGCCCAACTAGTCGGAGTGGACAAGCGGAGTGCGAGGTTGTCCTGGCTCTCAGGTGCTGGGGCGCCTCTACACCAATGCTGCGGCGGTAACATTATTCCGTCGTATGCGTAGGTGCGTCAGCTCTCATCTTGAGAGTCAAAACGTCCGATAAGGCCGAATAGGCCTGGTGCGGACGCTAAAGATCCTCTAGTCTTGTCACGACGACTACGCGGGCGCGGACGGAACCTAATGTCTTTATAGTATTTAATTTAATAATTTCATTGTGGCACGTCCTGTTTAGATGGCCCGGCTGAGTTTTTCTTGCCGAATGGCGCTATCTAAAAAACAAAAACTATCTGTTTAACATTTTTTAGTCTAGTTTCAAATTTTTACCTTTTTCGGAGAAAAATCATACAGGGGTTCAAGCTCAGCTGAACTTCAAAATTTCAAATAGGACCCTACGCATCTTGATGTCTTTTTAAAGTATTTTTTACGCCGAAAATAATGGTGCAATCTGATTTTAAATTCATGAAAATTGGCAAAGTTATGGTTAACAGTTTGAAAAAATTCATTTGTTTATTTTTTTTTTAATGGTCAATGTCTCCGTTACTAACGTACTACTGCTAGTACTTTTAATGGTGTCTTTGTAATTTAAGAAAATTCAAGGATTAGTTAATTTATCGCATATGATTATGTGGGCTACATTTTTTTACATAAACCTATCGTGGATTTCTGTCCAGGAACTACACAATGATCAACACTTTTTTTTTGTTTTCTAGTTTTTTGTAAAAGAAACCCAATAAATATTAAACGTCAACAACAGGCAAAGGAGAGTAAAAAGTCAATTTAATTCATTGTACTTCATGGTCTGATTGACAAAATAACTTCTTTCAATTAATCTTTTTGTGTAAGGTATAGGTTGAAATGAAAAAAAAAAAAAAACCAAACAAAGGTCTTGGGTACGAATCCCGCTCGTGACACTTTTTCATTTCAACCAACACCTTATATAAAAATATTAATTAATTGTAAGTAAATTTAACGTTTACACGATTTTTTATAAATATCAAGTTCTTTGATGTGTCTGTCAATTTGAGGCAAACAACTTCTATTCTTTTCTAATTACGTACCCAATGTATTAAAGTTCAACGTCAATATTGACTCTGATTTTGAAACACATCAACACCACACGGTGAAATCTAGCGAAACAGGTCGACGGTTACGAGCTTAGGGCATAGTCCGAAACTGTACAAGACGGCTCCGATAAATTCACCTTCTGTTTGGACAGTCAAACCATTCTCTTAGAACATGTCTTTCGTTCCGTAAAGATAAAAAAATATCCGCATATTTAATTAGATCGTATTGTCTGTTTTTCGCCTTTTTTTTAAGCCAAATTTAGATATTTCAATGCAATTTTTTTTTCCAATAGAATCGGACATGCCAGTAGATAAAATAACCTCTCCTTTTACATAATTGAAATACATGATAAAGATAAATTATGAATAGATATAAGAAAAAAACGTCCACAAGGAGCGTCCAACTTTCGCTGAAAGACCTCCCATCTTTGTCGATAGCTGACCATTCTTTGCTGAAGCTTCTATTTCTAACAACGGTAATGGTTCACGATTTGATAGAAATTTTCATCATATTTTCAGCAACAGAAGGTAGTTCGGTTTTGTTATGAAAAAAGAAGAAAGACTAGCTAGACAAACATTTTTTTTAAATAATATTCATATTTTATTTATTATAATTTAACCGGATTTTGTAAGAAATAAAGCCATTGATAAAAAAAAGTTGATTTTTATCAACAGGAAAACACATTTTGTTTTGTGTCTTGATTATAGACTTTCTCATCTAAAAAATCGCCCATTTTCTTTATTATCTTATCTCCATTTACAGTAAACCTTTTATGCCTCAACATTGTATTACTTTTTTTTTTTTTTAATAAACCTTATTTATACGGAAATTCGATCGATGTTACTTTCATTTCCGTGCGTAAAGCAGGCTTTAATATTACGAATCACGGCTTATTCTCAGCAACTCAGTGGTGATTTATTTCATCTCGTCATCTCCTGGGAGATGGCCTTTTAATTTGTCCACCCCTCGATATCCTTATCCTCCCGAGACGTTCCATCTTGTCTTTTCATTTTCATTTTAGGGTCCTTTTTACATTTGTATAATATTATCTGAGCCTAGAGGAGATTCTCTCTCTTATCTTGGATTGTTTGCTCGTCTCTTTTATTTAGACGGAAACGCGTTTTGTTTTGCGGCTTGATTATAGACTTTCTAATCTAGAAAATCGCCTGTTTCCCCTTACCATCTTATCTTCATTTACACTAAACCTTTTATGACTCAACATGATATGACATTTATTTAATTTTTTTAACAAGTAAAATATTTTTCTGATTTGTTGCAACATACAATGTTGATTTATAGATTTTTTTTTATAAACGAAAAGTCTCGTAATAACGCTGATTAATCGTGCTTTTAGTTTGAGAAAAACATGCCGATATCTGAGGACGTTCAGGACTTTAAATGGCCAGCTTCGGACTATCTTACTTCATTAATTCAATTCCTTAAATAATTTGTGCAGTAGAATTCATGAAAATGTATCTTCTACTCATTCCAAGTTCAGAATTACGCTTTTTAAATTTATTTCGCTTTTACTGTAAAATTATTGACGAACTAGCTCGAGGGAAACGTGCGGACATCTTGTCGTAATAACGTAAGAAGCTAGAATTTGTCTCTTATCTTTTATTTTAGTGATTTGGCTGACTGCTGTGAGTCTGTGTATAACACACTTTTTTTTCTTCCCCCTAATGGCCCATGAACTGTGAATATCTAGCCAGACATTATATTGCGCGTATTCGTTTGTTGATGTTTTTTTTAGGGGGGGAAGGGTATCGTGAAAAAAGGGCCAGAGACGACGACGGGAATCGAACCCGCGACCGCGGGGCCTACTAGCGGAGAGTCTCTCACGCTAACCACTCGGCTATCGCCCCTACCCTAACACCCTATCCAGTACAAAAATTATGAGCGCGCGCGCGCGAGAGAGAGAGAGAGAGAGAGAGAGAGAGAGAGAGAGAGAGAGAGAGCAAAAAACACTTTAATCTGCCACTAGTCCCTTAGGAATAACAAAAAGGTCACAAAACGTTTTTACGAATTTGTCACTTGAATTAGTAATGACGTTAGCATAAAGTAAAATAAGTTGAACTCGATCACATAATACGAAATTTAAAAATAATAATAGGATTATTAGGAATTTGGGTAAACGAAGTAATAATAAAAAAATTCTCAGTGTTTTGCGCACATTATCCACAATTGTAAACTTAAAAGTTGAGAAAAGGAAGGCATGTAATGTGGCAAAAGGGGGTTGATTTTTTTTTACGAGGGTTCGTAACAGCAAAGGCCATATAAACCCTCAGGGTGCCGGTGTTTTTGAAGAAAAGCCCATTTGTAAGTATTTCTGGTTCGAATACAGGGCCGCTGGACCTGGGACCTTCACCTTACAGTGATCAGCGCCGTGACAAAGATGCGACCACCGACGCCCCCAAAGGGGGTCGATAGAGGGGATTTAAAAGAGGTAAAGGAGTCAGCTTTGCGGATTGGCAAAGGAAGAGAATTCCAGAATTTTGAGGCTCCAGATAGGTAGTAATCGTCAAATGTGGAGGATTTATGACGAGGAAGATATAGGTCACTGGGAAACAAGCGGCAGTTAGTGAGTGGGTAGAAGATTTGAACTGTAGTAGCGTGAAAGTTTAGTGTCATCGACGACAGTTTATGGATTGGTAAACAAAGGAGCCTTTAATAATTTTTAATTATAATTTTTATTGATGGAGGGATAAAGCCATGGTAGATCTGATACACGCGTGAGACTCTAGACAAATCTGTTACAATTCATCAGTCTCTTCAGACTCTTTTCATTTCCCTCCGAAAGCATACCATAAGCGACACAGCTACAGTCGAAGAGGGGAGAGAGGAGACAAGAAGTGGTGAAAGGAAGAGGCAGGACCGGCGAAATTGAAGGATCCAATTCAAGGATTCGCGAAATTTGGGATAGTGTTGTTTCCAGGTAATGGTTTGGTGCAGAAGGCCGAGATAACAGAAGTGCAGAAGGAGCAGCTGGTGTTGATGGCGAAAGTAGGGATGTGGGGAGAAATTTGAGGAGATGGTATGAACCTATAACAGTATACTGATGTTCCCGTTGCCTGAAGGGTGCGGGTTCAGTAACCCAGGAAGCTGCTGTCAAAGTAAAGGGATAGGGAAGGTAATAGGGACTTCATTAGTTACCTTCAGGCACCACTGGTCTGACCCTGTGGGCATTTCTTATGTTACCAATATGTTATCAAGAAATCCCGGTGAAAATTGTAGATTTCTGGAACTGTTTCGTGCTAACGAGGAAAAAGAAGCTACTAAGTTAATTGTTGTGAATTCTATAACTCCATACTAACAATACTAATGCATTCCCGTATACTCGGTTGTCCTAAAAAGGACTCTGAGGATCTTTAACGTCCGCACCTAGCCTATTCGTCCTCATCGGACATTTTTATTTTCAAGATGTTACTGCCGCAGCGTTGGTTTAGAGGCAGCTCAGCCCCGATTGGCCAAGACAACCTTCCGGCTTGACCATTCCGAGTCTGCATAAAACATCGAACGGCATGCCGCGCACAAAGGGCTGCCTAAGCCGAAATATTTCAGCCTGCTCTCCAGCGCGCTCCCTAGATAAACGAATAGAAGGCCATTCTATCTCCCAGAGTATTGTGGCTTCCCGAGCGTAGAAATTACCGGATCCACCCCAGCCGAGGTTTTGTTTCAAGTGCAATTGCTAACCACCTCGTAGAGGAGACCGCCGACGGTAAAAACCTCCAAGCGAGCTAAATGGTCTAAATCGTCAATGGCCTAGGGGCCTAATAACTATGTTAGATCGTCTTTGGACGACTTAAATTCACCACGACTTAACCACAGCCTTCACGCAATTTTAATATTTGATGTTATACTTGTGTGTATGTGCATATGATTTTTTATCAGGTTAATTTTATTAGTCTATATAATATAATATGTAAGAAAAGTTGTAGGCTGCGGTTAACTCAAGAAATCCCAGTGAAAATTGTAGATTTCTGGAACTGTTTCGTGCTAACGAGGAAAAAGAAGCTATTAAGTTAATTGTTGTGAATCGGCGAGTCGGCCGTTTACAGAATAAAATAAACCGTCCGGGTTTATAGCCTTTATCCTGGGTAGGTGTTCTCAAGTTTGTGAAACTCGTAAATTTTGTGAGCCACGTGTTGGCTAATTGCCTTTGCCCCCTTCTTAATGAACGTCGGCCAATATTTGCCCTGGGATCGTCGCCCGGGGGGCTTCAGCGTAATCCTGCTTACCCCCCGGCCTAGCTGCGGAGCGGCTCCTTTATGGAAAGAGCCGGTTAAATTTCCAAACCGCTTTACAAATGTCCCGTTTAATTTTAAAAGTAAATTGCTCCAGCACTTGCGAACATCTCATCAGCACTTTGTGAAGTATGTGATTTTTCCAGGCTACGTCCTTACCCCGCTGGGTACATAGTGCATTGTCGGGTATTTTGCATATCCTGCACTTTAACATTAAATCTTCCCTTTCGATCAACTTAATTTACCTACGTTTAAATAAAAAACAACAAAATAATTCTAAATTAGTTAATAATTTGTCCATTTATGTTTACTGGTCATAATTGACCATATTAATTATTTCATTTAATTTTTTTTATGTACGGTTGAAATAAAAACGTTAGTGTCACGGGCGGTATTCGAACCCACGCTTGAGCAATCTGGACTTCAAGTTGTTAAAGCTGCGTATTGAGCCGAAGGTCGTAGGTTCGAATCCCGCTCGTAACACTAGCTTTTTCTCAACCAAGACCTTACATAAAACGAATAATAAGTTAGTGATAGTTAATCGATGATTATTCAGAAATCGTGAGATGCGGTCTGGTGTGATGTAGGTTTCACAAAAGCATTTTCCTTATCGTGCCAACGTTTCGATCTTTATGGAGATCATCTTCAGGGCCTGTGATTTACAAATATTGTTTACATGTAAAAAACACATGTAGGATGTGGGAAAAAGTGAATTTATACAATGCAAAATATATTTTTTATATTCAATCAAACATAAACATAAAACTGTACAAACATAAAACTTACGCAGAAAACACTTTGAGTAATTAGAACGACCTTGATTGAATATAAAAAATATATTGTAGTAATTCACTTTTTTTCACATCCTACGTGTATTTGTTACATGTAAACAATGTAAAAAAATGTACAAAACATTTTTTTCTATAAACACAACATTGACATTTCATTATTCGTAAATCGTGAGATGCGGTCTGGTGTGACGTAGGTTTAGAAAAACATTTTCTTTATCGTGTCAACGTTTCGAACTTTATTGAGATCATCTTCAGGGTCTGCGATTTATAAACATTTTTTGAACTTTACAAATTCATGTAGGATTTGGAAAAAAAATTTATACGTTGTTAGAGAAATGTAGACAAATTGAAAAATTTAGCGTTGTATAAATTCATTTTTTTTCAAAATTTTCTAGCATTGTATAAATTCACTAATATCGTGGTCCGCTTGAGCAATTAATATATTACAATTTATTAAGATCTTTAGTCGAGATAAAAAAGTCAATGGTACGAGCGGGATTCGAACCCACGATCTTCGGCTTGATATACGCTGCTGCTCTACCGCTTGAGCTATCGTGACCCCGATCCTCTCGGACACCAACTCATCTCAACCCCACTTTTTGAATTTTCCCTCCTTTTTTGCCATTTTTCAAATGTCGTGTAATCTATTTGATTCTCGGCGACAAATCAATTGGCCACGGAGAGCATAAGTGAAGATATGCTTAATTTAACTTACTAAATTCGTTACATTTCTTGGTCTGTTTGAACAAATTACACCTTTCAATCAATTAATCTTTATGTAAGGTATCGGTCGAGATAAAAAAGTCAATGGCACGAGCGGGATTCGAACCCACGACCTTCGGCTGAATAGGCCGTTGCTCTACCGCTTGAGCTATCGTCACCTCGATCCACTCGGACACCAACTCATCTCAACCCCACCTTTTTGAATTTGAAAAATGGGAAAAATGAGGGAAAATTCAAAAAGATAGCTCAAGTGGCTTTTTTTTATCTCGAATAAAAACCTCAATTATTTGTATAAATTCATAATTTTTTTCATTTGTAAAATTCAAACAATGTTTGTAAATCCAAGGCGCTGAAGATGACCTCAATGAAGATCGAAACGTAGGTACGGCAAAGAAAATGTTTTTCTGAAACCTACATCACACCTGCATCTCACGATTTCTGGATAATCATTAATAATTTGTGTTGATGATTCGTCAATTTGAACCCCTGAAAGAGGTTTTCTGTGTGACGTCTTCTACATACTTTAACATTTGTTTTGAATTGAAAAGAACTAGTAGTATTGAATTTGTATTGCCTCTTTCTTTTTCCTGTCTTTGAAGAGAATGATAATTCACCTCAAGATTTTTCCTCTTTCGCAAAATTCTCAAAGTCAAAAAAGGATCGTTTTGTCGTTCTATTACTTTTGGGTGTCCAGACCTGGGACTTCTTTGGTAGGACCCAGTTTCTCGAAAACGTCTAAAGGCGTCTCGCAGAGTTTCAAGTGCAACACCGTGCGCAACACCATCAGCACTTTCTCACTCAGTGACATTTTTAAGTTTAAAAATTGAAATCACAAAATCAAAGATGAAAAGTGAACGTTTTATTATATTGCTTCAGAATTCAAATGAAACTGAACAAACGTTTTAAATTCCGTATAATGTAATAAATTGAAAAATCTTTTATTTGGATAAGGGATTAAGGGTATTAAACTCTAATTAACATTCTAAATTTAAAACAGCAAAAACAAACATTTATTGGTAAAAACAATGGGGCAAATTAAGAGGAGATTTTTTCTTTTATTGAGAAAATTATTTAAAACAATCACGGGCGGAATTTTTTGCCTGTCAGTGTAAATTGAAAACAGGAAAGGAACTCACAATTGGGAAGTTGATAATTTACGAGTTTCCAAAAAAAAAAAAAAAAAAAATAGTCAGGAACTTAAACTACAAGCGATCGACCATCCGCAAAGGGTCTGGTTCAAATCAATGAACCTCACTTCGCCCTTGATTGTATACCATTAGCTTCTAATAGATGCAAATTCAAATCTGAATACATGAGCCGAAATGCCGGAATTCCACGGGCGCGTAATGAATTCCGTGGAAAAGCCTCGAAACCTCGAGGGTTTTACTTATCGACGCGGGATAAGATCCCGTCCGTTTGTCATTGCCGGTCTCTCTCATCGATTATAAAGTTTATTACGAGCCTCTATTTTCTCGGCAATTTATTGTAATGCCCGTGAACTATAGCGCGGGTGGGAAAGAGCCTGTTCAAAGCACACGGTGCACAGTAAATTACTCCGGTATATTTTCTCCAGGAAGACTATTATAAATTTAAAATCAATTTCGTATATTTTAAGACGTTATTAATAATTTAAAAATATAATAAATAACTATAGCATTTTTAGACTTGTCAATGTCAAAAATCAACAGGCAAATATCAAAGCTTTCACAAAAATATTACGTAAACATTTCCTTAAATTACTAAATGCTCTGGAGAGCAAAATCTGTACATTCTCCTAGTACTCACAAATGGCTCTTTATAGCCACTAAAAATGGGGAAAACTTTGCCGTGGCTCGCCACATGTGATTTATCTTACCCAATCCCATGGCTGGTTTTTGAATCTTGGTCTGCCAACACCAGTAAAGGTTGGTTTTCTGAATAACTGGATCTTAAGTATTAATTGACTAAATATTAAACCTTTCTTGTATTTTATTACTGCCAATAATATTTTAGAATAGACAGTGAAGAAATTAGAATAATTAATTTAATACACATAAATATATCTTGTGAGTTTATTATATACGGACAGGCGAAAAATTCTATCAAATTGATTTTTTTTTTCATTTTCTCGAAAAAAGAAAATTCTGCCCTTAATTTGTGCTGTTGTTTTTAAATTTTATTGTTTTATCTTTAAGGTTTAGGTTAAATTGGGAAATTAGAAGTAACGTAAAGGTCCCGAGTTCGAATCCAGCGACCCTGTATTGCGAAAAAATTAAACTATACCATTTCATTCTGGTCTGCCTCTCCTCGGTGGGCACACATTTAGGCAGTTCGTTTCTTCACTGTTGAAAAAAACGATATGATTAAAATTCACTAGTTTTCGAGGTCGGCTTGACCAATTAAGTATCTTTAAATTAATTAAGGTTGTTAGTTGAGATAAAAAAGCTAGTGTCCCGAACGGGATTCGAACCCACGACCTTCGGCTTGATACGCCGCTACTCTACCGCTTGAACTATCGCGACCTCAATCCGCTCGGACACTAACTTCCTATCTCAACCGCACCTTTTCCCTACTTTTTGCCCCCCCCCTTTTTTTTTGCCACTCACATTTTTAACTCAATAATAAATTGTATGATATTAATTGGTCAAGCGGACCACGAAAAGTAATGAACTTAATGAATTAAAATGAAGTATACTTCACTACAGCTGTCCGTGGCCATTTTGACTTGTCCGCGAGAGGAACTTCGGAACGAAATTTGAAAAATGTAAAAAGTAGGGACAACTTTGATCAATATATAAAAATTATATATGCAAATCAAGTTATATTGCAAGTGAAATTTTTTACTTGTCAACGTATTTTACATGTGTGCCCGCGAATAAAATAAAACATTATATATAACAATAAATAAATATTTTTTATTAAATATAAAATAGAAGGAAATTTTTTTTAATTCGTGAAACTCACTTGTAAAGGCAGTAAATTCTTGTAACTGAACTTGAACGAGCAACAAGGTCGCTGAAAGACGAGTTCAATTTTTAGCTCAGCTCGTGATTTGATCATGGAACATTATGAGCTGTGTATAATTCCCATTATATTTTAACAAAGAAAAGAAATTTTATGTAAATGCTTACTTACACCTGATCAAGTCAATAGCCGTGTTAAAACCAAATTTTCATCTGGTCATTTATCTGGGATTGGAGGTGTTACGGCCATTTCCTAGGTCTATATCCGGTGCCTATATATAAACACGAGTAGTTCTGTTTCCCTCTGCCGGTAAGGTTTGAAGGGTGTGGCGTGCTAGACGTCAGTTAGCGTTCAAGTCACGGCAGGACTCACACCCGAAATGCAAATCAGCTCTGCTCTTCTCCCAGTCCTGGGGCCGCCGAATCGGAATTTTGACGCTGGATTTGTTCCGGTTTTGAATTTCTTGCCAAAACTCAAATGGTTTATTACTGTATGTTTCGTCAATTGGTCATCATGTCAGCTCGATAAGAGACCTTTGACTGTAGGCAGTTCACATCTAGGGAGTGGTTAGCAGTTCCACTAAAAACAATAACCGCGGCTGGGGCGGATCCCGTTGTTTCTACGCTGGGGAAGCCTCAATACTCCGTTAGATAGAGTGGCCTTCTCTATTTAGGGAGTGCGCGGGAGAACAAGCCGATTTATTTTGACTTGTTAGCCCTTGGCCTGCGGCATACGACCCGATGCCCAATGCTGGCCCGACCAGTCGGAGTGGACAAGCGGAGAGCGAGGTTGACCTTGGCCCTTAGCGGCTGGGGCACCTCTACATCAAAGCTGCGGCCGTAACATAACCCCGCCGTTTGCAGAGATGCGTCAGCTCTCGTCTTGAGAATCAAAACGTCCGATAAGGCCGATATGCCAGGTGCGGACGCTAAAGATCCTCTTATCTTGTTGACGATGAATACTCAAATGACAATCGTTGACCAATTACTAAGAACTCAGGAGAACATCAGATACAGATGGCTCTAAATCAAAAGAAAGATCGGGTAGTTTATGTACAAAAAATAATCAATCTACCTCATTAGGGAAGAACACGTCTGCCTTTCAAGTAAAACTATATGCCATCTTGTTCCTTAGAAAATCTTAAAAGATGTTACACTGGCCAAAAACTATCATAAGATCGGATAGCTATTAAGCATTAGCGGGTAAAAAAGATCTAAGTTTATCTTTGAATGCATCCAAACCGTTCAAAATCTAGGGTAACACAACAACCCGAGTATGGCTTACAGGACTCGACGGAATTCTTGGTAACTTCAAAGTTGGCGCATTATTCAGAGGAGGATCTGATTATATGTAGACTCCGAACCAACACTTTGGATTACAAAAACAAATACCGAATTGTCCATCAAACAATGGATCCAAATAAAGCAAAAGGAAAAATTGATAAACACTCTAGTGGAGCTAGATACAGTAAGCTTATGCTGAAACACCCAACGCCAAAACTGGCAAACTGCTGCAGTTGTAGAATCACCGATCACTGGCTACTGGGAAAATATAATCCAATTTCCAGATGATCCAACGAGAAAGAAGAAACGGCTACCCATATCATCATCGAATCATGAAGAAACGGCTCACTGGAGACACTGGTTATATACAGAAATAAAATAGTTGCGGCAACATTCAATGACCTAATACTTCTGAGAAGAAGGATTGCGTCGATTGCAATGAACTGGGGAACTTTGAAGGTAAAATAAGCCAGAAGGCTACAGTGCTTGAGGATCTTAAGCCCTGTTTCCTACTAATCCCATCACCATAACTATCAAGACGTGCTTTTGTTTAATATACTAAACCTTGAAATATCTGTTGTCGTATTCAAAGTTCTGACGCCTAAGGGGACCAGTGGCCGCAATTAAAAGAAATTGACACGACACTCATCAATGGAAGGGGCGGGACCGGATCTCAGCGACCCTGAACCTGGTCCCAACCCCCTTCAAAAATGAGTTTCTTCGATGGAAGAACACTGGTACAATGGGGGCTCAAGTTCACTTTGTGTTGTGAGCCCTCCCCCAAAAATGGAGCCAGGGTATAGTATAATAAGCTGTACAGCTGGAGTGCTCAGGAGAGAACTCCTCCACTCCCTGGTATCCATACATCCACATGTCGGGCTCGAATGCCGGGCCGTTAGACTCGAAGCCGGGACCTTTACCTTACAGTGACGAGCACCGTGTCAACGCCTAGACCGTTGCGGCCACCGACGCTTCTTGCCTGGATATTATGAATATTTTGATCATGACTCGACCGACCGTGCGGTCAATGCAACCAGCCTTCGGTTACTATCGTCATTTTTATCTCTTTTAAGGATACACGAGCAAGCTACAAGGCACCTAGACCTAAGTAAATCTATTATTATCCTCAATTTTTCAATTCACTGGACAGCTAAAGGTTAATCAACCTTGACCGCATGACCACAGCCTTTTGTGAAGGATCTTGTTTACGGCTTTTCCACTCCTAGATGCCTACCTAGACCCGCACAAAAACCTAATTCTTTCTGCGATCCCATCTCTTTCCTAGCAGTACGTGCAGTGTTTCTTTTGGCTGTGCTCATATCCATTGCATGTATCTTCTGAGGTGGCTTGCTCTATCCAACCAGCATCGTGGTCGTATTACAGTTCCAGTAAAGTACTTCCTTTGTAAGTCTTTCGTATGGCCATCTATCAAACTATTGGCGAGCTTCATGCCTGGGGTAATGTTTCACTAGACTTTTTAGTCATTGTAAACTTTTATGAAGAACTACGATGCTAGGCCGCAATAGGTTTGGGGCCTAGAGAATTACATAGATTACTT
This sequence comes from Cimex hemipterus, assembly GCA_039619505.1. Taxonomy (NCBI): domain Eukaryota; kingdom Metazoa; phylum Arthropoda; class Insecta; order Hemiptera; family Cimicidae; genus Cimex; species Cimex hemipterus. The sequence continues at coordinate 10,713,131 of CM077109.1, forward strand.
GTTTTGCCAACAAAGCCCACTTTCTCCCATGCCAGGATCAGGTCATCGGGTCACTGACTTATGCTAGGGCGTCCATACACCTTTTGCCTATGCATCGCATGGGGCTAAGGATAAGACTTGATTGTCGTAAAAAAATAGCATCCTGGATGTTTTCCTATCGTTTGTACTCCTATTGCGCAATATTAACTTGTTACGAATTAACAGTTTTAGGTCAATCAGTTCAATCAATCAGTATTAGTTAGCTCCGTATTTAAAAAGAAAACTTATTTTGTAATATTTAAAACGCGTTGTCGATGTGTTGTTCGGCAATGCGTGTACTTAGTCATGAAAGGAGAGAAATACAGATTGTACACCGGGTCGAAATCGAAAATCGGGTTTTTATAAAGGCAAGTATATAATTTACCTATCACCGCCAGCTGGGATGGTATCAGCCAAATCGGGCGAGCTTGAAATTACTGGTTCGTGTTTTTTTTTTATTAAAATTAAATTAAGGTGAAAAAGGGGCCTCGTAAACTAGGGCTTTGCAGGAGGCGATATCGCCCTATATCCGCCGGTTGAATATCTTCCAAAGACCATAGTTCATCCATTTACATAGTTTGTTTTTTTTTCATTCCTTCGGTTAAATATTAAAAACAATAAAATGGTGCGTGAAATTTGATAAGATATTACGAACTTTAGAACCTCCAATCTCCGTTTGATATTTGTTATTCATGCTCTAACTTTATTTGAAGAGTGTAATCCACATCTATTTCACAAATTGTCTGAACATAGGTTTTGATATGCAGGATAGAAAAAATAACAGACTTGATTTTTCTTTTCTTTTCTCTAAACCCAAAAAGATATTCTTAGCGTGAAAAGTTTCGTTGGACTTAGCATCAATGATTTTTTTTTATACAAAGTAAACGTGTAAGTCTAGCCCTTTTACATTTTTGCATTTACATTTGCTGATCATAAAAATTGATAAAATATGGTCTAAACTTTCATGAATGAAACGAAAGCACGCGTTGATTTTTTTTTCATTCTTTCGATTAAATAGCAAAACCCATAAAATGATAATGAAATTAGATATTTCGAACTTGAGAACCAACCATATGCGTTTTTTTTTAAATTTGTGATCATTTATTTGCACAATGTAATCCACATCATTTTAACAAATTGACTGAATATACGTTTCGATCTGATAGGACAAAATAGAAAAAACATACTTAAAAAATTTATCTTTCTTTTCTCTAGACACAAGAAAGAAATTCTTAGTGTGAGAAGTTCCATTAATTACTTGAACAAAGCAGAATTGATTTTTTTATATAAAGTAAACGTGTAATTCTAGCTTTCACTTTTGACATTTACATTTTCTGATCATAAAATCGGTAAAACGTGGCTTTAATTTTCATGAATGAAACGAAAGCACGCGTTGATTTTTTCCCCCTTTCTTCGGTTAAATAAAAGAAAGAATAAAAAGATGAGTGAGATGTTTTGTGTTTTTTGAAATTTATTATCTAGTTTTATTTGAATACTGTAATCCACATCTTTTTTTGACAAATTACCTAAACGTACTTTTTGATATGAATCAATGGAATAAAAAAAAACTGTCTTAAAGAAGCTTTTTTTTTCCCTAGACATAAAATATAGTCTTAGTGTGAGAAGTTCCATTAATTACTTGAACATAGCAGAATTGATTTTTTTTATGTAAAGCTTGTAAGCCTAGCTTTCACTTTTTTACATTTTCACTTTCTGATCATAAAATTGGTAAAACATGGTCTAAACTTTCATGAATGAAACGAAAGCGTTGATTTTCCCCATTCCTTCGGTTAAACAGTAAAACCAATAAAATGATGAGTGAAATTTTTTGTGTTTTTGGAAATTTATGATCTAGTTTTATTTGATGGCTGTAATCCACATCTTTTTTGACAAATTACCTAAACGTACGTTTTGATATGAATCGATGGAATAAAAAAAACTGACTTAAAGAAGCTTTCTTTCTTTTCTCTAGACAAAAAATATAGTCTTAGTGTGAGAAGTTCCATTAATTACTCGAACTTAGCAGGATTGATTTTTTATATAAAGTAAACGTGTAATTCTAGCTTTCACTTTTTACATTTTCATTTTCTGATTATTAAATTGATAAAACATGTTCTAAACTTTCATTAATGAAACGAAAGCCTTGATTTTTTTCATTCCTTCGGTTAAATAGTAAAAACAGAAAAACGATTCGTGAAATTTGAAAAGATATTGCGGATTTTAGAACCTACAATCTGCTGGTTTTTTTCTTATTTTTAAATTAACGATCTTGTTTTATTTGAAAAATGTGATCCGTATCTTTTTACCAAATCGACTAAACGTACGTTTAAATATGAATGGATGGAATAGAAAAAAAATAGACTTAACGAAGTTTTCTTTCTTTTCTCTAAACACGAAAATGATATTCTTAGTTCGAGAGGTTTTATTAATTACTTGAAATTAGCAGAATCGATTTTTTTTATAGAAAGTAAGCGTGTAATTCTAGCTTTCACCTTTTGACATTTCCATTTTCTGATCATAAAATCGGTAAAACGTGGCTTTAATTTTCATGAATGAAACGAAAGCACGCGTTTATTTTTTCCCCACTCCTTCGGTTAAACAGTAAAAACAATAAAATGATGAGTGAATTTTTTTGTGTTTTTTGAAATTTATGATCTAGTTTTATTTGAAGACTGTAATCCACATCTTTTTTTGACAAATTACCTAAACGTACGTTTTGATATGAATCAATGGAATAAAAAAAACTGTCTTAAAGAAGCTTTCTTTCTTTTCTCTAGACAAAAAATATAGTCTTAGTGTGAGAAGTTCCATTAATTACTCGAACTTAGCAGGATTGATTTTTTTGAAAGAAAGTAACCGTCTAGCTTTCTAAAGTCTAGCTTTCACGTTTCTATATTTTTCTGCTCAGAAAATTGGTAAAACCTGGTCAAATCAATTATCATTTTAGATGTGATTTGACCTTTCATGTTTTGTCTCAAGGTTGAATTCTATACATTATGATGTAATAAATAATAAAAAATAATAACTTATATTTAAAAGAAGAGTTATTATTATGCAGGAATTTTCCAGATTGCTGATCAAAGATGATATTGTTGAAAATTAGTTCCGCCAATCTACTCAGTATTATTTTCTGTTTGATTTTGTTTGTTTGAGTACCAAGAAATGTTGACAGATGGAAATGTTTGTAAAGCGATTGATGTTATTCCACGAGGCCGTGCTGTGTTGTTGAGTGCAGATTCTAAACTTTCATGAATGGAACGAAAGCACGCGTTGATTAACTGCGCCTCATCGCGATGGAATGTAAACATCAAAGGTTAATTAAGGATAATTGCCAACAACGACTATCCGTAGATTTGGTGGCTTTGGTGTTGCCGGCGGGGAAATGGGAATTTAATCCCGATTAGAATGTACCGACGCGGTTTTGAGAAAACGCCGCCGCCGGTCGGATATTTTAATTCTATCCCTTTTCTCCACCGGTCCTCTCACTCGTCGGAAGGGAAGGAAACGGCCGAACATAAATAAACACGGAGGGTTGCTGGAACTCAAGAGAGACGGGTGAGTGAAAAAAAGGCCGGGTTGACGTAAAAGCGAAATTGAACGAACTCAGGTCAGTTGTACAAGTGGGAAAAGGTTCAACAATGTCACCTTACCCAACCAGCCCATAACTATATATAACAAAAACAATTTAAACCTATTCAGACATTGTTTATTCTCCTACTTTACTTATTTAAACCAAGTCAATATTCTCAACTAAAATAAACAATACAAAAAAACCGTAAAGCATGGCCTCCTCGATTAATGATAACCACTTCAACCGGACATTTTTTTCCATATTGGATATATTTACTTAAAAATATCAGATATTTTAAATAAAAGTCCCATCAAACTGTGTAAAACAATTTTACCTTCGAAGAATGCAAATTACAACAATATTTCTGAGATGTGACACGATGGTGACGTGATCACTGCCTTCTTGATTAAAGTCCAGTAACTAGGTACCGGTGAAAGACCCTTCAGATTGTTTTGGGAAACTTCCTGACGACATACGCTTGACTCCTTCCATCTTCCAGCAGTGCTATGATTCCAGGCAAATCATAATCTCCAGCAAGCATCACTCAACCTAATTTAAAACTTAAAAATTATGCTCATAAAAAAAAATCAAAACACCGGAACGTTAGTAAGAAGATTAATTCACTAATTTCGTGGTCCGCTTGAACAATTAATACACCACAATTAATTATAGTTTTTAGTTGAGATGAAAAAAGCTAATGGTACGAGCGGGATTCGAACCCAAGATCTTCGCCTAGATACGTCGCTGCTCTACCGCTTGAGCTATCGTGACCTCGGTCCACTCGGAAATTAACTTCCCATCACAACCACACCCTTTTTTTTAAATATTCCCCCTTTTGGCAATTTTTCAAATGTATGATCGGTTTGGATTCTCGACGACAATTGAAATGGCGACGGAGAGCTTTAGTGATGTGTACTTCATTTTTAATTCAATAAATTCACTAATTTCGTGGTCCGCATGATCAAATAACACTTTACAATTAATCTATCAATAAAAGCTAATCCAAACGGATTAAACGGTATTTGAAAAATTAGTTAGTAAGACGCTTTAAAGAAAAACCAACAAATAAGAAATGGACTATACAAACATTTCGTTTACAAATTGCACTTATTTGGAGAATTTACCTCCTTTAAAATGTACCAAATATTGTTGTGAGATAATCAATGGTAGGTTGTCTAAATAACTAAAAATATTAAGGGTGGCCACATGTTTTGCCTCTCGTTGTATGTAAATGCATTAAAAATCTATTCATTAAAAGTTACTTTGCTCTACAATGTCATGGTTAGAAACACTAAAACAAGTTTACACATTTAGATTTTAATTCGATATTCTCCAATTAAAAGCATTTTGTCAAGCATCAGAGAAAAAAAAGAGAGAGGAAGAGAGAGAGAGAGAGAGAGAGAGAGAGAGAGAGAGAGAGAGTCAGAGAGTTTGGCACCCGGGCCTGCTATTCATCATTCGTACTACACAGTTTCCTCACTGACCGATTCTTCCAAGTCATTTAAGGCCATTCCCTCTCTTCATATTTTCCTATCCATGCTGGTGTTCCTCAGGGTAGCGTTCCCCTACTCTGTACCAGATTTTCACAGCCGACATGCCAACTCATCCTGAAACCACCACATTCACATTTGCAGACGATAGGGCAATTCTCTCTAGCAACCCCGACCTTGTCATTTCCAATCGAAACCTCCAACAACACCTCCTACTACTAGAGTCCTGGTGTAAAAAAAAAAGGATAAAATTTAACACGGAAAAATCCACCCACATTACCTTCACTCTTCGTAAAAAGATCTCCCCCCCCCCCTGTTTTCTTAAACTACACTCCCCTCCCAACTGCGGACAAGGTGCGGTACCTCGGATTGTACATCGACCAACGCCTGACTTGGAATCCACACACAAGATTGAAACGTCAGGAGGTCATGACAAAATTTAGAATTCTTGCACGACTTCTTGACAAACGCTCGAATGTACCTCTCAAAAATAAAAGACTGCTTTACAACACCATAATTAAACCGATTTGGACTTACGGATTGGAAGTGTGGGGTTCAGCCAATTCCAATATCTACCGCATTCAAACTGGCCAGTCTGTAATACTACGAAAAATACTAGATGCTCCATTTTATGTATCGAACCAAACTACGCATACAGATTTACATATTCCGTTCGTACAAGATGAAATACGTTTCCGTTACCGTAAATTTCATAAAAACCTCCCAACTAACGTAAATCAACACATCAGAAACCTCGCATCCCGACGAATCCCCACAAACCCACCTCGCCGACTGAAGAGACAATGGCCGCGAGATCTTCTAGGAAGTGATGGTGACAACAGTGAAAGTGATAATGACCCACAAATCGATTGAACACTCAATATTATTGTAACATTGGAGTAATACCAATGGGTGTTTTCTCCACTCTTGGTTTTAATTTTGTTTTGTTTTAATAACCGTTCTCACTGTTACTTATTACCTACTTTTAGGTAGTTGTAACGTACAACAAATTTGAAAAAAAAAGAATCGAATTGTACAATAAACATATGGTATCCCGCATAAAAGAAATTAATCGTTGTTAAATTAGTGTGGTGGGCATCTTGTAGTTACAAACATACACCCCCTCATCTTCCCTCGGGCAAAACTCAGAAATGGTCGATCAAATAAGAAAAACAAATTCGAAGTGGCATACTTTAATCTCTACAAAGAGTTGTACAATGAAAATATGGGATTCTCCTTTAAAATAACAAAGTTAGGGTCATTTCCCATTGAAGTGAGACAGTTATGTTAAATCTGTTACCAGCACGCGATTATTAGCCAAAATTAACGTAGGGTTGGTAAAAACCTATTTCTTTTCTAAAGTTAATCGTTTTAATCTTATAAAACTTTTATCTTAAAAAATTGCAGGCAATAAGCTGTAGAAACGTATTGTCCAATAAAAAATATGGGATTCTCATTTAAAATAAAAAGTTAATATTATTTTCCATCAAGATGAGAAAGTTATTTTAAAACTGTAACCACTTCGCGATCCTTAGCCAAAATTAGTTTAGGGTTTGTAAAAAAACATTTTTTACTAATGTTAATCGTTTTCTTAATAACTCGGTGGACCATCTTTTAGTTACAAAAACCATACTCTCTCATGCGTCTACCATCGGCCATAACGAGAAACAATCAATCTTATAAAAATTTTCTCTGAAAAAAAATTGGCAAACAATAAGCTGAAGAAACGTATTGTCCAATAAAAATATGGGATTCTCCTTTAAAATAAAAAGTTAATATCATTTTCCATCGAGATGAGAAAGTTATTTTAAAACTGCAACCACTTCGCCTTCCTTAGCCAAAATTAATTTAGGGTTTGTAAAAAAACATTTTTTAC
>CM077109.1:10727810-10749747 GCA_039619505.1 Cimex hemipterus
CTTTACAGCGATCATTTTTTTTCTGGACGGATTTTTATCTTTTTACCCACAGTTTTGGTAAGCCATCAGGAAGAGATAAGGATTATGGTATCAAGAAATAAATTGGTTTGAATAGAAAATATTTTCAGAAGAATTCCCGTTAAAAACTTTACAGGAATCGTTTTTTCTGGACAGGTTATTATCTTTTTACGCACACTTTTGGTAAGCCTTCAGGAAAAGATAACAAAGGATTATGATATAAATAAATAAATTGGCTAGAAAAAAAAATATTGTTGCAAGAATTCAAGGTAAAACACCGTACAGGAATCACTTTCTTTCGGGACACATTTTCATCTTTTTACCCATACGCGATTCGGGCCGATTTGGGAAAATTGGATGAATTTGGCGGAAATCCCGGCAAAACCCTGGGCTTTCTTAGAAGAAATATATTTTCGAGAAAAAAAAGAAGAAAAACACCAGTTTTCGTCCCTAGGTAAAAAAAAAAAAGTACTCTGTAGAATAATCTGTGAATAATATTCATCTGGATTTACAGGAAAGTGGTGATGATTGCAATAAATATGCTTTTTTTCAGTTTTATACGTTTACGAAAGTTTATCCACATTTTAAAAAATCCACTAGTTATCAAATGGGTTAACAATTAACAAATGAATTAACAGAAATGTGTTAAAAAGAATCTAAAAAAATTAATGAGATTGACAAGAACAAGGCAACACTAGTAATTGAGGTATTACAAAATATAGTAACACAGCTCTAGTAGAGGAAACAGCAATTGTATCTCAGATCCCAGATTTATGTATTGCTCCTAATCCATTTATGTTTCCATGGAGGAAGGAGGGAAAATTTAAAAAAAGGTGGGGTTGAGATGGGAAGTTGGTGTCCGAGTGGATCGACGTCACGATAGCTCAAGTGGTAGGAAGTCGAAGATCGTGGGTTCGAATCCCGCTCGTGCTATTAACTTTTTTATCTCAACTAAACCTTAATTAATTGTTTCCATGGAAAGTTGACATTGTACACCCTCATTCCTATAAGTAGTGTCATTGCTGGTGAGAAGACCCATAAAAAATTCCCTGGACAGACGCTTTTATTCCAAATTAATATACTCCACTCCCGTTCTTTCATGGAGGAGGCCAACACTGGCGAATCGAGGAAGTGAGGTCATTTGTTAATTTGTTTTGGACCACCTGTAGTTTTTAAATGTTCGGTTCGCATGTGTTGCACAATGCTGCGCAAGCATGCAGGTTAGGTTTAATAACTATTTTATAAATAATTAGTTTAGTTTCATATTTCGTTCCACTCTCACAATCCGTTAGCAGAAATAAGGCTTTTTATTACTATTTGACCTTAATGTATGAGAAGTTAAGTTTTCGGCCCGGAGTTAAGGCCTAGTACTTTACCATTTCACATCACTCGATTTTGTGTCTGTGAATGGAAATGGCTTCGCTGAATACTAGTCGTAATTTTGTTAAAAATACGACCTCTGTTTTGGGGCCATTTATCCTGAGTTTCCAGCGGTGACGAGACCTACAAATCCTGGTGATCTTTTCACAATTGACTTAAGCCAGAAATACACTTACCCGATGCTACGCCATGCGGTGCTACCCGATGATCTGCGTTCCCCACTGTCCAGATTTTCGTCGGTTCGCATCGAATACAGTCGAAGACATAAGAACCGGGCACTCATATTTTTATTCCAACTGCATGTATTATTGTCGTTTTATTAATCACAACATATTCATTTTAACATAAACGAAATTAATTAAGGTTTATTTAATAAATTAATTTTAATGGTTTGGTAGAAAACTAATCAAAACACCCGAATAGGATTTTTTTATATAATAAATTTAACTAACAATTTGTTGTACTCGCTTCGGCCGTACATTGGAACAATTTATTACACGGTTTTGCTCATAAAATTTAATTAAATTTTTATTTCATGGTTGTGCTTATAAAATTTAACTATCAATTTATTACAAGGTTTTGTTCAAAATAGGGCATTAAGAACAAAAGATGCGTTGCGATTTTGTTAGGGAGTATTGTGGTAAACGCTGTGGACTGTACGCGACGTGCACTTGCGTCGGATAGATGCGCATATCCCACCAAAACGTGGCAAGGCGTCGGGTGGCGTCGGATGGCGTAGCATCGGGTAAATGTGTTTCCGACTTTAGGCTTCTAGGGTGAACAATAGGCAGCTATGCCATCCGCATTAAACGTAGTTCTTCAATTTCTCAGAGGGGAGAGTGGATTTATTAAAAGTGGAAATAAGCATGGCCGCAGGATTGAACCTTGGGGAACTCCGGCGGCAAACGGGAAAGGTCTGGAAGTTTCATTTATTTGAGAAACAAGGAAAAAACGGTTTTTATAAGGTATACTGGGAAATTCAATTCAATGAGCGTGTATACTATACCGTCCTGCCAACTCCATATCTAGGAGGACCATCTCAGTGTGGTTTTTGCTGTTCAACGTGTTAGCAACATGATCTACCACGCGAGTGAATAGACTGGTACCAATTTTTAAACAGAAAACCTCTATAAAAACAGGTCTACCTTCAAAAAATCACGATTAATTGAATACATTAATTGAATGGCACAAGTACACAGAAGACAGACACTTTGAGCCCTGAAGATGATCTCAATAAAGTTCGAAACGTTGGCACGATAAAAAAAATATTTTTCCGAAACCTACATCACACTAGACCGCATCTCACGATATCTGAATAATTATTCAGTACATTATTGAAACAAAATAATTTTTCGGACAAGCAGAAAAGTAAACTAACCCTAATATCTGTTATTCTGTATCGTTTGGCTTTCACAAAAACTGAAAAAATAGTTTTTTCGATGAAGTTACTAAACGATACAAAATTTTTAATTCGCCCCGCCTAATATATATTCGCATTAAGTTTAAGTTGGGCATCGGCAGAAGGGTAGTAAGAGGGAATGCGATATTTCCATTTCCTGTGAGATTGAAGAAGGGCTACGATCCGGATCATGATTTACATTCCTTCCAACTTCCCTCCTACGTTAAACAGAAAATGATTAATACGCAAAGTTCCCTCTATGTGCTATCGCACCTCTATAACTGATTGTTCAACTCGGTGAGCCCAAATATTTCGATCTGTTCTTATTAAACTCCGAGGAAAGTAGGATAGGGTAAACCGCGAGGGGCTACGGTTAATTTCGAGATTTCTTAGCGATTGTTGACTTTGGAATAAGTTCTTATCGTTTGGAAATCTTATCGGACATTACTGTCGGAAAAGGAAAATTTAAATTCATTTAAGCCGTTTAATTTTGTAACAACAACATAAAGAATAATTTTATTCAAAAATACATAAATCTATAAAGTTATGATTACTCGGAGATCGTGAGAGGTCTGTGTGACGGTTTTAGAAAAACGTTGTCTTTATCGTGCCACGTTTCGAACTTTATTGAGATCATCTTCAGGGATCAAAGCGTTTGTTTTCTGGGTAGATGCGTGACCACTGTGTCGTAATTCAGTGTCACCCAAACGAAGTTTTTTCTCTAACCTGAGATATTAACGTTTTTGTTATTTTAGTCTAAAATTAAATTTTTTGTTAATAAAATCGTAATTTTTTAATTTTAAATTCATTCCAATACAAATATAATCTTTATCCTGCCACCTCCATTAAATTTTCAACAAGATAACAACATCTCCGTTGAAAAATTGTCTCTTCCGAATACATACCTGCTAAAATAATAACAAATGGCAAAACCCGTTTTTTTTTTTTTTTTTTTTTTTTTTTTTTTTAAATAGTCAATTGTACCTCCTGTACTGATTTTTCCATCAAAATGTTTTGGAATTTCACCAAAATTGACATATTTTGTATAAATTACAATGACGTACTCAGTTTTTCTTTTTTTTTTAATTACATTTCTTAGTGTAATCTCTTTTTCAAAGCTGAAAAACGTGAAAACCCAAAGTGACCAGCATCACAAGAACATCGTGAATGTCATAATTTTTGAGAAAACTTTTATTAGTTGGTAACAAAAATCAGATCCATTCTTATCTTAAAGAGTACATAATTGTAAAAAACTTACAGTGAAAATTAAACATCATTAAATTATGCATTTTCTGCTAAATAACTGAATTATTGTGAAAATGCTTTCCTTCTTATTGGATACACTAGGTCGGAACAAATTTTCACGCTGTTCGTCTTCTTTAAGGCGTTTTTGGTTTCAATCTTTACCAGGCTTCTAACATGTTTTAAAAGGTCTAGACGGTTTGTTGAAATTAACTTGGGAAGAGGAGTTCCAAAGGGTGTGTCTTGAGGCGCTTCTTATTTTTGAAATATTGTATACACTAGGTCGGAACAAATTTTCACGCTGTTCGTCTTCTTTAAGGCGTTTTTGGATTCAATCTTTACCGGGCTTCTAACATTTTTTCAAAGATCTAGACGATTTTTTAAAAAAATTTAGAAAGAGGAGTTCCGAAGAGTGTTTCTTAAGGCCCTTCTTGTTTTTGAAATAATGAACAATAATAAATATAACGTGTAGTATTTAGTGACCCTTAATAGATGATTGTTTGGAAATAATGAGATGCGGTCTTGTATGATGTAGGTTTAGAAAAACATTTTTTTATACTGCCACGTTTCGAGCTTTATTAAATCATCTTCAGGGCTCATAATGCGTGCTTTCTGTATAGAAGTGTTACGGTTGTGTGTCGAGAACACTCCCAACACCACATTCATACGTAACACATTTACACGGAAAGCACAAATTTTGACCTCTGAAGATGATCTAAATAAAGCTCGAAACGTAGCACTATAAAGAAAAATTTTTTCTAACCAGACCGCTTCTCACCTCATCCAAATAATCATTTACGAAATGTCAAATAAAGGCGAAAACAATATTAAACAGTAACGTAACGTTGGAATGCAAAGTAATCTTTTTTCTCTATTACTATACGTTTCATCGGAAATGATTGTTGGAAGAAGTTTCAGAAGAAAAGGATAAATCGGAGGGGTGTATAACGGATGGGATGAGCCGTAGAGTTCGGACGGAGGTTTTCCGATTAATCCCCGTGAGAAAAGTTGGCCCTTAAACTCCGGCCGACACTCTTCTGATTGTCTTAAAGACATATTTCAAGGAGGAAGTCACTATACCGTTATCCTCTCGCCGCCGCCGAACCGAAGAAGCGATAATATACAGAGACCGTTAACCGTTCAGAAACATTTCCCTCTACTTTTTCTTATAAAATCGACGAGCGTTTTATCAAAAGGAAACATTAAATATCTACAATGTGAAGTAAAAAATACTTGCAGTCGTTATCTTTTTTTTTTATTTTTTATTTATTTACCCGGTAAATCTTTAAAGAAAAATATAAGATGTATCTAAATAAAGAATTAAACTGAGTGAAATAATGTTATCGAAAAATGTTAAGTTTTTCTTGATATGAAAAAATTAGTGTCAAGAGCTGGATTCGAACCCACGACTTTCGGCTCAATACGCGCTACTCTAACCACTTGAGCTATCGTTGACGTTTTCATTTCAACCCAAACCTGTGCCGTGGGTTCGAATCCTGTTCGTGACACTAACTTTATCATTGTAACCAAGACCTTACATAAAAATAATAAGTAACTGAAAGAAGTAATTTTGTCGATAATATAAATAACGGATTTAATAAGTAAAACGAAGTATAGCTTCACTAACAGTTCGCCACGGCCACTTCATATGTCGCCGAGAATCTAATCCTGATTATATATTTGAAAATGGGAAAAACGAGGGGAAATTCGAAAGGTAGGTTGAGATGGGAAGTTGGTGTCCGGGTTGATCGAAGTCATGATAGGTCAACTGGTAGAGTAGCCGCGTATCAAGCTGAAGGTCGTGGGTTCGAATCCCGCTAGTAACATTAACTTTTTAATTTTAACCAGAACCTTACGTAAAAATTTTAAGTAATGGAAAGAAGTAATGTGATCAATAGACGACTAAATGGATTTATTGATAAATAGCTGATAGATCGATCACCGCATGCTACGACGTGCCATCGAATTTACATGATTTTGAATGTAATGCTGTAAAATATTTTCATACGTTTCAACGCCATTCTTAATTCTCTAGCATCACTGAGCGATTGTTTACCCTCTTTGACACCTCGTCTTAAAAGTGTACGATAGGGTTTAAGTTTTTAGACATTCGGCACACTCCGCACATTGAACTGAACGATTGGTCGCTGTTAGGGAAACCTTCTTGAAAATGAATTTTGTGTAAACTTTCAAACCACTGCCCAAACCATAACACCCCCACCACCATAGCTTCTCCGGAGTGAACATGTTGCGGGGGTTTATAGCTCTCCTGTTCTTCTGCTCAAAAGACATCAAAAACCCTTACTCATTCGAAAACGATTTAGTCCAATCTCGAGCAGACCAATTGATGTAATTTCTTTCAAAACTTAACGGTTCTTTGCTTTGCCAGAAGTTATGGACCAGTGGCAACCCTCAGGCACGTAATCGAGTTTATGAAAGTCTTCATTTTATAGTATGCCAACTGACTTAACATATTATAATTTATTGAATCGTTGCGTGATCTCAGGTCAGTTACGGAGAACTTTTCAAACAATAAAACGGTCACCACACGATGGTGTCCTGAGCCATGCCTTTTTCAGTACACTCCAGAATCTCGAGGACAGTTCTTGGGGTGGTAAGCAGGCTCGGCACATACGCTTGACTTCTTCCATCTTTCTAACATTTCCAACCAAATACGAATCACCTAAAACCGGCACTCAAACAATGTCAAACTTACAAATTCTTTTCAAATAATTAACCTCCGCGGTTTCATTTATCGCTTAAACTCAAACAGATTACTGCGGGAAAACGCGAATTTCCACGGTGCATTTGTGCCCACCGGTGCTCGAATGGTCTGCGCATAAAGATTTCAAACAGACTTCGTGCATGTAGCTGTACTGATCAACGTGTTACGCTTCATACTTCACTCTCTTTCATAAAATTTAACGCTTATTATTTCGTCTGGCCAAGCGTATTTGAACAGCACGATGGTCGAAAATGTCAGTCTTCGGGCAGTTAGATATTTGTTACTTCTTAACGGAATTTCCGCCTTGCACCCATGCTTGTCACACCTCCAATTGTCACGCAATCCTATCAAATTCAGTCTCGCGTTGTGACCTCCTGAACATCGCTCTGTGAACTAGTGGAAGACGGTCCATTTCCTGAAAGAAAGAACTGCCGGCTTCTCGCTTTTGACAGCGTCGTATAGTGCCGGAAAGTTCATTTTTACAACACAATGACCACCAATACATACAATTACAGTGCAATCATATAGTAGCATACAAAACAACGCACATTGTGGTAGTGAGAGAGAGAGAGAGAGAGAGAGAGAGAGAGAGAGAGAGAGAGAGAGAACGACGTAGGGACAAACAAATACACATAGAACAAATAGAGAGTGAGGGAGCGTAAGCTCGAGTGAGAGTGCGCAAGCAGGGATCTTAAATTATAATTACAAAAATCTTGTAAAGCAAAATAAATTAGTGACTAATTTTCAATTAGTTAATCTGTATTTAAGGTATTGGTTGAGATAAAAAATTCGTTTCACGAGCAGGATTCGAACCCACGACCTTCGGCTCAATACGCCGCTCCTCTACCACTTGAGCTATCGGTACTTCGATCTGTTCGGACATTAACTTCCCATCTCAACCCCTCCTTTTTAAATTTTCCCTCGTCTTTGTCATTTTTCAAAAGTCATGTAATTTATTTTTTTCTCTGAGAAAAATGAAACGGCCACGTGAACGTACATTTCATTTTATTTATTAACTTCATTAGATTTCGTGGTCCGATTGACCAAATAACTTCTTTCAATTAATTAATCTTTATGTAAGGTATGGAAAGGTTAGATACTTTCAATCAGATCGTTGATAGTTGAAGGACTTCTGCAACCTGATGATGAGCTGAAAGGCTCGAAATCCGCATCGTTGCAAAACAACTATCTGTGAGTAGGAACTATCTTTTTAGAAAGTATTGAACACTACACTCACTCCATCATTTATCATTTCTATGAAAAGGTTATTGTCAAGAGCGGGATTCGAACCCACGATCTTCGGCTAAATTCGCTGCTGCTCCCTCTTGTAGGTTAAGATGTGAAGTTGGCGTTTTAGTTGAGATAAAAAGTCAGTGTCACAAGCGGGATTCGAACTCACGATCTTCGGCTTGATACGCCGCCGCTCTTCGATCCAGACGGACACTAACTTCCCGTGTCAAACCCACCATTCGAATTTTTCCTCTTTTACGGCATTTTTTAATAATAGTATTATAGTTTTTCTAATAACCTTCTAGGAAGTTATTTACATATATATACTATTTTTGCTTGATATAATTTCCTGATATCATCCCATTTTTACAACCTCGTCCTTTTGAATTTTCTTTCCTCGTTGCCATTTTTCAATTGAAAATGCAGTAGGTGGGGTTGAGGTGGAAAGGTCACGGGTTCGAATCCCGCTTGGGGCGCTTTTTAAAAAAAATCTCAACCGACGCCTTAAATACAGATTAATTAATTGAAAGATATTATTTGGTCCAACGGACCTCGAAAACTAGAGAAATTAATTAGTAATTAACGTCTAATTTTAAAACTTTACTTTGTAATATTTGATCATCCTGTTCCGCCTGATTTGATAGCTTAAAAGAAGGGATGAAAAAAATTCCCAGTTTTTTTTTTTAATTTCCTCATAGTGAAAAATCAACAGCTTCCTTCGGCTAAAGATACGTCTTCGATATTAATTTGTCGCAGACAAATTTAAATATTATAATAATTATTGCTAAATAAATGAAATAAAAAAAGTTAATCGGAGCTAGAAAATATTAAAGTTCGTAAATTTCTCCTATTAAAAAAATTTCCTCGTGTGTATTATTTTTAAGCCAAGATTACTGCCGGTTGGTTTCGTGTTTCGGTCAAGAAGCGCTGATATAACCAAGTTTCGTTGTACTTTAATAACAGTGTAATCAAGGAAGAAGATTTTTTCCGATAGGCCAGTGATGCCCAGTCAGTTTTATCTTTATAAGTTGCTTTCAGGGTGGTTTTTACCCTATCTTATTGTTAGATAAGGGAAGTTTGTGTTAAATTAAAAAAACGAAGAAGAAATATATAGGTCGGGGTTGATTGGGTTTAGTGGTTCGTGATAGGATAGATAAGTATTTGGATGGCACGCTACCCAGTTCCTCTGTGCAGGCAACAAGTTGGATCGACCTTACTTGACCGTTTAAATTTTTTTTTCAAGATTCATTTTTTTCAACGTTTGTGTATTTATTTAGACATTTTAAAAAGCCGTTAGGTTTTTTTTTATTTCGTGAGGGAGAGGTTTATAGAAGTTTATAGGAACGACTTAAATATGCTGTAATAATTTAAAAAATGCTTGTAGGAACACTTTTACTGCTTTAAAATCATCAATGAAGTTTGGCGATTTGAAATTTTCATCGAGCACGATTGAACTGTGAGTCTTGCAGGTTTGTAAAGAAATACTTTTATATTGCGCAATATTGCGCAATCGGTCTCGGTAATCTCTTCGATTATTATTGTATTATTTTAAACTAGATCTTACGTTATAATATGCCTGATAAACATCCAAATTTTCTTAATATCGGCTACACACCGCCTTATTTTTGTCACGTTACCGTTTCGGACGAGAAGGATGTGTTTAACGACTGGAAGAAATAAAACACGGAAAAATCGATTGTGTTTACAATTGGATTTTACAAATGAAATGTTTGAATATCTTCTCATAGTTGCTGGTTTTTCTGTAAAGGTCCTTATTAACCGTCCGGCGTCTGTTTTTTTTTTTTATTTTTTTATTTTAATTTTTATCATTTTTATCTCTAATAAATCTCTTGGTCCGATTGACCAAATAATTTCTGCTCGATTAATTAATTCTAATTGGTGTTTTTGGTTAATGTAAAAGTCAGCGGTCACAACTAGGATTCGAACCCACGACCTTCCGCTAGATACGCCGTTGCTGTACCACTTGAGCTATCGTGACCTCGACTCGGACACTAAATTCCCATCTCAACCCGACCTTTTCGAATTTTCTCTCCTTTTCGCCATTTTTCAAATGCCGCGTTGATCCAGAATGTTCGTAAGTTAAATTATTCGGCTAATTGAATTTTTGTCAAAAAAAAAAAAAAAAAAAAAAAAAAAACCCTGAAACATTTGTCAAAGCTGATTACTTTCTTATACCGCCTATACATTAATTTGATTTCTGGACTGGTCATTTTCACGGCTTGATCAAGATTATACACTATTGCCAACTTCAAACATGGAACGTTTCGAGATAACTATTAGAAAGTGTTGAAAATATGGCAAAAAGAGAGAAAATTTGAATCGTTTTAGATTGAGGTAGGAAGTCGTTGTCCAACGGGATCGAAGTCACGTATTTAGCTAAGGGCGTGGGTTCGAAACCCGCTCGTGACACTAATTTTTCATCTCCACCAAAAGCCTAACATAATAACAACTATTACAAAAATTATTCCTGTTTTCGTAGTCCCCTCGATCGATTTAAATGATTTAAAAATGAAGTACACTTCACTAAAGTGCTCCGTCGCCATTTCCATTGTCGTCGAGAATCCAAACCGATTTCACGACATTTGAAATATGGCGAAAGGAGGGAAAACTCGTGAGGTGACGTTGAAATGGGGAGTTGATGTCCGAGTGGCCCGAGGTCACGATAGCTCAGGTGGTAGAGCAGCGGCGTATCTAGCCGAAATATCGTGGGTTCGGATCCGGCTCGTGCCATTAACTTTTTTTCATCTCAACTATAAACCGTAATTAATTACAAAAATTATGGAGAACCTAAATTAGCCTTCGGCAAACTCAGAAACAGGCCGTCAACATGCATACACATGAGGTTAATATTATAAGTGACCTGATCTAAAACCCCATCACTCTGATCATTCATTTGCATATCTGCACATATAGATGACAAAATGCTTCCTGTCTTTCCACCATGGTAGCCAAATTTTAGATAAACCGAGTTTTGGATTTTTATTATTATGCCGTCACTCTTCTCCAAGTCCTTAAGTTTGTAGACCAATCAATTGTTCTTATTTTCCAAAACGAGGTTAAATCTTTTTAATATGGTGGAATGGAATGGAATGGTGGCAAGGGTACTAGGAAGTGGGGTTTCTGTGCCCCAGGCACTGCAGCCTTCTGGCTTATTGTACCTTCCTAGTTCCTTGGTTTAGTTAATAGACTCGATCCTTTTTCTTAGAAGTATGAAGTCATTGAGTGTTACTGCTTCTAAGTGGTTCTTTGAGTCGCTTTTATGCGTCAGATTGAACCTCCATTGAGCCGTTGCTTCGCATTCGAAGATGATATGAGTGGCTGTTTCCTCCTCCTCATTACATAGCCTGCAAATGGGATCACTATTATATATGCCCATGTTTTGTAGATATTTTCTCAGATGCCAGTGGCCGGTTAGTAGCCCTACCACTCCTCTGAGATTTGCCCTCTCCAATTGTAGCAGTGTTTTTGCCAGTTTTGATGAGGGTTGTTTTATCACGAGTTTACTGTGTCTAGCACTGCTAGAGTTTATCCATTTTTCTCTTTGTTTTATTTGGATCCGTTCTGCGATGGAGGATTCTATGTTTGTTTTTGATATCCCAAGGATAGGCTCGGGGCCTATGTATGGTCTTGCGGATCCTCCTCTGGCCAGTCTGTCTGCTTCTTCATTACCCAAAATTCCCCCGTGCCCTGGCACCCGGGATACCGTTATCTTGTTGTGTTTTCCCAGGTTTTGGAGATTTTTGATGCATTCACTGACTAATTTTGATGTAATCCTTGTACATGCCAGTGCTTTGATAGCTGCTTGGCTGTCTGATCTTATGAGGATTTTTTTGTCAGTGTAACCTCTTTTAAGATTTTCCAGGGCACAAGCATTGATAGCATGTATTTCTGCTTGAAAGACCGAGGTGTACTTCCCTAGTGAGTTCGATTGCTCATATTTTGGGCTTGTACAGAAAACTCCTGATCTGGTTCCTTCATTTGTTTAGGAGCCATCCGTATACCATATCATTGTGTCCGATGTTCTCCTGTGTTCTTCCTCTCCTTTGTAGTCTGTTGAGATTTTGTAGGAGGTCGTGAAGATTGTTTCCGGGACCATGTAGTCAGTCCCCATTTCTAGTAATGGGTGTCTGATTTTGTTAATTATGGTTGTGTGCCCGAATTGTTTGGTTCCTTTCCAATTTAATTGTTTTTGGAGCCTGAATGAGCTTTTCCTAGCCTCTCCCTGTATGAATATTTCTAGTGGAGATAGGTTTGGCAAGGTTTCTAGTGCATTTGTAGGGGTTGTTTTCATCGCCCCTGTGATACATATGTTTGCTAGTTTTTGTAAGCTGCCTAATGTTCTACGTTTTGCTGCTACGTGCTACTTTTTGTTGAGCTTTGTTCCACCAGATTATTGACCCATAGGTTATTCTGGGTCTTATTATTTGCGGTATATGTATGGTAATGCGATATGTCTTTTCATCATTTAGTAGGGTTAGCATCTTTTCTTTCTATTGTATATTATTATATTAATCATCTTTACGTGGCAGTTTTCACGGTGTTCATTCTATACATGTTATTTTAAATCGATTATTGCCTAGCGTTGTTTTTTCCCCAAAAAGAAATTCCGTTTCTGATTATGCTGGTTGCCTCAGCCCTAATTACATCTTGCATTCTTCTATCTTCGACCCCATTAATCATCACCTCTAATCTGTAATTAACTCGGTCATCAAGACCATACCGTGATCCAGAGTTTTCGTGAGTAGAAAAGTGGTCGATACACCGAACACTCAAAACGATACCAAAGTTGGAATTTTTCCTTTTCGTGAAATTATAAATTTCCATTTTAAAAAAATGTACTCGTATAATGCGTTTTGTTGTATAAAGGTATACATTTGTCAAAATCAATAATGGCTAGGAGAAAAAGACTGTTGTATTCAATCGAATGATTTTATAAAGTGTATCAAGTCCATCCCCTTATCTCGTTTAAACATTCAAAAACTTACTTTCCAGTTGTAATTCGAGGGAGAAAACCCAACTGATAAGTCTTTTGACCTTTAGACCTGTTTGACCTTTAGCTGTGTCGTCTCAATCGTAATTCTTAAATCCAGAATGAATTGAGAAGCCAACAGGTACCAGGCCGGATCGATAGGGCATCCCACTTTCCAAGTCCTCCGATTAGGAAAAGACGAATATTTAACATTTTTCTCAAAAATATTAACGAATTTTAGCTTTGTCGCTCAGAATGCTCAGATTGTATGGATATCATGTGGTATTCTCGGAATCCGCATTTGTTTTTTAAATCTGAAATACCCGGGTTTTTATGCCTTTGTGCTCGTTCGTTACATTTCATTAGGTAGGTTGTTCCTTTGCCTCTTTACTACCCGTGGCTAAATTCCGTCAACTCCCATCGGTAAATATGACCACTGGTGTTCTTTGATTTGCATAACAATTCGCTTTCCGTGGACGTCGAAATAGCTGGATGGTAATACGCAAATCCATAAGAATTTTGTTCGCCTCGATTTTCCAATATATATTTAGGATTAGATCCTGTTATCATAAACTAATAAAAATAATTAATCAAATTTTTGAATATTTATTTTGCTCGAGTTAACTGTGTTAGCCTGATGAATGTTGAAAGACCCTGACAACAAACAACAGAGAGAATGTTGGCTCTAACCTAGAAGAATGAATCCTAGGCATGAATAGAAAAAAAAAACGAGAAAAAAAACATAAATTAGTTATTTAGAAATCGTGCGGTACGGTCTGGTGTGATGTAGGGTTCAGAAAAACGTTTTCTTTATCGTGGCAACGTTTCGATCTTTATTGAGATCATCTTCAGGGCCTTGTATTATCTGCATTTCAATAAAAGTTCCCTGATCGATGGCCGATGCTGGTTTCTTCTCATTGTTGGCGATGTCCTTCAGAATACTTTTAGTTGCGTGTCCGTACGTAGGTGTATTTTGCTCACTGAATCCCATATTCTCCGTTCTTCTCGAGTAGAAATGTGTAGAGATTAGTGACCGTTAATCGATTATTATTGAGATATCGTGATATGTGATCTAGTGTGATGAAGGTTTCAGAAAAACATTTTCTTTATCGTGCCAACGTTTCGATCTTCATTGAGCTCATCTTCAGGGCCTTGTATTACCTGCATTTCAGTAAACGTTCTCTGATCGATGGCCGATGCGAGCTTCTTCTCATTGTTGGCGATGTCCTCCAGAATACTTTTAGTTGCGTGTCCGTACGTAGGTGTATTTTGCTCACTGAATCCCATATTCTTCGTTCTTCACGAGTAGAAATGTGTTGAGATTAGTGACCGTTAATCGATTATTATTGAGATATCGTGAGATGTGATCTGGAGTGGATGTAGGTTGCAGAAAAACATTTTCTTTATCGTGCCAACGTTTCGATCTTCATTGAGATCATCTTCAGGGCCTGAGATTTACAAATATTGTTTAAATTTAACAGCCTTCTTAACCTTCTTTAACCTACATCACACCAGACCGCATTTCACGATTACTGATTAATTATCTACCAACGGTCACTAATCACCATACATTTCATCATGAATTAGTTTGATTATTTATTTATTTCTAAATGAAACGGACGGTGCACTAATTTAACTTTTAGTACCACCAAGGAATGAGCAGGACAAAGAAAACAAAGAGGAAATTTAAATTGATGGTAACAGGATTTTTTTAGTTAAAAGAAATTTTGACGGTGTTTTTTCCCTTAAAACTACTGTCGAAACTATTGTTCGTTATTGAAACGAATTCTTTAGTTTTTGTTCCCACCTGATCTCCTGGTTATGTATAAACTAGGTACGAATGGACGACCTCCCAAATCCAACTGAGAAAATTCGAAACTTTTCAAATATTGCTTATAAAATTTCGAATCAAAACTTGTTCTAGTTTAGTCGAGTTAATGTGTCATTAATTTTACTTGAGCTAATGACCTAAAATCGAAAATTATATTGAAAATTATTCAGATATCGTGAGACGTGGTCTGGTGTAATGTGGGTATCAGAAAAACATTTTCTTTATCGTGCCAACGTTTCGACCTGTTATCGAGATCATCTTCAGGGCCTGGGATTTAAAAACATTGTATACATTTAAAAAATACATATAGGATGTGGAAAAGTGAATCTATACAATACAAAGTATATTTTTTATTCAATACAATGCATTTCTACTCACTCAAAGTGTTTGTCTTCTGTGTAATTGTGCCATTCTTGTGTGTCGCGTTGAGAGTGCCAGTGTGGTTTTGCTGTTTAATGTTCATTTATGTTGGATTTTGAAAGGGTGGGGAAGGAAGTCGGTGTAGAAAAGGAGGCATATGTGTTTTTTAAATGTATACAATGTTTTTAAATCCCAGGCGCTGAAGATGATCTCAATAAAAGGTCGAAACGTTGGCACGATAAAGAAAATGTTTTTCTGAAACCTACATCCACTCCAGATCACATCTCACGAAATCTGAATAATAATGTACTTAAATTTGTATTTTTGAATGTTGAAATACGTGAAAAAGTGTTTCGATTACAGAAAATAAGAATAAACGAGATAAATGTACTAAAAATGGAAAATAATAATAATCTGAAGCAAAAAAAAAATGTTGCCACTCTCATTGTTTTTGTTATATTGTTGCGATCGTTATAATATTTACTTTTTAAAGTTTACTGCACATTTCAATGTACCGGATACATAAATGTTTCTATGGAGGGTGGGAAGAAAAATATTCAATTCAGTACGGTAAATTTCATCCTCTTACGTTGATCACCGCTTCCTGGTATCGATTTTACGAAATTTTGAATATAGCGATGTGAAATATTTTTATACTTTTCCAACAATGTCATTCCTATCTCTGGCATCACTTGGCGACTTTTTACGCTCTTTGACAACTCCTCGCGAAAGTGCTTGATACGTTTTAAGTCGGGCCATTCCAAACATTGAACTGAAGGATTTTTTCAACAGTCAAAGATACTTGCTCTATGAGGCCTTGCATCGCCGCGCATAAAAATAAAACCGTCGCCAATTAGTAGCATGTAAAGAAGAACTTCTTCAGATAAAACATCTTCAATGGGATTAATAATAGAAAATGAATAAATGAAAATTAAAGCAAAGACCTCCGGTATACATGGATGAATAAATGATAAGTCAGTGTAAACAATCGTTTAATTTATACGGAGTTTAATAAAGGATTAATATTTGATCAAGGATGTAATAATTATTTCATGCACGAGGACTGTTATAGTCGACGAAATGAGGATATAAATTTCAAGATTTACTTGCTAATAAAGTTAGGATGTAAATGAATCAGTTGTTTTCCTGTTTTATTGATGCACATATTTTATGTTAATTATTTTAGAGTTTTGTTAATATTTTAATCAATTTACGTTTTAGTGGCCAATTGACCAAGTTACTTCTTTCAAGTTTAAATTTTTACATTTTTCAATAATTATTGAGATATCGTGAGATGCGGTCTGATGTGATGTAGATTTCTGAAAAACGTTTTCTTTATCGTGCCAATGTTTCGATCTTTATTGAGATCATCTTCAGGGCTCAAAGTGTTTGTCTTCTGTATACTTGTGCCATTCTTACGTGTCGTGTTGAGAGTGGATTTTTTCAATAACTTCTATTCGGTTTCGTGGTCCGATAGACCAAGTAAATTCTTTTCAATTAATTAATCTTTAATTACGGTTTTCGTTGGCAGGAAAAGAGAAAAAAAAAAACGGCCGCGATGGGCTGAGATTGGCGGTTGGTGTCCGACTGGAACGAAGTCGCGTTAGCTCAAGTTGTAGCTCTACGCAGCTAGAGCCAAACATAGCACTGACACTGAATTTTTTATATCAACCAAGATCTTACATAGAAAGAATGTCTAAGTGGATGAAATAATTTGATCAATCGACCACTAAAACGTAAATGGATTAATATTTAACAAATAAAAGAAGTATCAATTGTACGAATACCGCTGGGGGTCAGTCAGAAAGGTTAAAGCGGAAATTGTTATCACGACAGTGCGTCGGTGCACTGTTTACCAAGGATTGACGCCTGTGACGCGACGCGATTAACGCTTATGATGCGACGCGATTGATTCTTATGGCGCGACGCGATTGACGCTGACGGACGCGATTAATTCTTATAACGCGACATGATTTACGCTTATGACACGATGCTTTTGACGCGATTGACGTTTATGACGCCTGTGACGCGACGCGATTAATTCTTATGACGCGACATGATTGACGTTTGTGACGCGACGCGATTGAGGCTGACGGACGCGATTAATTCTTATGACTCGACATGATTGACGCTTATGACGCGACGCGATTAATTCTTATGACTCGACATGATTGACGCTTATGACGCGACGCGATTGATTTTTATGACGCGATGCTTTTGACGCGACGCGATTGAGGCTGACGGACGCGATTGATTCTTACGACGCGACGCGATTGATTTTTATGACGCGACGCGATTGACGTTTATCACGCCTGTGACGCGACGCTATTAATTCTTATGACGCGACGCGATCGACGTTTATGACGCTGTGACGCGACTCGATTGCCCTTTATGACGCCTGTGACGCGACGCGATTAATTCTTATGACGCGACATGATTGACGTTTGTGACGCCTGTGACGCGACGCGATTGATTTTTATAACGCGATGCTTTTGACTCGACGCGATTGGCGTTTATGACGCCTGTGACGCGACGCGATTGACGCTTTTGACGCATGTGACACGACCCGATTCACGTCTGTGCCGCGACGCGATTGACGCTTTTGACGCTTGTGACACGACGCGGTCGTAATGAGCTTCCAAATAAAAACGATCTTCAAATTAATAAATAAGCGTTCCCTGATAATTTGCGAGTGTGTTCAAATAGCCATCATAAGACATATCCATTTACAGATGTATCTGCATGGAGTGTAGATACTCGTTGCAGTTTTTCCAAAACTTTTGCCTCACCGCTAGTCGAATTGTCAACAAAGCGTAGAGGTACTCAAAAAATTCGTTTCTAGGGTCATTCGATCAGTTCTTAACCAGAATCGACTCATTCTTTTTCATTATAAAAATATGCCCAAAATTATATTTGCGGACGATGTACGCATACGATTTCATGAAGTTTTAACTGCCCACTAACGACTTCACAACTCTCCTAATGGGCTCTTGACTGTTATGGCGACACTCTGTTTACAGCTACGTTCTAATGGGGGCGCTCTTGCAGCATGTGCTTTCTGTAACTACTAGTACTGTAGTAAATATACACCGTTGTACGTTTTTTAACAATGTGTTTAACTGATTTAAACAGATCTTTATAATTTCACTTTTCATAGTTTTAAAACGCACACTTTATTATATATTTAAAATGCCACTTTTTTTTAAATGTATGGGTTTAAAAAGTGCTCTTTAGTATGGAAATGAGCATTCAAATTAATCTTGAAAAGAGGTGAAGAGCTGGGGTAGAAAACGGTGCATTAATTGTACTTTAATTGTATTTGTTCTATACTGAACTGTGTGCATAAAGAAAGGGCTCATCATCCGGGTGCTAGATTGGATTTATTATTTGTCTCCGTAAGTCAACTCCTTTAGAAATCTTCATTTGTTTGTTTCCGAAGAATACTGTGGTTTTACAGTTAATGAGATTCCATTCGACCCCTCCGGAGGATAGGCCGATGTAATTATCTTTTTACGTCGAAAATTTCCCTTTTTCCTCTCTATAAAAAGTTTTATATTTATTTATTTTTATTACAATCTGTAATTATTATTTGCACTGTGTAATTTGCGGTCGTGAATATTTATCTTGAGGGGAGAAAATAATCGGTGTTGTCCTCCCTCTTCTCTTTGTTTATGTTTTTGTAGGTTTACTCAGAAAGGAGGTCGCGGGGCCATTTCCTCTTAAGAAGCCTTATGGGGTGTCGGTATCGGTTTTGTCGGACAGGGCTTGGGCAAGACTATTTGGGTGGTGGAAAAGTTTTTTGTGAAAATAAGTAAATTTTTGGATATAAGGAATTTGTATGTCTTTGTGGAGGGTAGCGTTTGAGAGGTAATAGGGAGCATTTATAATAGATCTGAGGACTTTAGATTGAAACGACTCGAGGCGTTGGATATGGGAAGGCTTAGCGGTTCCCCACAGTTCTATTCCGTACGTCCAAATCGGTTGTAGAGGTGTTTTGTAGAGTGTAAGTTTGTTTTTTGTCGATAGTTTATACTGCCGTCCTATAAGTCTGTGCAGTAGGCCATACAGTCTGTTTAGGTTTTGTCGTGTCTGTCGTGTATGTTGATTCCGCGTTAGTCGTGAGTCTAGATGAAACCCAAGGTAGCGAACACAATCAGATTTCGCGATAGGAACGTTGTTGTAGTATATCGTGACATGGACGCTCTTATTTTCGTTTATCTTCGTTTTACATTGTCTACACCAATCTGCTATACGTGATATATGTTCCTGCAGATCTTCCGAAGCAACCGCAGGATCGGAATTGGAGGATAGTACAGCTGTATCATAGGCGAAGGATGCAAGTATGGTGGTAGGTTTAGTGGGCAAATCTGCAGTATAAAGGATGAAGAGGATTGGTCCGAGCACACTGCCCTGCGTTACCCCCGCGCCCACAGAGCAGTATTCCGAATAATCTGATCCTTGTCGGACGCGAAAGAACCGGCTATAAAAAGTAAGGAGAGTTTTTTCATAGTTTTCTTGTGTAACATATTTGACCTCTTCTACTAGCCTATAAATTTTATAGGTAATCGATAAATTTTAAACATACCGTTAAAGGATAGATTTACAGTTTAACAGCACCTTACATAAAAATACATCATTTTTTTCACATCCGCTTTTCTCATTTTGATAGTGTAAAAATTTTGATTGGATTCAATTGACTCCCAAACACAAATAAAAACTCGAGATCACTTGATAAAGTTGCCCTGTATCAAAGTTCTAAATGTTGATTAATTGACTTTTATGATATCAATACCACAGAATTGTCTATTAGAAGTTGGACTATTTTTTCCTTTGTCCCATACCATAATTATCATTTATTGACCTTTACAAATAGTACGTTCTTTCTATCACCGTCCCAATCTGCAAAAAACAATACTTTGTTTATATCTATTCTATGGAATTAAACTGACTATTAAAATTTGTCTCATATTAAAGGTCTAAATGACCTAGAATTGATTATAAAGCAGTACTTTACCCCTATCTAAAATCAAATTGACAATTACGAGTAATTTATTTCACTACTTTCGTGGTCTGCTTGACCTAATACATGACAATTCATTAAGGCTTTAGTTGAGATGAAAAAAAATTTAATGGCACGAGCGGGATTCGAACTCACGATCTTGACCTTGAATAGGCGAGTGATACTTTGTCGTCCATCAAAACCTAAATCATCACGTTTTTTTTGCTTTGTTTTTTTCGTGGGTTCGCAACAGCAAAGGTCATATAAACCCTCAGGGTGCCGGTGTTTTTGAAAAAAAGCCCATTTGTAAGTATGTCGGGTTCGAATGCAGGGCCGCTGGATTCGAACCCGGGACCTTGACCTTACAGTGATGAGCGCCGTGTCAAAGACGAAACCTCGCGGCCACCGACGCCCCCTTCATCACGTATTGATTATTGCTAAAAGTACGGTGCCCTTTTAAAGAGGTGATTGATCAATTAATTGACTACAGCATTTGTCAGACCTTGACAATTTCAAGTAGTATTCTGTTTGTATGAAAGACCAAAATGACCCTAAACAATTACGAGTAATACTTAGTTATCCATCAAAACCGAAATGACCAAGTATATTGACTATTCATTGACTCTTTCAAGACCATGGCAGTTACGAGTAGTATTAACTCCATATGAAAGACCAAAATGATCTTCATTGGACAATTGCGAGTAGTACTTTGTCGTCCATCAAACACCCAAATCACCATTTATTGACTACTGCGAAAAGTACGGAATCTCTATTAAAGGTGTGGTTGATCTATTCATTGACTATTTCATTTATTTCTGTCAAAGACAATGTCAGTTATGCGTAGTATGTTGTCTCTATGAAAAACAAAATGGCCTTGAATACACAATTACGAATAATAATTTGTCCTCCACCAAAACCGAAATGACCAAGTATTGACTATTACGAAAAGTACGTTGTCTCTATTAAAGAGGGATTGATCATTTAATTTACTATAGCATTTGTCTAGTCTTGACAATTACAAGTAGTAGTTTGTCTCTATGAAAAACCAAATGACCTTAAACAATTACGAATAAAACATAGTTCTCCATCAAAACCGAAATGATCAAGTATTGACTATTACAAAAAGTACGGTGTCTCTATTAAAGGGGGCTTGATCATTTAATTGACTATAGCATTTGTCTAGTCTTGACAATTACAAGTAGTATTTTGTCTCTATGAAAGACCAAAATGACCTTAAACAATTACGAGTAATACTTCGTTCTACATCAAAAACGAAATGACAAAGTATTGACTATTACAAAAAGTACGGTGTCTCTATTAAAGGGGGATTGATCAATTAATTGACTATAGCATCTGTCTAATCTTGACAATTACAAGTAGTATTTTGTCTCTATGAAAGACCAAAATGACCTTAAACAATTACGAGTAATACTTCGTTCTACATCAAAAATGAAATGACAAAGTATTGACTATTACAAAAAGTACGATGGCTCTATTAAAGGGGGATTGATCAATTAATTGACTATAGCATTTGTCTAATCTTGACAATTACAAGTAGTATTTTTTCTCTATGAAAAACCAAATGATCTTAAACAATTACGAGTAATACTTTGTTCTCCATCAAAACCGAAATGACCAAGTATTGACTATTACAAAAAGTACGGTGTCTCTATTAAAGGGGGATTGATCAATTAATTGACTATAGCATCCGTCTAATCTTGACAATTACAAGTAGTATTTTGTCTCTATGAAAAACGAAATGA
>CM077109.1:10749757-10761249 GCA_039619505.1 Cimex hemipterus
GATTGATCAATTAATTGACTATAGCATCTGTCTAATCTTGACAATTAAAAGTAGTATTTTGTCTCTATGAAAAACCAAATGACCTTAAACAATTACGAATAATACTTCGTTCTCCATCAAGACCGAAATGACCAAGTATTCACTATTACGAAAAGTACGGTGTCTGTTAAAGGGGGATTGATCCATTTATTGGCTCTTTCATATAACTCTTTCAAGACAAAGGCAGTTACGAGTAGAAATTCTGCCACTATGAAAGACCAAAATGACCTTGAATAGGCAACAACAAAGACACCTAACTGGCCATGCGTTGGCTATTACGAAAAGTACGTTGTCCCTATTAAAGGGAACTAATGATTCATCCATTGACTATTGCATCTGTTTCTGTTAAAGATCTTGACCGTTACGAGTAATACTTTCTCCTCCACGAAAAACACCTAAATGGCCGTGAATTCACTATTAGCGCTAGTAATTTGTTCTATCAAAAATCTCGCACATGATTGTCTATTACAAGTAATACCTACATTGATGTTAATTGACTACCTAGTGGTTATACTTTATAATTTTTTATCTGGTATCAGAAGCCTCAACACCACCGAATTGACTATTACAAGAGTACCATTCCCAGTGGTAAATTGTCCATTATCAAAGTCCTAAATCAAAGTTACCATTAATTTGGTTATTACACGTGATACTTTACCATGAAAAATCTCGCAAAGCAATAATTCTAGAAGTTATGTTTCGTAATAACAGCCGATTCTGCTTAACCGAAAATTAGGATGGAAAGAAGCGTAAACCTCTTTGTTAGACTAAACCAGCGTGCAAGTTATATTTTTTAAGAATTCATAAATTTTCAATGCAGGCACAAGAAACGAATATATTTTGTTTTGATTCTAATCAGTTGAGGTTATTGTTTATTCAGTACTTTCTCTTTAAACGAATATGAAATACGAACTGTTGGGCTGTAAACGTTGTAGAGAAAATAGGTTTAAATGTTGTGGAATAATGAAAATTTATTATGTTAAAACTAATCGGTATAGACTATAAATGATTCCAGTCAAATGGTGACTATAGTATTCAACAATTCATATGACCATCTGTACAGCCCTGTTATTATGTGGTTTCTTTTTAAGAGAAAACAAGAATAGGTGTGTTGATGTTATGGCTCAGGAGTAATAAAGGTCGTTGGTTATCCGAGGGTGAAAATCAGTTGGGGAAACTGCTGCGGGTCACGATTTTCCAGCGGCACGAAACCCCTGGACTCGATGGCGGCGGCGGTCTAATTGACTCGGAGATGCCGCGAACGCCAGATGTTTCCATGCTCCGTCGTAAACAGACGTAATTAAATCCGGCTCGAGAGGGCCGGGATTAAAGCGTCTCATCTTGTTCGAGTTATCTTTCCGCTGGGAGATTTCAATTGGAAAATAAATCTCAGCAGGGAACCGCAGTTGGATATTTATCTAGAGTCGAAAAAGCACCGCTGTTTCAGGCTTGAGATGGGGGTTGATTGTAGCATAATCATGACGCAACGATGTTTTAATTAATTGATATTGATACAGGCGCCATTTTTGTCCGTGCAATCTAAATCACATGGCTTGGGAAATTTCATCCAAAGAAATTGGCCGTTATTTGATTACGAAAATGTACACGTTTTACACTGATGAGAAAAACGGGTCCCGTTTAACCCTTCCACCGCAAAAACATGGCGATAAAACAGACTCGCTAATATAACAAAGGTCACCTCTCATCCCATTTGATAGGAAGCAATTGGGAAACAATACCATCTGATTTCTCAGGTTTCCCCCCTTTCCCCAATCACCGATTCGCCCTTTCTTTACCGCAATGCTAGGAAAGAAATAGGACTTTCTTGAATTCGCTCCGGGAAGGCAATTGAGCTGTATAATAGGACAATCCATTTACAAGTTATTGTCCGCAGAAGGAACTCCTTTTCTTCTTCGTTGACCCACTGTGTATTGTGGAATACGTGATCGTCATAAAATGCTAGTTTTCTTGATTATAAGTTGGTACTTTACGACGACGATGTCATTCTTTACGTGTTCCGAGTTAGAAACCCAGCGACCGATTGCTTACGTTATTTGCAAAGTTATAATCCACGTAAAGATTTTTAAAAGCCCGGGACGATTTATCATTGATAAAGACGCAATTAACCAAACTACTTTACCTATAGCATTCACCGACAGTCCCAAAAACTAGTTACGAAATATGAAATACATTTTGGCTGCATCCCTTCAAAATTCAACCACTAATCGGGGATATCTTATAAAAATATGATCGCAGAAAATCATCTTATTACAATCTAAATAATAATTCATAAGAGGATTGTCGGTGGCAGCAACGGACTAGTCTTTGACACGGTGCTCATCACTGTAAGGTAAAGGTCCCGGGTTCGAATCCAGCGGCGCTGCATTCGAACCCGACATACTTACAACTTTTTAAAAAAATACTCTCAGGGTTTATGTGACTTCTGATGTTGCGAACCCTCGAGGAAAAAAAAAACAATTCATAAGAGGATTGTCAGTGGCAGCAACGGGCTAGTCTTTGACACGGCGCTCATCGCTGTAAGGTAAAGGTCCCGGGTTCGAACCCGACATACTTACAAATGTTTTTTTTTTTTTTTTTTTTCAAAAATACACTCAGGGTTTATGTGACCTCTGCCGTTGCGAACCCTCGTAAAAAAACAATAATAATTCATAAGTGTTATAAAACTTTTTTCTATAAAACACAACACATTTAACCTTGACACTTCATTATTGGGAGTTCCTGAGATGCGGTTGCTTTATCGTGCCAACGTTTCGATCTTCATTGCGATCATCTTCAGGGCCTGGATCTATAAACATTGTTTACATTTAACAAATACATGTACAATGTGGAAAAAAAGTGAATTTATGCAATGTTTTAAAATTTTAGATAAAAAAGAGATTTAAAATAATAATGAATTTATACAATGCTAGGAAATCTTAGAAATTTTTTTAAAAATTATCATTGCATCAATTCATTTTTTTTCTAAACTTTTCATGTATCGTATGAATTCATTCTTTTTTTTAATAAAATAATTATATGGCATTGTATCAATTCATAATTTTTTCCACATCCGACATGTATTTGTAAAATGCAAGCAATGTTTATAAATCCCAGGCTCTGAAGATGATCCCAATAAAGATCGAAACGTTGGCACGATAAAGAAACCTTTTTTCTAAAACCGGATCGCATCTCACTATTTCCGAATAATCGTTGACTAACGGTCACTAACCACCACACATTTGACACTTCGTTGCTCACTGAAGATGGTGAAGTTTAGAAAAGTGTCTAACGCTAACGAGAATATCCAGACACAAATTATCCGTATTTATATTTAACTCCATAAATTTCTCCATTAAACCTTTCTCACAATCAGTAGTAAGAAAATGACCAAGATCATTAAAAATTTCAAAAATTTTTGTTGAGATACGTACAGTCCAATGCCTTCTTAATATTATACGAATAATAACATACGGTCTCCAGATCCCAGCAGTTACACTTTCAAACATGGTTCTTCTATGTGTTCTATACCCTAAAAAAATCATAATTGTATGTTCAGAAGTTTTCTCCATTTTGCTTATTTCACACAAAAGTGAACATTTCACGTTAAACCTATAAAGTTATGATTTGCAAAAGTTACGTTCAGACCTCAACCGACAAAACATGTCGACCATAATCATGCTGTATGTGTCTGACGTATGGTTTCATTATTTTTTTGAAGTCGTGAGGAGCGGTCAAGAATGCGGTAGTTTAGAAAGACACCTTTTAGATTTTTTTAACGATGTTTCGAACTTTATCCGGAACATCTTCAGGCCATAAAGTGTAGTGCTATTCTTGTGGTGTCGTATCGGTTCTACATGAGAGATTAACTTTTACTTAACCAGGATTGGTTTTTTTAACAGAACAACCAATACATTATATAAATGTATAACACCAATAACTAAACCCACACCTTCGGCCATACCCCACTCTAAAAAAATTATCACAACTTTGATTTCGACAAAATACAAATGCTAAACACGGAGTGAAACAAGTATTGTACAAATGCAACTTTCTAGAAATGATTTACGTTAATGGGACACATACAGTGTAAATTACAGCACAAATAAATGCATACTCGGCCCACTACTACGCTCACATCATAAAGCAAATTAACTATTAAACCTTTTTTCTATTTCCCTTGCCTTCGTTATCTTCCTTGATAATTAACTCCCTTTGCAGCATTGGAAGAGGAATTTCAAATCCAATCCAGAAAATCCCCATTCTCGATTTCCTTTGAGTTGAATTAAACCGTCTAAGATCAAAGGAAATTTCCCTGATTTACCGGATCCCCCACCCTGTCAAAATCGTATAAAAAAAACAGAATTCACAATATGACACCACAAGAATATCACCACATTTTATGCCAGTATTCAGTTAAAAATGTCTGCTTGTTGATTTACCCAGGAACTGAAGATGACCAAAATAAAGGTCGAAACGTCGGAAAAAAATAAAAAGGTCTTTATCTTGACCGCTTTTCACGACTTCAACAAATCGTAATCGTTCTGTTGAATATATCGGTTCTTTGTTCTTAAATCTTTTTTTTTTGTTATTTTTCAACGTTTTATTTTGCTCCTATAATCTTTTTTTTTTTTATTGGGGTGGTTCAGACATCATCGATTCGTTCAAAATTTCACAAACCGACTCTAAAAGCCAATGTCGTCAATTATCCACCGTGATAGTAGCCGTAACTAATTTATTATGCCCGGAAATTAATCGCCTTTCGAGTGTTGGGCCAATTCGATGTCGTGATTGGGGTCCACACGATTTTTTTTTTTTTTTTTGCGGCACCGATCACGGCATATTTAACGACCCTTTTAAAGAAATCAAGACAACTCCCGTACTCCTTTTAATAAACTTTCGTAATTAGAATTTATAATAACAATTATTATTATTATTACTGTTATAATAATAAATATGGGGGGGGGCATTCTTAGGCGCAAGGTTTAGTCGTTGACGCGGCGCTCAACAGTTTAAGGTAAAGGTCGCGGGTTCGAATCCAGCGGCCGTGCATTCGAACGCGACATACTTACAAATGAGCTTTTTTTTTTCAAAAACCCGGCACCCCCAGGGTTGAGATGACCTGTGCTGTTGCAAAAAAAAAATTTTTTTTTCATAAAATAACTGGTCCGATAAATCTTTATCAACTATTTTTAAAATGGTTAAAAATACTACACCTAATCAAAATAATATATGATATTTAATTAATGCTTTGTCTATTAGTAAATAACATTTACGCTGACAAAAATTAATTATCTAAAACGGTTAAAAAAAAAAATTGATTGGATTTCGTAGTCCGATTGACCAAATAACTTTTTTTCAGTTTATTAAACTTTACATAAGGTATTGGCTGAGAAAAAAAAAGCCAGTGATACGAGCGGGATTTGAACCCACGACCTTCGGCTGAATACGCCGCTCTCTACCACTTGTGCTATCTGAGTTCGATCCACTTGGACACGAGACCTACAAGAGAGAGCACCGGCGTACCTAGCCGAAGGTCGTGGGTTCGAATCCCGCTCGCGATACTACGTTTTTTTATTTCAAGCAATGCCTTACATAAATGAAAGAAGTTAAATGACGTGTTTCTTCACGAAATCTCTTCGTGGCCGTTTTATTTGTCGCTGAGAATCCAATTCTGATTATTTCAAAAATGACAAAAAGGTGGGAAAATTCGAATGATTGGGGGTTGAGTCGGGAAGTTGGTGACCGAGTTGATTGAGGTCACGATAGGTCATGTGGTAGAGAAGCAGTATTGAGCCGAAGGTCATGGGGTTCAAATCCTGCTGGTGTAACTGGCTTTTTATCTCAGCCAATACCTTAGATAAACATTAAATAATTGGTTGAAAATAAATCCTTTCCAATAACGACCTAATGAACCCTGAATTCCCCTCGTGAACTATCACCACAAAGACTTTTATTAAGTACCAACTAATTCCCATTAAATAATTTTTCCCTGTTACTTTCCAGTATTAATCATCATACTTACAAACTCCCACATGATCTTATTTAATTTTTTTGCACATTAATTGGACGGCCGTTTTGAACATGAGTGTTATTTATAATCATGTTTACGTTTCGGAACGTTGTTCGACGAAAGCGAACCGGCATATTTCACTTGTCAGCGCTTCATAAATCACTGGTAGACACCTGTTAACGTCAACCTTTTCCGGAGATAAAACGATGCTTTATTAACGTACCGAATAACTGGAGAAAAATATCAGCTGGGCGATACAGCAGGAGCAGGACCAGGAAAAATATTCATATACCTGAAACGGGGTGGATATAAACGAAGCATAAAACCCAAATCATAGTTATATTTACATTTCTCTCAAAGTATTATATTTATCTCAATGCCTTTGAATTTTAA
The DNA here is from genome assembly GCA_039619505.1 of Cimex hemipterus. NCBI lineage: Eukaryota > Metazoa > Arthropoda > Insecta > Hemiptera > Cimicidae > Cimex > Cimex hemipterus. Next base: position 10,756,200 of record CM077109.1, read on the forward strand.
TCAACTGTAAAAATTATCGCTCTTTCCTTTCCGGCAGATTTTCTATGACAAACTTAAAAAAAATCAAACCTCGTGTTTTTTATATTATAAAAAACCTTTGTATTTTTAGTATTGAGGTTTTGTTAATAGTCATACCTAGGAAACCACCGGTAACGGACATCTATGTCATATCTAGGTCAACTCTCAACACATGCAAATTAGAGACTAGACATAAATCACACGCAACCCTGCTCTCGTTCGCTTTCAAAAGCAGTCAATTTTATATACGAATTGGACAGTGCAAATGGCCGATGGGCATTCGGTAAGTAGTTGTAATTCAACTCTCATTCTATAGACCGGCAATTGTACATTCTTGCTCTGAATTGACGGAGGAAAAGGAGAAAAATGAATAAAGAAACTTTCGTAAATTGTAATTTCCTAGGTCTGAATTTGCAACAGTAGACAAAATTGTGAGATTTTGAATTTATTATTACTGCAAGACGCTTCCCAAGACACATCTAACATTTTTAGTGATTATTATTATAATGGAAACAAAAATGATACTTTTAAAAGGAATATTTCATTAATAAGATTAGTAAAGTAATTAATATTCAGTGAATTATACATTTACTATTACTACAAATCAATACCTAAATAATGTCAAATTGACTATTAGGTCAATGATCCATGTCATCCACTTATTAGTCCTTATTGATTATTACTTCTTAATCAAAAATCCATATATATTTTTTACAAAGAACTATTACATGGATTTCCACCTAGCATACATCAAAATGTGTAACTGCAAGAAAATATTTTTCTAATCATTATTGACTATTACTACTAAATGAAATATCCATATAGATATTTTTACAAAAGACTATTACACGAATTGCTCACCTAGTTTACTTCAAAATATACAACTGCTAAAAAGATTTTATCGATAAACAATTTTCTAATCCTTATTGACTATTACTACTAAATCATATATCCTTATAGTTTTTTACAAAACGCTATTACATGAATTTCCGACCTACATACTTCAAAATTTACAACTTAATAAAATATCCAATTAGTTTGTTTTGTTTTTTTTAACAAAAAACTAGGGGGCCGCGGTAGCCGAGTGGTTAGCGTGAGAGACTCTCGGCTAGTAGACCTCGCGGTCGCGGGTTCGATTCCCCCTTGCCCTTTTTTCACGATAACCTTCCTCCAAAAATCGAATTACGGAATAAATATATACAGCAGTCTGGCTATATATGCTTAGTTCATGAGGCCTTTGAAATAAAAAATAAATAAATAAAAAAAAAATAAAAATAAAATAAAATAAAAAAACTGTTACATGAATTTCCGACCTAGCATTATTCAAAATTTACAACTGAAAAAAAATTGTGACAAACAATTTTCTGATCCTTATTGACTATTACTTCCAAATCAAATGTAGTTTTTTTTTTTTTTTTTTACAAAAAACTATTACATGAATTTCCGACCTAGCATACTCTTAAATTTACAATTGCTAAAAAAATATTTATGAACAAACAAATTTCTAATCCTTATTGACTATTACTACTTAATAAAATATCCAATTAGTTATTTTTTTTTTTACAAAAAACTATTACATGAATTTCCGACCTAGCATATTTCAAAATATACAACTGCTAAAAAATATTTATCGTCAATTTTTTTTCTAATCCTTATTGACTATTACTACTAAATCAAATATCCGTTTAGTTTTTTACAAAAAACTATTACATGAATTTCCGACCAAGCATACTCCAGAATTTCAACTGCTAAAAAATATTTATCGTCAATTTTTTCTGAACGTTATTGACTATGACTACTAAATCAAATAACCATTTAATTTTTTAGAGAAAACTATTATATGAATTTCCTCCGAGCATACTTAAAAATTCTAACTAAAAAAAAAATTATAGTCAAACAATTTTCTGATCCTTATTGACTATTACTACTAAATCAAATATCCGTTTAGTTTTTTTTACAAAAGTCTATTACATAAATTTCCGACCTAGCATACTTCAAAATTCTAACTAAAAAAAAAATTATGGACAAACAATTTTCTGATCCTTATTGACTGTTACTTCTAAATCAAATATCCAATTAGTTTTTTTTTACAAAAAAATATTCCATGAATTTCCGACCTTGCATACTCTTAAATTTACAATTGCTAAAAAAATATTTATCAACAAAATATTTTTCTAATCCTTATTGACTATTACTACTAAATCAAATACAGATATCTATACAGTTTTTTTTTTTTTTTTCAAAAGACTATTACATGAATTTCCGCCCTAGCACACTTCTAAATTTACAATTACTAAAAAAAAAACATTTATCGTAAACATTTTTCTAATCCTTATTGACTATTACTACTAAATCCAATATCCATATATTTTTTATAAAAGACTTACATGAATTTCCGACGAGAATACTTCCAAATTTACAACTTCTAAAAAAATATTTAGTGACAAAATTTTTTTTTCTAATCCTTATTGACTATTACTGCTAAATCCAATATCCATACATTTTTTACAAAAGACTATTGCATGCATTTCCGACGTAGAATATTTCAAAATTTACAACTTCTAACAAATATTTTTCGACAAACCATTTTCTAATCCTTATTGACTATTACTACTAAATCAACGGTCCAGTTTAAATATTTTTTTACAAAACGCTATTGCTTGAATTTTCGACTTAACTAATTACCACAATGACCTAATAAACCCCGAATTTGCATGACAAAAATATCTTTACAAAAAATTAATCATTAATGACTATTATTTCTTAATCTAAAAAATCATTACTAAAATGGTTCATTTAATCTTTGTCTAATTACTCCCTGATAACCGTTAGTACTAAATCTTTGAAATATTACAAACATTGTTGTGCTATTAGACGATTGAATATGCAATATTTCCGGCTGGACTAATTCCCAGGAAAACCTAATAAACGCTAAATTTACTATTACAAAATGATCTTTATCGACAAAACTCCAACTAATCATTAATGACTATTAATACTTAATATAAATGTTACTAAAAAGGACTTCATCTAATTTTTATCTACCTATCGATTGTTGCTACTTAAACGTTGTATTTTTACAAAAGAATTTCGTGAATTTCTGACCAAGCATACTTCCAAATTTACCTTTTCTAAAAAGACCTTTCGACAATTAATCCTTATTGGCTATTACGATTAAGACAATGAAACAAAAGAGAAATCAATTTATATAAATATCCATAAAAATTTACTACGTGAATTTTCAACATATTCTATATCAAAATATAACATATTAACAATTTTTACAATAATGGTTTTTTTACAAACAACAGTTGCACTAAGTTCTGACTTAACACACTCTAAAATTTACTACAAAACTATGAACCAAAATTAAGGAAGATACAATTTGGACCTCTAACCATTGGGCCACCTCGGTTTCCTCTTTAAACCTTTTATGACCAAAAGTTGTCGTAGAGCAAGACGTTAAAAGGTTAGTGGGAAATCCCGTGAGGTCGGTGATAGAGAGTTTAGATTGGCGTTAAATAAATCAGTGTTGCCAACACACGGGCAGACGAACACTTCGCCTAACCTCGCGGGCTTGCTAACCTAAAACAACTCGCTAAATTTGGCATTGTTATGAAGCAACTTTTTACAAAAAATGTTCTATTATAAACTGCATATGAAAATTCTTGTTTTTGGCATATATAATAATCGATACAAGATAGAGTGGTGGGGAGAAAAGCCATGTTGGAGATATTCCAAGATGGAGATTTTCAACGGCACCAAAAATATCAGTGTTGCTAATACACGGTATGAAACATGAAGAAAAACTCTCCGCCCCTAGCTAGCTTTAAGAAAGTGGATATATTTGGTGTTGTCCTGAACATTGGGAAATAAAAGGTTAATCAATTCATTTAAAGAAAGAACTTCTTTTAAGTTAAAAGCACGTTAACTAAAAGTCCACATCAATTTAGTGATTTGGTTCCGGCTCGTTTTCTTAAGAAAAAAAAAAAAAGCATCGAGGTTTCATTATTAAACCATCGTTTTAACTTTCGGGTCGGGTAAAGTTCGTTTTTCACCATCTGCTCTGTATCTTTGGAGCCTTCTTCCCCGACAATGGGATCCTAAACAGGAATTCGGCCTGCTCCTCTCCCATTTAATTAGTACGCCTCCGGACTTGCACAAAAGAGAACCCTCTTCCCTGAATCTGAATGGGAATTAAACATGAGCTTTGAATAACGTTTTCTTCCCAGATAGGCCTACCAAATACCAACGGCTTACTCGTTGAATCTATCTTATGTTATCTTTCCACCGGGTCGAGTCTGATTATTTTATTAGTTTTAATTGAACATCATCGAACAAAATTGCCTAAATTAAAATATAATGTAAGATGGAAAGCAAGTTTAAAATAATTTCATTCGTTCTATTACAAAACGTGTAACGTAAAATTTTGGATAGGACAAACAAAATGGATAGTAAATCACTGTCATTGGAAGTTCCCATGCAAAACTTCAATAAAACAATTTTCCCGATAAGAAGGTTCCTCGTTGGTGCTATTGTTTACAGAACTGTTACTTCATCCACTTTCAGTGATGCCATTTGTTACTGTTAGATCTGAATAATTAATATAATTCAATTTAAAATCATCCTTGGTTTATTGTTTATTTATTTGCCAATCGTACGAACAAAAAACAAAGGCTTAGATTTTATTTAGATCATAAACAGTATCTAACCCACTATTTATTGATCAATATATCTGCACGCAACCATCTATAAATCAACTTTTCTTTCATTGGGTTTTGTTCGTCTCTACGTACCTCTCTATTTGCCTTGTTAACTACTTTTCTGTGAACGTATGAGGTATTTTTCTATTTCCTTTTTGCTCTCTAACTATATTTTTATCTATCTACCCACGTACCTACCTACCTACCTACCTAACTTCTTACCTACAAACCTACCTTCCTGCTTATCTGCTTACCTGCTTCGCTACCTACCTACTTACATTCCTACCTTTTTACCTACTTACCTATGTACAGAAGGTTAGATGGATGGA
>CM077109.1:10771292-10784563 GCA_039619505.1 Cimex hemipterus
GACAAACCGGATAATGCTAACTTTCCTAACCTATTATCAATCTCAAAGAAGTTGAAAGTATCAAAGATATTTAAAGGAATAAAATTTTACATTCGTAAATTGCCAACATTTTTTTATAAATATTTTACATTCATAAATTGCTAACATTTTTTAGCCAAGGTGAATATACATTTTATCCCATAAAAGCATAACGTATTCTTGGTTCATTGTGTTAACGTTTTTTGCAGAATTTCATAATGCTAACTTTCCTAACGTCTATTTATCTGAGAAAACCAAAAAGTGTAAAGATATTTTTTAAAAATGAAATACACAAAAATGAAATTTTACATTCATAACATTCTTTAGCCATACTGAATCAACACGCTGCCCGATAAATACAGAACGAGAAAATTCTTGCTTTTCTAACCTCAGTCCACCTGAATATAATTGAAAAATTTGAACTAATCAACTTTAGACCTAAAACTGTCCATAATAAACAACCTAATAGAAATTGACGTATATAGGAAACCCACAATTACAGACACTACGATACCAGTGGAATCTTCTATGGTCCCAAAAGGCTGTTTCATGTGGCTCATAGATTAATGTTCTAACTTCCGCTAACACCTCATAACTATAAAAATCAATTAAAAACGGTTAAAACTTTAGCAAAAAACAACGAGTATCAAGAAATATTTATTGATTGATTGCTAGTTAAAAGAATAAAAAAATTAACTTTAAACGAATCAACAATAGAACTCAGTCACTCCACCACAAATGAATCATTAGGTTTTCGTTGTTTGCCATATATTGGTGAATTATCAGAAAAAGTTAATAAAATTTTTAAACAGCAAGGGTTTTTAATGTACGGCTTTTAAATGTACGGGTTCACTTAAAAACTCCTCTCAAAACCTAAAGATAAAGTAGACATCTTGGCCAAAAGTGCGGTTTACCAACTCAATTGTAATGATTGTGATATTTAGAAAAATAAAAACAAGAGTAAAAGAACCCATGCCTAAATCGAGCAAATTTTCGGAATTTAAGGACCATCTAAAAGAAACAAAACATAATTTCTGTTCAAATCTAAATACAAAAGTGTTACTTAGTTTCGACAAAGGGAAAGAACTAGATTGGTTTGAGAAATTTGAAATTAAAAAACGTAAAATAATAAATTCATAAATAATATAACAGGTTTTGATCTACCTCCTATTTTAAATATGTACATAAATAATATCAAACAAACAAATAATTAAACTAATTATTTTAATTGATATTATTTTTTTTCTAATATTTATTTATGTTATAATTTCCGCGTTCCGCACTTTCAAATTGAGCGTCATTAAAAAATCAGCTGTTGATGGAACGTCGCGTTGGCGGAGGTTTCAGCGGTTTCACTTTGGCAGGTGAGAGGCGTGGTTGTAGAAGTCCTTCAACCTGATGATGAGCTAAAAGGCTCGAAATCCGTATCGTTGCAAAACAACGTGCTGTGAGTATGAACTATCCTTTTAGAAAGTATTGAACACCACACTGAATCCATCATTCGCGACCTTCTTTCGTCGTTCACTCAGAACATTTTACCCGATAAATAATGCGTTTTTGCGTTTTTCGTTGAATGTATGCAATTTTTAGGCAGAAAAAGGTAGCTAATTGCCCTCTACTCGTACGATCTAAAAATCAATGAAAAATTGAACAGTATACGAAATTTTACATTTTATAATCACGAAGTCGTGACATATTTTTTTTATCCATGCTGAATCTATATGTATCAATATCGAGAGGGTGGGAGAGAGGGAATGTACCCTTGGCTGAATGTATTCAATTTTTATTCAGAACTTGGTAATTTTAACTGTCCTAAAAATTTTGATTGACTAAAATGAGCAAAAAATTTAAAAATATTTAGTATATGAAATTTTACATTCATTCCTGTCCTCTGAGTTTCTTTTATGCTTAAAGATCCAACTCGAAAAATCTACGCATTTTGGGTACATGCAAAAAAAAAGTTAACTATTATTATTGTTAATTATTAAAGATAAACGGCCCATAAAAAAAATACATAACTACACTTTAATTAACTAAAAAACCCTACAAAGACAATAAATAAATAAAAATGTATGAAATTAGCAAAATTCTTACGAGCCTTTATATTTGCGAGTAGTATTTTAAAATCGAGACAGAAAGAAAAACAACGTCGGAAAAGAGTTTGACCGCTGTTTCCCGACCGGTTTATTGGAAGGGCGAAGTCGTAAAAAAGCGCTTTGGAAGAATGGCCACTTTAGACCCGCTTCCGCATTTTCAACCCAAAACCTGGGGGCCCCGTTTCCTTCATGCAGGCCGGAAGTATTTTTACCCTTTTTCAATTTTTGTAGGCGTAATGATCCCGTGTTACTTGGAAAAAAAAAATCTTCCGACAAAATATATATTGCCTTTAATGATGTCGTAAGGTAGTTTTCACTTTATAGGGTAGTTGTTTCAGTTTTATTTAGGGTCTTTTGTTTCAAGTAAAGACCTAATTAAATATCTAGATTGTTTTGTTTGATCCGTACCAGTTAGTTCAACACGCCATGGAGTGATTTGAATTTGCCCATCTATTCAATTATCAGTAGTGATACGACACACTATATCTCACACTAGCTCTCTAAAATCAGTCTCACTTTTGTATTTTTTCTCTGTTTTATTGTATTCACTTATTATTGTTTTGTTTTTTCGCACCTACTAGATTTTTAATTATTTGTACAATTTTAAATTTGCGTTTTGCTCTTTATGATACCAGTAACAACATCCGACAGACGGTTTTAATTCATGCTTGTATATACTTATACATTTATTTATTTTTCTCCCTAGAAATATTTCTATTGTAGTAAACAACTTCATCTCCAATAAAAAAAGGCAAATATTCGATCCTGGATCTTTTTGCAGCATACCGATTTGCCAGAAGCGGCGAAGGCATGCACAATAGTTCAAGAAAGGACTATTAACTAACAGCGGAACTAATAAACCTTCAAAATTGATTAAATTTTAAGTTAAATAAAAAGTGTCAGATCTAGGATAATCGTGGAACTGGACATTGCAGACCTTGGGGAAACAGACCTGTTCCTTGAATAGAAGAAGTGTCAAAGCCTCTATAGGCTGAGATTAAGTTAGGATCAGCCTAACGTAAATTTAAGATCTTAAGGACAGAGCTTTAATCGCAATTAAGAACTTTTGGTAATAACAGTTATTGAAGCGGTGCGCAAGATGTAAAAAATTCGGCTTTAATCTTAACTGTTCTATTTGACTTTTTCATAAACTTTCTTTTCAATATGGATATATTTTAAGTCTTGATGACAATTCTTTTATTTTATTACCATTTTAATTTTATCGATTTTGCGTTGTCAAGGAGGGCGCCAGGGTTAGACTAGTTATAAAAGGGTTTGGTTAAATTTGGAGTAGCAATAGGGTTTGGATAAGGGATACGATCTATTAGTTTTGTTTAGATAGTGAGAGACGGTTTAGGTTAGGTTTCTTGTAGAGCCAAGGTTATGAACGAGGAGGTTATATTAATTTTGTTTAGATGAGTCTTTTTGGTAGGATTAAGGCGAAGTTTTAGTTTAAAAAGTGTTTGGTTATATTTGTAGTTGCAATAGAGTTTGGATAAGGGATAGGATCTATTAGTTTTGTTTAGATAGTGCTAGAGTCTGTTTAGGTTAGGTTTCTTGTAGAGCCAAGGTTATGAAAGAGAAGGTTATATCAATTTTGTTTAGATGAGTTTTTTTGGTAGGATTAAGGCGAAGTTTTAGTTTAAAAAGGATTTGGTTAAATTTGTAGTAGCAATAGGGTTTGGATAAGGGAGAGGATCTATTAGTTTTGTTTAGATAGTGAGGGACGGTTTAGGTTAGGTTTCTTGTAGAGCCAAGGTTATGAAAGAGAAGGTTATATTAATTTTGTTTAGATGAGTTTTTTTGGTAGGATTAAGGCGAAGTTTTAGTTTAAAAACGGGTTTCGTTAAATTTGTAGTAGCAATAGGGTTTGGATAAGGGATAGGATCTATTAGTTTTGTTTAGATAATACTAGAGACGGTTTAGGTTAGGTTTCTTCTAAAGCTAAGGTTATGAGCGAGAAGGTTATATTAGGTTATATTAGGTTATAAATACTCCGGAATTTTCAATTACTATACATTTAAACATAATTAAATAAAATTAAACAAAATATACCAAAGAATAAAAAATGTAAATACAAGTTGAAAATAATGTCAAAAAATTATTAATAGACAGTATTTTGTATGTAGGATTTTCTAGTTTTCTAAAAGTAAAAACACATTTTTAAGGCGGTGAAATTAATGGAAAAAGTTCCTTTCTTGACCACACACCCTTCGTAACGTATCAACCCAGGAGTGATGACAGTTGGGAGAAAACGATTCACCAAGTTTGAACAACTGTTATCGAGTTGTTAACCAAACCAAATGACAACAAGATCGAGGTATGTCGAGTCCCCTCGTATAATTAATAGCTATTAAACCAGGCACACCATCAATAACACAACGCATCCGAGGAATGCGCTTAAGATTGTGGCCCAGCAATTAATAACAATCACGAACGTCTGTTCGTAACTGGTTTTTACAATTAATTATTACATAAGCAACTATCAATAATTGGAGAACTACCAGTACAGTCGGAAATATATTTGTTGACCTTAGGTAAAAAATATTTTAAATCTCCTTGAAATTGTGACGATTGGGAAAACAAATCGTTTATTTAAACAAAAATGGTTAGAAAAAAAGCCGTATTATGTTATGTTTTGGCTAAGATTTGTCCTTTATTGCAAAAGGGGATTTGTGTTGATCCCGGCTCCCTTGGGCGTTATTAATCCTTGATTAATTTGCATCCTTTCATCCGTGGTTAATTATCACACCAGTGTAATTCCATGCTTTTAACACTTGAATCCGATAAAATTTAGTCATTTCTGTGTTCCCAAAAAAATCTCTTTGGAAATTCACAATTTTTCTGGTGAAAAACTAAATAAGTGGTACTACTATATCAAACAAGGGATAGGAATGATAAATGGTGGAATGGGCGTGTGGTTCAATCTTTTTAAAAAGATAGTTGCTACTCGGACTATGTTGTTATTTTCGATACAGATTTCGAGCCTACAGCTCATCATCAGGTTGAAGTTGAAAGTTGCGCCCCCCGGTCTCCCGGCCATAAAGTCCAACGAGAAGCTGGTATTTAATGCCTTTGAAGACCTCTGCCAAAAGCGGGCTTTGACAACTTAGACCTTGACAATAGTCTGCGCAATTAAACATATCGGATAAAGCGGTAGAGAAATAAAAACAAGGGTAAAAGAACACATGCCGAAATCGAACAAATTTTCGGATTTTAAGGACCATCTAAAAGAAACGAAACACAATTTCAAATTAAATTTAAATACAACGGTGTTACATAATTTCAAATCTATGGAAGATTGGAGGAAATTGGCTTCGAAAATTTGAAATTAAAAAAATGTAAAATTGAACTTGGATCTAAATCGATTAATAATATAACGTTATAACGGAAAGAGCAGGTATTGGAAGGAGGAGGAAAAACGATGCAAAATGCGAAATTTATGCGTTTTGGCAGGAAATAAGTTTTCATACTTTTCTCTCTCTATTGACTGACTTTTTACTCCTCTTCAAAATATTTGCGGTAGAAGGCAAAATAAAGTGATTTCGACAAGACTATTTCTATTCAATTTTTTATATTCCGACTATTTTCAAAAAATCATACCTTCGGTTTTATTGGACCGATTTTCATAACACAGTGATCATTTTTCTCCGCAAAATATCTATTTTCTAATAAAGGCTTGAAAAATGGCGGTTCTCTCTCTAAACTAAGACTATGTGAAGAGATTAGTGACCGTTAATCGATAATTATTCAGATGCGGTCCGGTGTGATGTAGGCTTCAGAAAAATATTTTCTTTATCGTGCCAACGTTTCGACCTTTATTGAGATCATCTTCTGGGCTCGATGTGTTTGTCTTCTGTGTAATTGTGCCATTCGTGCGTGTCGTGCTGAGAATGTCCCACTCCACCATAATTACACGATATCTGAATAACTAAGAATATGAATTCGACGGAAAAAAATAAATAAATCGGCCCTACATGGACAAACTGCATGAAAAACGAAGGGGAGTCTCAATGCATACTTTTTTACTACCACCCACTCGAATTTTTCTGTTTGAGGATCATGGTAGGACAAAATTATGGATTTAGTCTCCCCTTCGTTTTTGATTAGTTGGTCCATGTATTTAAAAACGGGTAAAATTGGTAGTAGAGATAGGGCTCGAGTATGGGATAAAACATATTAGTTTTGTTTAGGTAGGGTTAGGTTTAGGGTAGATAAGAGTTTACGGTTTTTTTACCCTTAGCTTTCGCTATTAGTCAAAGGTGAGTGTTTAGGTTAGGTTTCTTGTAGAGCTAAGTTTATGAATGAAAAGGTTATCTTAGTTTCGTTTAGAAGAGTTTTTGTAAAGTTAGGATTAAGGCGGATTAAGTTACTTCCGTTTGGGGAGGGTTATAATCTCTATAATGAGAAAAAATTTACACTCTGTTTCATTTTTACCGTTTGTGCGTTGTCGGGAGTGCGCTAAGGCTAAGCTAGTTTAAAAACGGGTTTGGTTAAATTTTTAGTAGAGATAAGGTTTGAGTAATGGATAAGATATATTAGTTTTGTTTATGTAGGGTTAGGGCTAGGTTAGGTGAGGTTTTAGAAATTTTTTCACCTTAGCTTTCGCTATTAGTCAAAGGTGAGTGTTTAGGTTATGTTTCTTGTAGAGCTGAGGTTATAAACGAGAAGGTTATGTTAGTTTCGTTTAGACGAAATTGGGACGGTTTAGGTAATGGTTTTGTACGGTTAGAATTATGGTGAATTAAGTTACTTTAGCTTGGGGAAGATTATATTCTCTATAATACGCTATATACTAGACAAAATTAATAAAAGTAAAAATCGATCAAAACATACCAATAAAAATATATAATAAATAAGTTATAATATTAATAAAAATTTATCAATCAATTTGATTATTTTGTACGTCTACTATTTTTTAAGAAAATATTTAAAATATATTATTAATGGTTTTATCTCTATGTTCAAATACAAATTTCGCAAATCCGTCCAGTTCCCTCTCGTAGTTGAGACTATGTAACACCGTTGTATTTAAGTTTACATTTAAATTGTGTTTTGTTTCTTTTAAATGGGCCTTAAAATCCGAAAATTTGTTCGATGTCGGAATGTATTCTTTCTGACGTTTGTAATTTTCACCTGATTTGTCCTGTATGTTTATTGTTCTAGTCACAGTACGTTGTTTTCAACTATGCGGATTTCGAGCCCAAAGCTCATCATCAGGTTGAAGTTGAAGGGGGAATCCCCAACTTGTTACTGACGATGCGAACTGTCTTTTTAGAAATATTAAGATTAAACGTTTAACATTTTATAGAGGGGGATAGAAAGAGAAAATTTCACCACAATAACTTACAAGTTAGGCTGAGATGTCGTCGGTTAATCACTTTCATGTAAACGTACCCGTATTTCAAGGGAACCAGTCGTTATACATTCCATAACTCTTTAGATATTCTCATTCAAAGGAAATACAAGGGGAATCCTTTCGTCCTCGACGGAAATATCACAATTACAAATAAAAGCCCTTCTTCTAAGGATAAAAACATAAATGTGTCGAGGGTCCCGTTGTATACAACTGCTTGAGCAATGGGCCCCGGTCTTTGAACTGATTGCTATAACAGCCCACCGGCTGGGAGCCGTAAATTAAAGGCTTCCCTCAGATTTATTGGAGCATAACAAAAGGATTTAAACCCTTTATCCTCCTTGGCTCTTTCCCCTCCGCGTCAATTTATGTTAGGGACTACTTTGTTATTGACAAGGAAGTTTTAAAGCATATTAAGATGATTTAGTAAATAATAATAAAATAAAAAATTCTTTTTGATTTCGTTTAATTGTTAATTTAATATATAAAATGATAATGGAATACGACTGACTTCATTGATCTAGACCTATAATTAACATTATTAACATAGCATAAAACATGTATACATAAAGATCTAAAAAATTATACAGTAAAACGACAAAACAGAACACATTGTATAATTTAGGGAGAGTTCAGGGTAGACTTCAATAAAATAGACAAACTTGAAATTACAGTATGACTAAAAATGAACTCAAAAATTGAATAGGATCATAAAATTAAGCGCATAACAATTCAAGCGTTAATCCTGATTACAAGATATTTGGAAAGTGGCAAAAAGAGGGAATTTCGAAAGGTTGAGGGTTGAGATGAGGAGTTGGGGTCCGACTGGATCAAAGAATAGCCAAAGGTCGCGGGTTCGAATCCCGCTCGTGCCATTAAATTTTTTATCTTAACTAAAATCCTTAATTAATTGTAATTGACAACTGTTTCAACTAATTTCAATTAATCTTTATGTAAGGTATTGTATGAGACGAAAAAGTCAGCGTCACGGGCTGGATTCGAACCGACGACCTTTGGCTCACTACGCCTCTGCTCTCCACTTGAGCTAACGTGAATTTGATCCACTCGGACACCAACCCTCCATCAATTCCCCCAACCAAAACCTTACATAAAAATATTATATAATTGAAAGAAGTAACTTGGTCAATGTACGACAAAAATATAATGGATTTAATAACTAAATCGAAGTATAGCTATAACTGTAGCTACAGCCATTTCATAAGTTGCCGAAAATCGAATCCTGTTTACAAGATATTTGAAAAGTGGCAAAAAGAGGGAATTTCGAAATGTTGAGGGTTGAGATGAGGATTTGGTGTCCGACTGGATCGAAGAAAAGCCAAAGGTCGCGGGTTCGAATCCCGCTCGTGCCATTAAATTTTTTATCTTAACTAAAATCCTTAATTAATTGTAATTAACAACTGTTTCAACTAATTTCAATTAATCTTTATGTAAGGTATTGTATGAGATGAAAAAGTCAGTGTGACGAGCTGGATTCGAACCCACGATCTTTGGCTCACTACGCCTCTGCTCTCCACTTGAGCTATCGTGACTTTGATCCACTCGGACACCAACCCCCATCAATTCCCCCAACCAAAACTTTACATAAAAATATTATATAATTGAAAGAAGTAACTTGGTCAATGTACGACAAAATATAATGGATTTAATAACTAAATCGAAGTATAGCTATAACTGTAGCTACAGCCATTTCATAAGTTGCCGAAAATCGAATCCTGATTACAAGATATTTGAAAAGTGGCAAAAAGGGGGAAATTCGAAAGGTTGAAGGTTGAGATGGGGAGTTGGTGTCCGACTGGATCGAAGAAAAGCCAAGGGTCGCGGGTTCGAATCCCGCTCGTGACCCTAACGTTTTCATTTCAACCACAACCCTGCATAAAAAAAGATTAAATTTTTCACGTCTATCCCGTCTATCCACACGGACACCAACTTTTCATCTTTTTATCTCAACCAATGCCTTATATTAAGATTAATTAATTGAAAAACGTTATTCGGTCGATCGGCCCACGAACTCTAATGAATTTAATATGTAAAATGAATCTTAACTAAAACTCTCCGTGGCTATTTCATTTGTCGCCAAGAATCACATAGATTATACGACATTTGAAAAATGGGAAAAAAAACCGGGAAAAAATAGAAAATTTTAAATGTTCTAAGGAATTTATTTTCATATAAGCTATGTTTTTGTTGATATAATTTCTTGTTACCATATCCCAATTTTACACTTTTTTAACGAACGAAACGTATGACAATTTTTTCATATTATAATATAGCTCTTCCAACAATCTTCTAGGAATTTATTTACATAATACTAATAGTAATATCCTTAATCCATGCTCGCCTGTTGTCAAAAAGTAAAGCTTATGCTAGGCAGCAAGAGTTTTTGATAATGATCGGAGAAATAAGTAGAAAATATAGTTTTGATATGAAAAACAAACAAATTAAGAGACATAATACAGAATAAACTTGTAGAACGAAAAAAAATAAAATCTTGGCTTTCAAATATCTCAACTACAAATTAAACTTTTGGAAATTATAAATATTTTGTTTCCTTTATAGTTTTTGAAATTTTGAATAATAATCCTATATTTACATATTTAAAAAAAACTCTGAACATATATACATATATAATGGTGGCCCATCACAAGTTGCGGAATTTCAAACGAATCAGAAAACCTTCAAATTCGTTGTGGATGGGTCAGCTGTAAAATAAAAAATAAACAAAATAGGGGAGTGTTGGAAAAATCATCAGCCTCCTCGAGTTTTGACTGGATCGTTTTTTAATTGTAATGAGTTATTGAGAATAGAAACAATTTACATTTTTAAGACAAAGTTTCTTGGAAAGTGTTTGATTAACTATTAGTGTCGTGAAGTTGGCCCATCGATTTTATTTTATTTTAATGTTTGAGTTTTTAATTTGAACGGGCTCAAAATGTAACTTTTGAGATTTTATTTAACATAAAATTGGAAGTCCTTACTTTTATTTTATATGATTTATTTTTCTTGAAACATTAAACAAAATTGTTTTAAATATTTTATCTCATTTTTGATAAAAAATTTAATAAAATCATAACTATGTTTTTGTTGATATAATTTCATGATATGGTATCCCATTTACTTACCCATACACTTTTTTACTAGCAAATCGTATGACAATTTTTTTTCTCGTGTAATAATTTCTTGTAATAGTTTCGTGTTCCGCTTGACCAAATAAATTCTTTTCGATCAATTAATCTTTAATTAAGTTTTTGGTTGAGATAAAAAGAAATCAGTGTCACGAGCGGGATTCGAACCCAGGACGTTCGGCTCAATACGCCGCTGCTCTTCGACCCACTCAGACACTAATTTCTCGCCTCAACCCCACCTTTTGAATTTTCTCTCCTTGTTGCCATTTTTTTAATAATAATATTATAGTTCTTCCAATAATTTTTTAAGAAGTTGTTTACATATATGCTATTTTTTCTTGATGTAATTTCCTGATATCATATCCCATTTTTTATCAAAGGAAATGTGTTTTTTTTTTTGTCTATATTAATTTTTTCCTAACTTTTTGACTGGACCGTTGGAGAGTTCTTTGAATATGCAGAGAAAGAGTAAAAATGAACAAAGGCAATATGTTCGTTTCAAAATAAATCTCATAATCTGAACAATCCTTGCTCATAGGGAACAATTTTCTGATGAAGTCTGTCTGGACATATTTGAATTCTTCATATTCTTGATAAACCTTGACCTGGGCAGCATAAAATTGCCCGTCACACAGGCTCAAACAATCTTTGACTATGAAAGAGGTCCATGAAAAAACGGTCAACGTATCCCTGAGTTTTTTTTTTTTAATATTTATTTGCTAGGAGTTTTTCTTTGTGGTCTTTTTGTAGTTACCCTTACATCAGAAAGTAGCCAGTAGCGATTGTAAAAGGCCTGTGATATTTACTGAGTGCACTACTTCGCTGAATAATGTATTGCTCTCCTCTGATGTAGTAGCTAGAGGGTCAAGAGTATTATTCTGCTTACGAATGATCTCAGCAATTGAACTGTTTCTACTTACAGGATTCAATTTTTCGAAAAAAGCAAGGAAAACCCCTCTATCAATTCCTTGGGCTTGATGAGCCTCTTAGCTTCGGGGGGTAAAAAATAATAGTCTTTTAAAATGCTGGGATGTTAATGACATTTTAATTATACGGGGCATTTTGAAGGCAATAACCTTGAATCTTTTGACCGGATGTGTTTAAATTTCAATAATTCCAAGAATTTTGAAATTAAACTATAAATACAACACAAATCAAAAATAAATATTTAACCCCTTTGAACCTTTCATTTAATTGATCGATAAAAGTACATTTTTGCCCATTTATAACATAAAAAATGAAAATTCCCGAGAAGAAAAAAAGATTTTACCAATTTTCCCATCGCATGCCGTCAAAGATCGAAACTTTGGCAAACAATGGTTGTGGAGGTGCTTCTGGGGAGCAAAAGAACTTTTAATCTACTTCTTGACGGTTTCGCTAGAAGAAGTACTTAAAATCAATCTAAGGAGACGTGACAAAAATGTTAAATTTTGATAATGAAATCAAATTCAGTACGATTAGTAGATAGCCGAAAGCAAAACAGATCTAATTGATATATTTTTATACGTTTCACTGTTTTCGAATCATTCCGTGTTTCGCTAAAGGTTACTTAGTAGTGTAGTTTTTAGTAAAATAGGCTAATTTTAGCTTTCTATTCCTGCCTTTGTATAAATATTTAAATAGTTAATTGTGGGTTTACGATGCGAAAAGTTTGTAATAGTAGTCAGTTATATGTTGACCCAATTATTATTTGTAATTTTGTCATTGTATTAATCATACAAGTAATCAAATATTTCTTTCTGGGCTTACTCAATTTTTGTATGTACTGTTAAATTTTTACTAATAATCGATTTTTCGTTTATTCGCCTAAATTTTTATTTTTGCGGGCATGGTTAACTTTTTAATAATAGTTGATTTTATGTGAGTCGGTGGCCGCAAGGTTCAGTCTTTGACACGGCGTTCATCACTGTAAGGTAAAGGTCCCGGGTTCGAGTCCAGTGGCCCGGCATTCGAACCCGACATACTCACAAATTTTTTTCTTTTTTTTTTACAAAAACACCGGCACGCTGAGGGTTTATGTGACCCCTGTTGTTGCGAATCCTCGTAAAAAAATTTAAAAAATTGCTCCAGGATGGCAACTATGGTTCAATTATTCCGCTGATCGATTTGAAAGTAAAACAAAAAAAAAATTAAAAATGTTTTGGTTATGTTCACTTCAATTTTTGTATGTATTGGTTACTTTCTACTAATAGTCGATATTGGATTATTCACGTCAATTTTTGTAGGTATTGTTTACTTTTTAGTAATGATCCTTTTTGGGTTTGTTCACCTCAATTTTTGTATGCATTGTTAACTATTTACTTATGGTCGATTTTGAGTTTGTTCTAATCAATTTTCTAGGTATCGTTAACTTTTTACTGATAGTAGATTTTAGGTTTGTTTATCTAAATTTTCGTTTTTGGTAGGTATTGTTAACGTTTTACAAACAGTCGATTTTGGAATTATTCATCTCAAATTTTGTATGTATTATTAATTTTTTACTGATAGTAGATTTTGGGTTCCTTCACCTCAATTTTGTTTTTGTAGGTATTCTGAATTTTTTAGCAATGGTCGATTTTGGGTTTGTTCAACTAAATTTTTGTTTTTGTAGGTATTCTGAATTTTTTAGTATTGGCCGATTTTGGCTTTATTCACCTCAATTTTTGTAGGTATTGTTAC
>CM077109.1:10784573-10798774 GCA_039619505.1 Cimex hemipterus
TTAGCAATGGTCGATTTTGGGTTTGTTCAACTCAATTTTTGTTTTTGTAGGTATTCTGAATTTTTTAGTATTGGTCGATTTTGGGTTTATTTACCTCAATTTTTGTTTTTGTTCGTATTGTTTACTAATAGTCGATTTTGGGTTTATTCACCAAAGTTTTTGTATGTGTTGTTAACAATTTACTAACAGTCGATTTTAGTTCTGCTCACCTCAATTTTTGAAAGTATTGTTAACTTTTTACTGATAGCCGATTTTGGGTGTGTTCACCTCAATTTTTGTTTTTGTAGGTATTCTTAACTTTTTACAAATGGCCGATTTTGGGTTTTTCACCTCAAATTTTGTATATATTGTTAACAATTTACTAACAGACGATTTTGGGTTTACTCACCCTCATAACACGAGCCAAGAGGTTTTCATTGACCAAAAAATTTGTTGATTCTTTATTACACCATTAACGTTACAATATATTATAGGTTGTATAGTTCATAATATTTACAAAAACAGGAATGTTTTGTATTTTCTTAAGTGCTGAAGTTTTATGATGAGTCAATTATGAATTTTGGTTAAGGGCCTCGTCTGGTGGATTTTATTTCTCGTTTGTAATCTTTATCTCGACCGGAAACATGCTTGTGATCCGTCTTGTCGGGCCTCGGACGAAAGTTATTCCGAGTGCCTGATAACTAGGTGCCAGGCCCATTAAAGTTATCGTTGGCCCTCAAGTCCCAATTAGGCCCCGCTCCTGCTTTACCGGGGGGCGGCTTTCGTCCCCGGAATTCAATTGGATGCCGGTTATAAGGTTAGATGGACGGGGGTACCCGTCGGTACAAGCCTGCCGATAAAAATTGAAAAAGTTCACCGTGTCTGTTCGGCGGCGGGGGGGGGGGTAAAAATTTAAAATTCTAATGGAAGAGCTTCGGAATTTTTTTTATTGTTATATATTTTTTGTTAACTCGGGAGCATTTTAGCCGTCGATAATATTAGAAAGTGCTTGTAGTCTCGACAGGAAAATCATTTACAGTCCTTTTTTAAAATCAAATTTCGTTAATTTAAAAGCAATTCATGATTAGAAAGTTTATAAAAAGTTCTCGCTTTTTCTCAGGAACGTATCATTTTCTATAAGGTTATTTTCTGAATTTTTTAAACTTTGTGCATTATCTTACAATTAATTAAGGTTTTTAGTTGAGATAAAAAGTCAATGGTACTAGCGGGATTCGTACCCACGATCTTCGGCTAGATAAGCCGCTGCTCTTCGATCCACACGGACACTAACTTCCCGACTCAACCTCACCATTTGAATTTTCCCTCCTTTTTCGTTAATTCGAAAGCAATTCATATCTGAAAGATTTATAAAAATGTACAACTTTTTCTCAGGCACTCATAATTTTATAAAGGTTATTTAAAAACAAAAAAAAGGTGGGAAAATTCTAAAGGTGCGGTTGTATTCAACTCAGTATGTCGGTCAATCATCTGTTACGGCTGCCAGATATGGGGCTACCAACAATATGAAGAAGTCGAGAAATTCCAAAGATTTTTTATTCGTAAATTATTTGCTCTTCCTAACTCTACCCCAAACTACATGATTTATTTAGAAACGTCCACTGACCTAATTTATATGTACACCTTAAAACTTCACTTTTCATTTATTTACAAAATCTTGAATTCCCCTCACATAAAATTGGCAAAAATAACTACGATCGAAGTCATCCGGAATAAGATTACCTGGTATGCCCAATGGCTTACGCTCTTTCAGAGATTTGAAGTAGCCTGTCCCACCTACGAAAACCTTGCTGATTGGCCAAGTCTCTTTATAGATCTGCTGTCAAGATTCAAGGAGCAGCATCGGAACGCTTGCTTACTCCGAGCTCAGTCTTCGCTTAACTTTTCGTTATTTAAAGACTTGTCTCACCCCCACACTTTACTTAATCTACAGAGAGAGAACCAATTCCCTTAGTCTTTCAAACTTAAGATGGCTACTAAAAACACATTGCGAGGCCCTTAACTTGAACTCTGCACTTTGGCTGAAGGGCAAGGAGGGGTTACGTGCCCTTTGCAATTCTCAATCGGTGGAAACAACTCTGCATTTTATGGCCGAATGTACAATATTGGGCGAGATAAGGCTGTTGCACTTGGGATCTTTTACCCTCTCTGGGAGCTCTCTGTTAAAGCTATTGGAAGGCACAGATCCACGGGCGCTCACGCAGTATGTCCGCCACACCTGGAAATAAAGATTAGAACTAATTATGGAATTCAATTTCTGACCCCTCCAATTCATCACTCAATTTCCTACATATAATATATGTCTTTATTATATCCGATTTTTTGTCCCTTTACCATTAAGACTTTTCCCTCGGTTTGTTTTCTGTTAGAAGTAGTTTTACTATTATTTTAATCTTTCTTGATGGAGTACTAGCATATAGCGAACAATGTTATATCCACGCTTCTTTTATGTTATATTCTTCTTCTTATTTTGTTTTCTTCTTTATACTTTTCCTCTTACCAACGAACCCCGGCAGACGGATTGTGATCTATGCCTGTATTATGCTGTACTAATAATCACTGTTTATATACGTAGAAATAAAAAGCATATTAAAGAAAAATTCTAAAGGTGCGGTTGAGATGGGAAGTTAGTGCTTTAGGGGACGGAAGTCAGGGTAGTTCATGATAGGGCAACGGCGTATCAAGCCGGAGGTCGTGGGCCTTAATTAATTATACATAACCTTGTACATTATAATATACATTACAAACCTTCTTATACTATTTGATTTTAATTGTTTATTTGTTTTGTTTTTAGTGGGGCAACAGCAACGAAAACCAGGTGATGTTGAAAGAGCTGGACTTCGAAGCGTCCGGCCTTTATTCCTGCGAGGTATCAACGGAGACCCCTATTTACACAAAACCTTCAGACGATCAAGAAATGACCGTAATGCGTGAGTAAAAAATATCCAAATTTATGTAGGGAAAGATTCTTCAAAGACAAAACAAAAAAAAAAAAGAAAAACAGAGAGTAAAAGGAGTATTCGGAAAACAGAGAATGTAACATTATTAAGCCCCGGCATAAAAATGTTTCCAGTATTACCAGAGGCAAAACGTCGAAACCCTAATTTGTAAATGCTTAGGTTCACAAGCTCCCTCTTTTACAGGGCGTCTATTGGATTTTCTTCGACGCGGAAAGAGGCAAATGCTCGAAAACCTAACAAGGTTTCTGTATTCGTTTAACCAGCCTCTGAATAAGAGAGTTTCCGACCATGATTAAAGGGACACCCTCTCGTATATACTTTGATTAGGCGCCCTTTAAAGAGAAACTATGGTTTATTACCAAGCGAATCGCTTAATCTATTTAAATGAAACACTTTCTTTGTTCTATACCTATTTAAATTGACAGCTGCCTCTCTATTCAAAGGGAATTACGTCAATTTAACATTTAACACTTCTTTCAGCGGACCTTTTCTACCTTTTCTAACACAATTGTCAACCCTACTCTTTCTATACATCGTTGACTCCTATAGTTTCATTACTGCAGCATAATATTTAATGTGCTCGTGCCATTATAATTATCCTTAAGACAAATTAATAGCGGAATATAAATTATTATTGTATTGCTTTTTTTATTTTATTATTTTCTATACAAAAATGTATGCGTTTAATGGTAGCACCAACGGTCAGAATTACCAGAATCGTGGAAAGCAGCGTTTCTGAACTGTCAGTTTTTAGGATTTTTGGCTGAGGTGTAAGGGGTTGATATTAAATCCCGAGTCTACTTAATATTATAACTAAGACAGTGATTTATATGCAATAAAAAAAGACAAATATGAGCATATATTTGGTGTAAAAAAAAATGCAATTTAAAACTGAAAATATGCGAACACTGCCATGAGACAAAATAAGAGAATCTCAAATTAAAGAAGAATTTTCAATTCGTTACTTTCGTGCTCCGCTTGACCAATTGATACCTGACAATTAAGGTTTTTAGTTGAGATGAAAAAGTTAAGCACGAGAGGGATTCGATTGAAAAATGGCGAAAGGATGGAAAACTCATAAGGTGGGGTTGAGATGGAAGTTGATGTCCGAGTGGATCGAGGTCACCAGTTCAAGTGGTAGAGCAGCGGCGTATCTAGCTTATGGTCGTGGGTTCGAATCCCTCTCGTGCCATTGACTTTTTTCATCTCAACTAAAAACCGTAATTAACTGAACTCTTGAATATGGTTGGTCCCTTCGTGTCCCGCAGCTAGACGGGCCTTCCACCTGGGATGCAGTACAGCCATCCAATACTCATCAAATATCAAAGCAGTTATATTTTACGGTTCAGTCAAGTACAACGTTTAACGTCCTGTATTAACAGTGATCTGACGAAATCAACCCCCTAGGTTGGAATGGAAAGGCTTCCAAGTAATGTATTGGGTTGTCCGGAAAATAATGCAGGATTTTAAGTTTTCATTAAAAAAAATCTATATAAAATATTCTGTTTACGTTTACAGGATTACTCTTTTGTATGAATGTCAACACTTATTAATCCTCTTCCAAATGATATTGTTTGTTTACCTCTGTAGCATTCCGCTGTTTGGAAATAATTCAGTCATCCTTATAATGTCAAAGCGAGAATTTCGTACGATTTTCTTTTACGAGTTTAAACTCGGCCGAAGCGGAGCCCAAACGGCTAGAAACATTAACCAAGTCTGGGGCGAGGGTTGTGTTAATGAGTGCACTGTGCAAAGGTGGTTTAAAAAATTTCGGGAGGGAGATTTCAGCCTTGAAGATGAAGAAGGTCGTGGAAGGCCTTCCTCTCTTAATGATGATGTTCTGCGATCAGTGGTGGAAGAAAACCCCAAAACAACTGTTCGAGAACTTGCAGAGCAACTCAAAGTCAGTAAAACGACCGTCGCTGACCACCTCTTTGGTCAATCGGAAAGGGCCCATTTTGTTGCATGACAACGCTCGACCACATGTGTCACGTGTAACGTCACAAAAATTATTGGAGCTTGGCTATGAAACTTTGCCTCACCCACCCTACTCTCCGGACCTCTCGCCTACTGACTACCATTTTTTTAGACACCTGGACCACTACTTACAACACATAATATTCAAAAATCAAACGGAACTGGAAAATGCATTTATTGACTTTATCAATTCTAAAAAATCTGAATTCTACTCAGACGGAATTAATAAGTTACCAACACGTTGGGAGAAATGTATTGACAGTATGGGAAATTATTTTGATTAAAGAACATTGCTTTAAAGTAACTAGTTTCTTTTTTTTTTGTTTAATACCAAAATCCTGCATTATTTTCCGGACAACCCAATACGTCTCATCCAGAAATGGATTCCTGACCGTGTCGTACTCTGTACATTCAAAGATTATATGCTCGAATTCTTTCAGGAGAGTCACATGTCTCGCAGTTTGGGGTTTCTCTTATTTGAACAAGTAGCTCCGTAAATTGCGTGCTGTACCCTAACTCATATGTTTGGATTACTGGGATTCAGTTCTTGTAGATCACACACACACACACACACACACACACACACACACACACACACACATATATATAGCCTGTACTAATTCATTCCAATATGTGTGTTAATTACCGAGCTCAAAATAATAAATGTTTTTAATAACAATGTTTGAAAACCGATTTGTGTTTGGTGGTTAGTTATTAGAAATAGGGTATGGATTATTTTTGAAAAATATCTTTTTACATACTCACTAAAATATTTTGATCTCTGCTTTGCGATATATTTTAAAAAAGGCCAAGGTATTTACACACTACTGTACATTCTATAACATTTTCACATTATTTCATCGATAGCATTTAAAATTTATTGCCCCTTTTTTTTGAGGGAGGTTGATTGTACGATTCTTCCTCCACTGCAGTCTGAACAGATTTATTGTCAAACTAAGGAAAAGTCCTTATATAAGTCAGCATTTTCCTTTGTGCCTCTCCGTGGTCTTCTTTGGGTACGAGGAATGTACCACCAACGTGGTTGTAATGCTTTACATTTACAAAGGACGCGGGTAGGCAGAGCAATCGTGCCATCGTCTTAAGATGATAGTGAACAGTACATTAGCCGATATAACGGACTATAATCCTCCTTAAATCCTACCTGCTGAGAGAGAGGATTTCTATCGTTTTTATTTTGAAATTAAATCACATAGCAAGTCTTATACCTGGAGTGTTTTTCTAGTGTTTGGAATTTTTATTCTCGAGCCATTTTTTTGTTGCACACGCCCGGGGTATTTAGTTGTGGTCCCATGCATGAGAGGATTACACCATTTCTGGCTATTTGGCCAGTTTGTTCATTTCCTCTTTGCCTCCAAGTCCGGCGACCTACTTAAAGATTATCCTGTTTTGCTTCTCAGAAACATTAGCCAGTTTAGGCAATCCCAGACAAGTTTCAAGTTAAGAGCATGTGCACTTGGTTCCTTTATGGCGGCCCAGCTGTCTATCCGTTCACATTTCATATCTTTCTTTATTAATTGAAGTGCAAGTAGTTTTATTGCATGAACTTCAGCTTGCAAAATCGTTGGGGCTAGTCGAACGGGTTTCGCTAAGGTGTAATTTTTCCCTTTTACCCGAATTGTTTTCGTTTATTGCGCTATTACAAAATAATTTAATCGAACTGTACAAAATATGCAATTATTATTATTGCAAAATATCAATTAATTCGTATAATATTTCATTTTTAATGCACAGGAAAAATTCAGAAACAAAAGTGTAACATGACGTGCCCGGCATAAATTACATTGAAAATTAATTAAATTTATATATTCTTCGTCCGTATAAAATATGTAAATACATATTGTTTTTAATTCATAACCATTTTTAACAAGTTGTATTTCCAAAATCCGCCAAAAGGAGAAAAAAGCTAAAAATGGAGAAATCAAAGCACTAAGAAAAACTAAACCCTGTTTTAACGATTGGTCGTCTGGTACTGTATAACTCTTTTTTATTTTTATGAAAAAAGTCAATAACGTATAATATATATATATATATATATATATGTATATATATATACATATGTATATGTATATATTATTATTATTATTATTAATGCATAGAAACAATGCAGAAACAAAAGTGTAAAAACTGGAACATGATATACCTGAGTTTTATTGAGACCCCCAATGGACTAACTACATTAAAAAATAATTAAATTTATATATTCGTCGTGGATATAAAATATGTATTTTTTTTAATTTCTAACCATTATTAACAAGTTTTGTTTACAAAATCTACGAAATGAGAAAAAGAGTTAAAATGAAATCAAGGCGCTACGAAATGCTAAACCCGCTTTAACGATCGGTCGTGCGGAACTGTATAACCGCGTTCTTACTTTTAAAAGAATAATTAATAATGAATAATAATTTTTTTAATATATTATATATAATATTTTATTTTTAATGCACAGGAACTGTTCAGAAATAAAAGTGTAAAAAAAACTGGAACATGATATACCTTAGTTTTATTGAGACCCCCAATGTACTAACTAAATTAAAAAATAATTAAATTTATATATTCGTCGTGGATATAAAATATGTAAGTATATATTTTTTTAAATTTGTAACCATTATTAACAAGTTTTGTTTCCAAAATCCTCCGTAGAAGAAAAAGAGTTCTAAAATGAAATCAAGTCGCTAAGAAATTCCAAACCCGTTTTAACCATCGGCCGTGTGGTACTGTACAAGCCTTTTTTACCTTATGAAAAAATTCAATGATGTATAATATTATATAAGAATAATATTTTATTTTTAACGTACAGGAACAATTGAGAAACAAAATTGTAAAAATTAATACAACACATGCCCGACTTTTATTAAAGCCTCCAATGTATTAACTGAATGAAAAAATAATTGAATTTATATATTCGTCGTGTATATATAAAATGTGGAAATATATATATTTTTTAATTCATAACCATTATTAACAAATTTTGTTTACAAAATCCACCAAAGAAGAAAAAGAGCAAAATGAAATCAAGGCGCTGCGAAATGCTAAACCCGCTGTAACCATCGGTCGTGCGGAACTGTATAACCTATTTTTACTTTTAAGAAAACAGTATGATTTTTTTTTTCATTTGGTTATCAACAGGGAATCTGATTCTTTGATCACAGGAAATTCTTGTTGATCGAATATTTATTTTGGTTGTGAATTTTATTTAAATAGTAATGAAAACCCTTTTTCGAAATCCAAATTACATCATGGGAATTTTTATGAGGTGCCAGATGATATTAATTGATTTGCTCTAAATAAAAGCTGCACCAACACCATTTACTATTAGAATGCCCATTTTTTACGACTTGTTGAATAAAATAGAAGTTTTTTTTTTAAATTCCATTCACATACGGTTTTTTAAAATCTTATTACATGGAAATTCAGATATTTGACTTGACTTGAAGCCGCTTCTCATCTTTCAATTCGATAAAAGTGATGTTTAAAAATTTATGATAAGCCGTGTTTTTCGCCTTTCAATTCATCAGAGTAAACACTTGAGACCCTCTAACGGACGGTGTTGTATTTGTATTTTATCATACCTTTAAATAAAAATAAAGTCTCGAATGGTAAATAATTCCTTTTTAATTTCAATTACTTTATTTCAAACCGACATTACGAAAAGTTGGTTTAACTTTGATAAGCATCCAGTTAGGAAGTGTTACTTAAATTAATATTAATATTAAATGTTTGAAAGAATGCAGAGCAATTTTTAAAAAATATGCCCAATTAATAAACCGTTTCAATATAAATTTTGATTGGTTTATTACCTATTCTAGTATTATCAATAGATAGCATCTTCATTGATTAATTTTTCGTTGTAATTAAGTGAGCTTTGTCACTTATTGCTCTTTTCGTCAGCTATTGGAAAAAAAAGTTGTTAATGTTTCAAAATAAAACGTTATGTATGTACAGTTTCATTTTCTCTCTCGTCTATTTTAATTCAAATTGAACAGAACCGATAAACAAACACCGCCGCAGAAAGAACCACCCACGTTTGAGTTCAATATTAATGTTGTTCATACAAACAAAATTGCTTGTTTGCTTGGTTAAACACCCATCACTGTCGATTAAATGCAACAGTAACAGTGTACCCAGAAGTGTAAATAGCTCGACATAAGTAGCGTTCAATGATTGGCTTTATCGTAGAAATTCATGAACGGAAGGATTTTTTAAATCAACATTGTATTCCCTGTGCTGAAAATGATTTAAATATTTGATTTCATGTATCGTGAAATAATGTTTAGTTAAAATCTTACAATATTTTTAATCGAGGGGAGTTGGTTTTGTCACAAAAAGAAAGGGCGAGGTTTTTGGCATCCAGCTGCTGCTATGTAAAAAGTCCTCGGGTGGTGAGATTTAAAATTAAATATGCTAATTATTCTTCTAATGTTCTTTCACGCTCAAATTTAAGATAATTTTTCGTTTGTGCATTTAAAAACTTAATTCAACTTTTTTTTTTCTTTTGGGTTTATAAAAAGTAAGCCTAGTTTGTGCGGAGGGTATGTTGAAGTAGCGACTTTGTACCAGGGCATGTCGCATCATGCAAACAGTTCTTTCGCCGACAATTCGAACAGAACCATAAACGCTTTTAACCGGAGCATCCTTCAACATATCAATTTTCCCCCTTTTACTAAAAATAAACCTCATTCAGGCCAACGCTAACGTCATCCCCTGTTGTGCCAACTCCATTAAATATTAAATACGAAAGTTGCTTTCTTAGGCTGTTTTCCTATAGAGGTAAAATCGATTGGGTAATTTACAATTCATACACGACCCGAAAAAAAACAAAAAAACTTTGATGTATTTTTGATGTGACCCCCCTCGATATGGTAATGCATCTCAAGTTATTCCACGCCGAAACATTTGAAAGTAACCTGCTCCTAAAATTTTTCTACAACAACAGAGCAAACTTTGGTGGATTTTATTTAGTAAACGCTTCTTGATGTAGTGTAAAAGAAGAGACAAATCGAAGCTGTTAAGGCGGAGTGAAAGTTTTTTTATCTTTTGTTAAAAGAATATCATGAATAGAAAAAAAATTCACAGTTATAAAAAAACCTTGTCTATTGACATTAAAGCATAGTTAGATAAAGCTTGTAATTTATTAATTTATTTTTTAATCTAAATGAGACTCAGTTACTAATTGAGTATTAATGATCCTTCTTAAAAACTATTCATTACAATTCGTTTAAAAATAAATTCATTATTTTTTTAGTTACATTTCATCATTTTCTATGACTGATTTTGACTAATATGGTTTGAACCAATAAAATTTTTAATACTTTAAAATCGATCAGCGGAATAATTGAACCATAGTTGACATCCTTGAAGTTGAACCATCCTGCAGCAATTTTTAATTTTTTTTACGAGGATTCGTAACAGCAGAGGTCATATAAATCCTCACGTTTTCGGTGTTTTTGAAAAAAACAAACATCCTTTGTAAGTGTGTTGGGTGTCGAATTCAGGGCCGTTGGATTCGAACCTGGGACCTTCACCTTACTGTGAACGCCGCGTCTAAGACGAAAGCCTTGCGGCCATCGACGTCTCTAATTTTATTACTAGTTTCCGACAATAGATTATTTTCAGTTTTACTATCAACCAACTAATCATTCTTACAGAAATGAGAGAGATTAGAAGAAAGGGTAAGAACAATGAGGATTGGCGGGAGAGAGAATCAGAAGGTGGGAGGGTGCAGGAGAGAGGAATTGGGTGAAAACTGGCAACTGGGAAACTTCCCATAAATTGTGGATTATACTTACGCCAAGGGACCGCACATACGTTACGCAAAATAATCTATCCGTTAGATCGGACGAGGTGCTATTAACGTACATGAGAAACAGTGAGAGAGATTGCAAAATCAAGAAACATAGCGCATCAAATTGAGAATGACATATCCATACTCAGAAAAACTGAAAGCTAGACAGTGAGAGGATGAAAAAAAGTAGGAAAGCGAATCAATGAATATCGTTTTATTTTTAAAAAAATCTATCAACCTCCCTGACAATTAAGGGGGGGGAAGATTGATTGATTGATAGATATCGATATTTATTTATTCACACTGAATTAGGTCTCATGCGCCTCTCCTACATTCAATGTGGTTTATAATTCAATTATAAATGTGATAATATAAAAATTTTGAACATTATGGTTCATAAAAATATTTTTTTAATATATAAAAAATATCCGTAAAATCCATTACATATCGTGATCCAATTGGTCAAATATCTTATGTCAATTATCAAATCGAATCCTGGCTACACGACATTCGAAATATGGCAGAAAATGAGGAAAAATTCAAAACGTGAGTTTGGCACGGGAAGTTAGTGACCTGGTGGACCGAAGTCACGATGGCTCAAGTGGTAGAGCAGGGGAGTATTTAGTTGAAGGTGGTTGGGTTCGAATCTCCCTCCTCACACTAACTTCTTCGTTTCCACCCATTATCTCACATAAAGGTTATCCGTTAACATAAATAAAATTACACTGTAATAACTGACGTTATTATTTACGGTCGGAATATGTACTAAAATTAAAAATAAAGTAAAATGACAATTGATTACGGTTTTTAGTTGAGATGAAAAAACGTCAATGGCAAGAGCGGGATTCGAACAGACGACCTTCGGCTTGATACACCGCTGCTCTGCCACCTGAGCTGTCGTCACCTCGTGAGGTTGAGATGAGGAGTTGATGTCCGAGTGGATTGAGGTCACGATAGCTCAAGTGGTAGCGCAGCGCCGTATCTAGCCGAAGGTCGTGGGTTCGAATCCCTCTCGTGCCATTGACTTTTTTCATCTCAACTAAAAACCGTAATTAATTGTGATATATTAATCGGTCGAGCGGACCAGGCAAATAGTGAAATAAAGTAAAATATCGAAAACATTTGAGAAAAAAAATTACCAATAGAATCAAATGATTAGAATGCTGAAAAAAGTGGTAAAGAATACTAAGTTAAATCAGTTCACGTATTTCACTCATCCATAACATTTGAAGTAATTATTTTTGACATTTACTTTGAGTGTATTAATTTTTTACAATTTGTTTTGTAATTTATTTCACGTTTCACGTTTTTTAAGTTTTTCTAAAAAAAATTGTTTTTATTTTTTCTTGTTTTAAATTTTGGAATAACAATAGTTCCTTTTTTAATTTTTTTGGGGATGGTCAAGAACGGAATAGAGCTGTGGAGAACCGCTAAACCTTCCAATATCCAACGCCTACAATCCTTCCTTTTTTCCCTAAACTACTCCGATCCATTGTAAATGCCCCTTATTATGTCTTAAACGCTACCCTCCACAACGAACTTGAAATTCATTATGTCCAAAAATTTATTCCCAAAAAAACTTTCCCACCATCCAATAGTCTTGTCCTTTCCGAGTAAACTGAAAAAAAAAATACGGTTTTTAGTTTAGATGAAAAAAAGTCAATGGCATGAGAGGGATTCGAACCCACGACCTTCGGCTAGATACGCCGCTGCTCGACCACCTGAGCTATCGTGACCTCGATCCACTCGTACATCAACTCCCCATCCCAATCTCAAATATGGCAGAGGAGGGGAAACTCGTAATGTGAGGTTGAGGTGGGGAGTTGATGTCCGAGTGGATCGAGGTCACGACAGCTCAGGTGGTAGAGCAGCGGCGTATCTAGCCGAAGGTCGTGGGTTCGAATCCCTCTCATGCCATTGACTTTTTTTCATCTCAACTAAAAACCGTAATTAATTGTGAGATATCAATTGGCCGAGCGGACCACGAAAATAGTGAATTAATGTAAAACAAAAAACATAAACAAACAGAAAAGGGAGGATAACATCGACTAATTTCTCTCCTCAATGAAAATTGTTGCATATAAGTTCACGTATCAGTAAATTACATATTGTAAATAATAATTACAAATTGTAATTTTTAAAAAAATTTTCGTGCAGATGTATGGGATGGGACGTTTTTAACAACTTATTGAAAAATTCTTTCGATTAATTAATCTTTAATTAGGGTTTGGGTTGGGATAAAGAAGTCAATTTTACCAGAGGATTTCGACTACCTAAACCTTAATTAACGGTTAATTGCTTGAAAAGAATTTATTTGGTCAATCGGATCACGAAACCTAATAGGTTATTAAAAAAAATGTTAAATTATTCTCGGAATTCTTATTCGTAATGTTTTCATTCGGGTAGGGAGGGACAGACTACAAAATGAAAGAGGGAGAGAGAGTGAGTGAGAGAGAGTGGTAGTTCGAAAAGGGCGGAACTAAGTAGATATAAAACGCACAAAACGATTGCCTTAGATAAATTTTGCGTTTGATGGTTTGTGTTACTTTTAAGAGAGTGGCCAAGAAGCTAGAAGAAATGTAGAATCCATGGTATAACTGGAAGAGATAGATAGATAAATAGAACATTATTAATTAAATTGTGTGGTCTTT
Source organism: Cimex hemipterus (assembly GCA_039619505.1). NCBI lineage: Eukaryota > Metazoa > Arthropoda > Insecta > Hemiptera > Cimicidae > Cimex > Cimex hemipterus. Next base: position 10,797,962 of record CM077109.1, read on the forward strand.
AATGACGGTTGGCCAATGATTATTCGGAGATCGTGAGGTGCAGTCTGGTGTGAGGTAGGTTTTAGAAAAACATTTTCTTTATCTTGCCAACGTTTCGACCTTCATTGGGATCATCTTCAGGGCTCATAGTTTTTTTCTGCGTAACTGTGCCATTCTTTGTGTCAGGTTGAGTGACTTGAGCCCACAACAATTGCACAATTACGCAAAAAAAACTTTTAGCCCTGAAGATGATCCCAATGAAGATCGAAACGTTGGCAAGATAAAGAAAATGTTTTTGTACAACTTACCTCAAACCAGACCGCTCTCACGATCTCCGAATAATCCTTAATTAAAATAAGGCAGTAGAGTTTTTATTTATAAAATCCTAATAAAAATGGTAAGAGATTTACAGAATACATCGATAGATGGAGACAGTTCTACATATTTTATTTATAAATAAATAACAACATCAATTGTATAATGTTTTTTGTATTTATCATGATGATGGATGATTACATTAAAAAAATTGAACGAGTATCTCCACTGGATGCAGATACATCTGTCCATGGATATGTCTTATGATGGCTATTTAAACACACTCGCAAATTATCAGGGAACGCTTATTTATTAATTTGAGGATCGTTTTTATTTGGAAGCTCATTACAACTGAGTCGCGTCACAGGCGTCAATCGCGACGCGTCTCATGCGTCAAAAGCGTCAATCGCGTCGTGTCACAGGCATCAATCGCGTCGCGTCAGCGTCAATCGCTTCACGTCATAAGAATCAGTCGCGTCAGCGTCAATCGCGTCGCGTTGCCTCACGTCACAGTCGTCA
>CM077109.1:10798784-10809050 GCA_039619505.1 Cimex hemipterus
GCCAATCGCGCCGTGTCAGCGTCAATCGCTTCACGTCATAAGAATCAGTCGCGTCACAGTCGTCAATCGCGTCGCGTCAGCGTCAATCGCTTCACGTCATAAGAATCAATCGCGTCGCGTCAGCGTCAATCGCGTCGCGTCAGAAGCGCCAATCGCGCCGTGTCAGCGTCAATTGCTTCACATCATAAGAATCAGTCGCGTCACAGGCGCCAATCGCGCCGCGTCAGTGTCAATCGCGTCGCGTCACATGCGTCAAAGCGTCAATTGCTTCGCGTCACAGGCGTCATAAGCGTCAATCATGTCGTGTCATAAAAATCCATCGCATCGCGTCATAAGCGTCAATTGCGTCGCGTCAGATGCGTCAAAGCGTCAATCGCGTCGCGTCACAGGTGTCATAAGCGTCAATCGTGTTTCAATCGCGTCGCTACTTTAAAAACACCTGCCCACCAGTTCGTTCTCGCGCATCCATGGTAAACAGTGCACCGACGCAGGGGCGTGGTAACAATTTCCGTGTTAAACTTTCGAACTGACCCCCCAGCCGTAAGACATATCCATGTCAAAACAGACCATTAAAGTACATACGAGAATAAACCCGTCAGCCGAAAAAAAGAGGAGGAAATTGGAAATTAAGAACCAATAAATCTGTTGTTGGGTAGATGGATAAATAATTTGGCACGTAAAATAAGAGGAAAAATAGATAAGTAGGGTACAAGAAGTAAGTAGAAAAAATTTCAGATGCCGGAGCATAAAATAAACTAAACTGTATTTTGATTATTTATCTTAAAGTTTTATCGCGTTACATATAGGTAATTGGTTTTAATTATAGAAAAACAATTGTGAGTTTTATATGACCCTTGTGAATGTTTGTTAATTGTGTTATTCTATCCTGTTTGTGCTTAATGTTTCGTTTTCATTATTTACCGATAAACAACCACGTAATTTCAGTTGTTTTGTGAAAATACATATGGTTTGTTTTGTATAAAGGCGTAGTTTGCAAAACCGCACATAGAAAGTGATTTATGCGTGCACGTCGTTGTGTTTTTTCTATGCCACAATTCGGGTGGATTTAGCACGCTGTATCGCCTAAATTTTATTTACGGACTTGTCCTCTCTGATAATGCTAATGTTATGGGCCGAATTGATTTGCGAGCGTGGCTTTTTCGCGGCTGTGCCGACATCGAATAAAAAAAAAAGAAAAAAAAAAAAAAAAAAAAAAAAAAGAGATCTGGTCGAATTTCTCGCGATCCTGTCAGTTATTATTTCTCTATTATTATCGCATTCATCTGCCGAATGGATTTTATTCGCTTGTCATTATTTACGGGGATAATTTTAGACAAGTGAGGGTTTTTCGATGTGTCTAGTGTATTCTAAATTTGTTCTATGTTTTTTTTTTTTTTCAGAGGGCCAATTAGAAGATCCTCATATATCTTTTGGAAAGCCAATGTACACCGTTGGTGAATGGTTACAGGTGAACTGTACCTCGGGGCCAGCGCGACCGACGCCAGACGTCACATGGCTCATCAACGGTATACAGGTGAGTACTTTTTTTTCTATCCACTTATAAAATTTCTGCGAGTAAATAAAGAAAAGGAACCTTTGAGAATCGAAGAAGCCCACCTTCTCCTCGAGGTGTAAATTTTTTATAGGCCCACTTCCTGTTCTAATGGCCATGTGGTCACGGTTCGCATGAAAGGTTAAGACGCTTTCGAAGCTCTAATTAGATCCGACCAAGCTTCAATGAATAGAATATCAAGGGGGAATTAAAATTCGATGAGAAAGGGGGAAAATGAAAACACATTTCGTCGAAATAATTTAATTAACGATAAAATCGATTCAGCGGGAATAGCGTTAACAAGTTTTTATAATTAGATATGATCCTCCCAACTATTTCGTCAGAGTGAAAAGTTGTAATGCAATGTCTCGTCGGGATTATGTTGCGTTTTTAACGGGAAAATTTATAATTATACAATACCATTAAAACTTCATATAAACTGAGAGAAGAGTCCATTTACGATTTAGCGGTCAATTGACCAAGTTACATCTTTCAATTAGTTATTCTTTACATGTAAAAATCTTGGTAGAGCGGGACTCGAACCCACGAATACCTCAAGTAAAGTAGCGGCGTATCTGGCCGAAGGTCGTGGGTTCGAATCCCGCTTGTGACACTTACTTTTTTCTCTCAAACAAGATCTTAAAAAATAATTATTTGGGAGAAGAAAATTGAACTATGGTTGAATAACATAATAAATCGAGTTTATTTAATGACTGAAAATCGAGAAAGAATCACGAACTTCAATGCCTTCATTTTTTAAAAATAAAAATTAGGTTTTATTTTCTTCTTGCGATATGTACGTCCGCCTTAGCTTGCCATGGTTGATCCTGCGACGGCACATTTTGTTTTTTTAATAATTCCTTAACGTGATTAACTGGGTTTTTCCTGGCCTAAGATATGTCACAGCGGATTCTGAGACCGAGTAAATGCCAAGATCGTGTACCTATGGAAACCAAAGACTTGACATATGTCATACAAGCCTTGGACAATATGCCCTGTGCACGCGTTGGTCGATCGTAATAAAATTTGTTAAAATTAATACAAAATAAATGGAATACTTGTTAAATGTGGCTTGATTTTCTCGACAATCAGGGAGGAGAGCCGTTTAATAGCTAGAACCTGCAATAGCTCTGGCCAAAGATAAAACAAAATCCTGGTCTATTAATTATCTTCGAGGCTCCGTCAGAACCCTGTATGATGTGTAGTATTAAGGATGCGTGAGGAGACACTCGCGTTATTTTGAACGCGGTAATTAACCAAACGAAAGAAAAAAATTGCTCCTTTAAAATAGCAGAAAACTGAAAACTTTTGGATGATAATTAATCGTGGACTGTATGGAAGCGAGACGGAAGCAAACAGGACAAGATTAGGACTGAAGTAGGAGAAGGCAGCGACACGGCAGGATTGTGGGGAGGGAGCAGAGCTAGGATACATTTTAGATTAGCGACATTTCGGAAACAAATAAACAATTATAATTCGCGATTTTACCCCTTTTCACGCGCGAACATACCCTTTTATTTCCATCTACGACTGGGGCTATTGGAGACTGAACGAAGATAAGACGGCTTGGACTTATTTTCAAAAAGTCATCTACTCGGTCAACCGGGCGGCACTAAAAACAACTCGTAGGCAGTGAAGTCCTGAGCGGTTTGTGATTCCATTATGAATACATCGAACTTTGAAGGCACAAGCAGAACTACCTTTGTTTGTTTAACAGGGCACCACAGCGTAGGTGTAATGAGCAGGCTGATAAATCGTAGATGGAATGTTTGATGGGGACACCTATCGGCCCTGAACAATTTAGCTGGATATGACTATTAGAACTTATGATATATGTTATCGTATATATCAGTACATGAATATGTAAGCACAGAGAATAAGTTAGATCAATCAGACAATGGAATAAAAGACCTCTGTTCAATGGGGATGTACCCAGGACAAAGGCAAAAACAGAATATACTTGGTAATTCCATCGTTCAGCTCCGAAGAAGAACGATCAACAAGAAAGAGTTTTAAAGGGAGAATTAGTAGTGCAGTAAAGTGAATTTTAGGTCTATATGTTCTTAGGTTCTTTCCGCACCTTCGCAATTCCAAGCGACCTATCGATTGGAGAAGCTTCTAGGTGTGTACATCGAGAGCAGATTTTAATACAATCCTCTGTTCAGTGACTATGTCAGTCAAGACTGCGAAAAGGTTCATCAAACAACCAAAGCAGAAAACAACGGCAGAATTATAACTATAATAATAACGTGCAGATATTCCTAGGCAGAAGAAGAGACAGCAGAACATATGTTGCCCCTGTTGGTAGGCTATACACGGCAGAAGTAGAACTCAAAATAACCTATGGCTTCTGGTGGACCAAAGCTGAACCAAAAGCCATTCAAACATTAGGCAGCATAAAAAGATTAGCAAACTTACGTATCATAGGAGCAATGAAAACAACCCCGTACAAGTACACCAGAAACTGCTTTACTTCTACTGAAAATATTTATACAAGTAATTGTTCAGAAATCGTGAGATGCGATCTGGTGTGATGTAGGTTTTAGAAAAACATTTCCTTTATCGTGCCAACGTTTCGATCTCTATTGACACCATCTTCAGGGTTCAAAGTTTTTTCTGTGCCAGTTTTGTGTGTCAGGTCGAGTGAGTTGGTCTTTCTCAACACGACACACAAGAATGGCAAAATTACGCAGAAGACACTTTGAGCCCTGAAGATGATCTCAATAAAGCTCGAAACGTTGGCACGATAAAGAACATGTTTTTATGAAACCTATATCACACCATACCGCATCTCACGATCTCTGAATAATCAGTGACTAACGGTCATTAATCAACATACATTTATACAACGAGAGGGTAGGAAAATCATAATTCGGGCATACAACTGCATTAACAATATGCTGTATAGACGGCTCCAACACAAACAACTCCAAACATACACACAATGTTCCTTTTTACGTTTGAAATCATAGTAGGGTCAGTCATCATACAAATCATGTTTGTACACAACCTCAGAAAAACCCGATTTTAAAACAATCTATCATTCAATAAGAATCCTCAACAACCTGATCAATTATTACTTCCAACCCTTCCAGAAACGTTGCCCTTAGACGTTCCACAGGTGACTCAAACGACACGATTAGCATAAATCGAAAACATTTACTTAGTACGACATTTGTAGTTGTACGTAGAAAATAAATGCAAAAAAAAAAGTGCATTTCGCAACGGGTTTTCTTTTTACACCGTCCGACCCTATAAAACGGAAAGCCCGAACGGACAGGCCTTTGAAGCGTTAAAAGCACTAAAAGCGCAAGTACGTGCCCGCAGATCCGATACGTGCAGATCCAATCGCTTTGGCTCATAAAGGCCTATTCGCTCTTTTGATGCCTAAAGGAATTTAACCGAGGAGATATATAAACAGACGAAGAACACAAGGGGTCCTTTTAAAAATAACCGAGAAAAAAAGGGAAAAGCCCAAACTTTTAACCCATGAAAACAATAAAGTGTTAACAAACTATAATTGATTAAATAAAAATTAAAATTGGGGATAATTAGAAAAAAAAACAGTTGGTTTGATAGAACGCCTTTATTTCAAAGTCCACCATCAAGTGCACAACGGAAAACACGCGTATGTACAAATTAATCCAGACAGGTGATGACGGATACATTGTCTAAACCCTGCCTCAGAACACGTATCAACGATGAAACGTAAATGTAAACATTACAAAATATTTCAAATTAATAAACATTCACAGCTGTTTGCATGGTATCAGACAGTATACCATATTTACAATATATCTGATCTGAGAGAAAAACAACGGACAACAAAAGAAAAAATTAAATACAAAGTGGTATGAAGTTAAGTATCAATTTATCCCGACGTTTTGTCTTTTTTTTATTTTGTATACACAGTTACAACCCATAAAATCGCATATAGAATTGAATTAATAAAACAAATTATCAGAAAATATCGGTAGATGTATTTATAGCTGCTAGTGAAAGTCTGACAGTTGAAAGGAGGGAGGCAGAGGGTTATTGGTTATTGGACAAAAAAACGTTTACAATGAAATCGTACAAAAGTTATATAGATCGAGTACAATTAAATGCGGGAAACGAAAAATCGTAGGTTCTTTTTAAAAAACGAGTGAAAGATAAATCTCCTCTCAGAGAAATAATAACGCAAGACAAACGAGAGACGGAGAGAGAGAGAGAGAGAGACGGAAAATGAGGTGAAAAACTTAAAAGTAGAGAGAAGGCATGTAATAGATTGGCCAATTTAATTATTTATTTTTTTATTTGAAATGAAAAACTTGGTATCACGATCGAGAGTCGAAGTGGTTAGGGCAACGGCGTACTGAGCCGAAGGTCGTGGGTTCGAATCCCGATTTTCTAATGTAGCCAAAGCACGTAATAATATTGTGAAATCCATCATGTTTAGAGGTCTCATTGACCTGATTGCTTCTTTCAAATTATTATTCTTTGCGTGGAAAAGTCTTGGTAGAAATGACAAATGTGTGGTGATTAGTGACAGTTAATCGATAATTATTTAGAAATCGTGAGACGCAGCCTGGTGTGTTTTATGTATGTCGTTAATTTCGGTGTTTGGTTGTGTTAGTGTGCCATTTGGGAATTTCAAATTGTGTTTGATGTGAGTAGGAAATACCTTGTGTCGTCTGTATTTCAGCGAAACAGTTCTCTGATTGATAGCCGAAGCGAGTTTATTCTCATTATTGGCGATGTCCTTCAGAATATTCTTTGCCTGGTGTCCGTATTTAGTTGAATTCTGTTCATATAATCCCATGCTCTTGGTTCTTCTCGTGTAGAAATTTGTGGTGATTAGTGACCGTCAATTTATAATTATTTAAAAAATCGTTATATGCGGTCTGGTGTGATGTAGGTTTCAGAAAAACATTTTCTTTATCGTGCCAACGTTTCGATCTTTTATTGAGATCATCTTCAGGGCCTGGGATTTACAAAAATAGTTTACATTTAGAAAATACATATAGAATTTGGAAAAGCGAATTTATACAATGCAATAATTATATTTTATATTCTACCAAAGTATTTCTACTCACTCAAAGTGTTTGTCTTCTGTGTAATTGTGCCATGTGTAGAGATTAGTGACCGTTAACGGATAATTATTCAGATATCGTGAGATGCGGTCTGGTCTGATGTAGGTATCAGAAAAACAAGAGACAAACGAGACAAAATAAAAAGAGAGAGAGAGAAAGTTCTATTTGTATGGTTGAGATGGGAAGTTAGTGGGTTCGAATCCCGCTCGTGCCATTGAATTTTTTATCTTAACTAAAATCCTTAATTAATTGTACTTGATAACCGTTTCAACTAATTTCAATTAATCTTTATGTAAGGTATTGTGTGAGATGAAAAAGTTAGTGAGACGAGTGGGATTCGAACCCACGACCGTCGGCTCAATACTCCGCTGCTCTAACCTCTTGAGCTATGGTGACCTCGAATCCCCCTCGTGACACTAACTTTTCATTTCAACTCAAACGTTACATAAAACGATTAATTATTCCAAAGAAGTAATTTGGTCAATCATAGCACCAAATATAATGGCATTACTTGGTGTCCAACCATAAAATTTTTACAGCATTCTCATCATTGATTCTATTGGTAATTTTTTCTTTCTCAAATATTTTTGATATTTTTTGTTTTTGTATTAGTTTCAGTGCGCATTCAGAAATCAGAACGTCAGTTATTACAGCGTAATTTTATTTAAGCTAATGAATAATCATTATGTAAGATATTGGTTGAAACGAAAAAGTTAGTGTCACAAGCGAGATTCGAACCCACAACCTTCGGCTCAAATCGCAATCACTTGAATTATCGTGACTTCGAATCCCGCTGGTCTTTCTAATTTTTTAATTTGAAACAAAACCTTACCTAAAATGATTAATTTTTTCAAAACAGTAAGTTGGACAATCGTACTACTAATGGAATTATCACTTGGCATTCAACCATTAATTTTGTTTTAATTAATTATTCTTTTTTATGCAAGCTCTCGGTTGAGATAAAAGTCATGAGCGGGATTCGAACCCACAACCTTCGGCTTAAATCGCAGCTGCTCTACCACTTGAGATATTTTGATTTCGATGCACTCGGACACTAACTTCCTATCTCAACCGCACCTTTTCCCTACTTTTTGCCCCCCCCTCTTTTTTTTTTTGCCACTCACTTTTTTATCTCAATAATAAATTGTATGATATTAATTGGTCAAAACTTTTCAAAACAACTCTTTTATCTCAACTTTTGTATATTTGACAATAGCAAAAGGGGGAGGGGGAATTCTAACGAAAAGACATTAATTTTAAAAAATGGTAGAAATATCAAACTGATAATATATAGATAGATAGAAAAATACTAAATCTGGAAGAACAATGAATAAACCAATGATTTGGTGAGGTTGAAGAAAAATAGCGAGAGTGTGAGCGAAATGTTGAGGCTTTGAAGTCGAAAAATGAATAGTGCCACCGATTTCGCCAAATGCACTTGGAATTAGCTGTGCCATTTTTATGAAAACAGAGTAACTGCGATATCACAACACGTATCAAGCCTTATCAGTTCAATCCATATCGGAAATTGTAGTAATAATGCAACAGTCGTAATTTCCCCGTATGGGGCATAAATACGTTGGTGTCCTTTAGTTCTAAATGCAGTTCCGTTGTGTTATGACGTGGACGTGAGCGGAATCGCACGGACGCGTCGGTAGCAGCCTCCGACTTCAATTTCCATAATTTTGTTATGCAAATTTCACCTTAGAGACGCGTACTTTTGTCTCCTTTCACGTCACAGAGTTTATTAGCCTTCGCTCAAACCTGTATGAAGAAAATTCCCTTATAAGGTGGTTAGAGGCGTTTTTAACCAAAACCACAATATCTTATATCGCTCTTTTGTTCCCTTTTTTATGTCATATCAATAAAGGGAGAAAATGAAAATACACAAATAAAATTAAGTGTGCGGAATACCAATAACAATGAATCCTTGCTGATTTATACTTATAATCATACTGGAAATTCATAAACTTTTATAAAATACACACGTTGCAAGTATGTCTGGACAGTTTTTGTATTAAATATAGAAAAAAAAAGCTTGCTCAAACGTGCTTAACTTTTGTAGGCTAATTTGAATTCGTTTAAACCGGGCACGTTCATTACAGAGTCTCTAGTCGCCCCTCGAGATGGTGGCACCCCGTTGGAACAGTTAGCCGTCACTAGTCGTTCCTTAACTTTATAAATCGGATTCAACATTTATGGATTATATGCAACGAGGGCGAGGAACTATGATAGGGTCGTCTCAAGTGTTGGCCCAGAGGGGATTAAATGTCCTCATGAATAAATTTGTCTCCGGATGCCTGAGGGATGATGGATGCGAGGAGAGCCCGTATCGTATCCACTCTTCGCTTCCTTCAATCTCCAATAAGCCATGAATATACCGCTGACTTTCAAATATTCAACCTGGCTGTCTTTATTAGCTTCTGTTTTTTTCATGTCAGTCAGATTTCCATTTCTCTTCTACGTCATACACCATTACGTGATTACTGCCAGAAAAAGAATTCATACTAACAACAAACAAAAAAAAAACACTCTCATAAACAGAGAGGAAAAGGATGAAATATCAGAACACAAATTTTGTAAAACAAGAAATGAATAATTTAAAAATCTAATGTAACAATTTGAAAATCCTAGGTTAATAATAATAACAGATACATTAATAAATTATTAAATATTAGATAAAGACGGAGAACGATAGAGAAACTGACAGGAAAATGGATTAAGGGGGAATCACATAGAGTCACAAACAAACACATAAAAAGAAAGAACTATGTGAAATGAAGGAGTTCACACTCTCCTCCACGTACAACAATATAGGAAAACTAACTCACCAAAAAAAGTACCATACAGATTAGAGAAAAAAGGAAGGAATTGATAGGCAGTTACAAATAAGTAAAGGGAAAAATAATTAAAGAAGAAAAAAAAATTATAAATGAGAATCAATGGGGAAGAAAAAAAGAGAGAAATAGAATTTCCCCCAGAATTACATTACAAATATGGAGAGAGAGAGAGAGAAAGAGAGAAAAATATGGTCAGACAGAACCATGAAAGACACTGAGCTAGTAAGAAAATTAAAGCTAAATAGGAAGATAAAAAAAGGGACACAGACAAAGACAAAAGCTCCCAGGGCTGGTGAGATTTATGCAAACATAGAATAAGACGAGAAAGAGGCAGAGAAAATGGGAAAATAAGAGGAGAGGAAAAGAAAGAAGGTGAAACAGGGGACGAGTTAGAGGACGCAGCGAAAAATAGAATTGAGATTGGCAAAAAAAGTAAACGTAGAAGGAAGAAAATAGAGACAAGATAAAAGGCGATTAGAGAGAGAGAGAGAGAGAGAGAGACAGAGAGAGAGAGAGAGAGAGAGAGAATACACAGTAGAAGGGAAATCGATTAGTGGAGATAGCAGAATATAAACAAAGTAAAAAAGAGAAAGAGGGAGAAAAAGAAAGTCAGTGAGAGAAAGAAGATAGAGATTGATAGAGAGAGAGAGAGAGACAGAGAGAGAAAGGAGAAAGAAAGAGAAAGAAAAAACCGGGAGATAAAGAAGATAGAGATTCACAGATAGAAAAAAATAGAGTAAAGAGAAAAACTCGCTAGAGAGAGAGAGAGAGAGAGAGAGAGAGAGAGAGAGAGAGAGAGAGA
>CM077109.1:10828185-10851943 GCA_039619505.1 Cimex hemipterus
TTCATATCTGAAAGATTTGTAAAAATGTCCAACTTTTTCTCAGGAAGGTTTTATATAAGGCCATTTTCTTAAAGAAAACAAAGGAGAGAAAGTTCAAAAGGTGTGGTTGAGATGGGAGGTTAGTGGGTTCGAATCCCGCTCGCACTATTGACTTTTTTTATCTCGACTAAAATCCTTAATTAATTGTACTTTCAAATATAACTGTTTCAACTAATTTCAATTAATCTTTATGTAAGGTATTGTGTGAGATGAAAAAGTCAGCGTCACGAGCTGGATTCGAACCCACGACCTTTGGCTCAATACTCCGCTGCTCTCCACTTGAGCTATCGTTACTTTGATCCACTCGGACACCAACCCTCCATCAATTCCCCCAACTAAAACCTTACATAAAAATATTATATAATTGAAAGAAGAAACTTGGTCAATATACGACAAAATATAATGGATTTAATAACTAAATCGAAGTATAGCTATAACTGTAGCTACTGCCATTTCATAAGTTGCCGGAAATCGAATCCTGATTACAAGATATTTGAAAAGTGGCAAAAAGAGGCAAAATTTCGAAAGGTTGAGGGTTGAGATGAGGATTTGGTGTCCGACTGGATCGAAGAAAAGCCAAAGGTCGCGGGTTCGAATCCCGCTCGTGACCCTAACGTTTTCATTTCAAAAACAACCTTACATATAAAAGATTAAATTTTTACTGTTTTTTAACCAAATTTGGCCAATATTGAGTTATATTGGATAGGCTTACAATTAGAACTTTAAGTTTTGTCGTAATTTCATCAGTGTAAAATCTGGTTCGTTAAGTTTTTCATGTTTCTGTAGAAAAGAGAATTCTATGTTTGCTTTAGGTTTTTTTTTCAATTGTTTCAACAAAAAGGAACGTTTCTGTTTTGATAAAGAAATTTTCTGCAAACTTCATAAAGGATTTTTTTTTTCGCGGTCGTCATAAGAATCGAATTTTCGAGGTTATCACCTTTCAAATTGTCATAAGATTTGGTCGGCCGTCGATTTCCTGAGAAATTCTCTGAAAGTTCTCAGACAACTGTTCTTGGATTTTCGTCGATGAAAGATCGGAGAACAACATTGTCCAGGGAAAAAATCCTTCCACAACCTTCTTCCCCCTTCAAGGTTGAAGTCATATCGAAAATTTGTAAACCATCTGAGTTGCCTTTTGGCCACAGTTTCGATTGAGTGTAAACGCGTAAAATGAAATTGGCCGAAAATCACGCATTGAAATATTAATAGAGACTGAATTTTTCCAAGTAACGAAATGCTCCAGAGGGTAAACAAGCATTGTAATTGAATTAAAACCTGTTGACATTCGTACAAAAGAAAAATCCATCAAACTTAAATAGCTTATTATTCAGAGAGGTAAACGAACGAAAACCTGGAAACCTCCGTTATTTTATTGACAATCCGATAAATATAAATATTTCGTATTTAACAATAATTATGGTTAATTACAAATAAATAACAGTTTTCCTTTTGAAACGGTATATCCCGTAGCATTTCCCACTTTGACGTTTTGCTGAACTCATCAGAAAATTAATTACGCGGCTGATTCAATCTGCCTCAATTACATCTCGTCATTTATTTGAAAATAAATACACGAGCCTCAGTTTGACAAAAAATGAGATTTTATTTAAATTTGGTCTTGATGTGTTTACCTTGTATTAAAACCTTTTCTGTTGAATTAAGGATCTAATAAATTGTGCGTAAATGTGAAATTTCAAGCTAAGTTGTGTGTCAAATAAAATTGAAAAAACAACAAAGAAGATAAGATAAAAAAAAAGTATTGTAATACATGAAAAATAATAAAACAGTGTGGTGTTCAGTGACCGTTAGTCAATGATTATTCAGATATCGTGAGATGCGGTCTGGTGTGATGTAGGTTTCAGAAAAACGTTTTCTTCACCTTCCAACGTTTCGATCTTTATTGAGATGATCTTCATCTGTCTGGGAGTTACAATCATTGTCTGAATTTTACAAATACATGTAGGATGTGGAAAAAAGTGAATTTATACAATGCAAAATCTATTTTTCATTAAATTTAATTAAGGTTTTTAGTTGAGATGAAAAAAGGTAATGGCACGAGCGGGATTCGAACCCACGATCTTCGGCTAGATGGAGTCCGCTGCTCTACCACTTGAGCTATCGTGATCTCGATCCACTCATCAACTTCCTATCTCACGAAAATTGTGAATTGATGAATTAAAAATGAAGTACACTTCACTAATGCTCTCCGTCGCCATTTCAATCGTCGTCGAGAATCCAAACCGATTGCACGACATTTGGAAAAGGGCCAAAGGAGGGGAAATTCATAAGGTGGGGTTGAGAATTGGTTCGGCCCTGAAGAGGATCTCACTAAAGATCGAAACGTAGCACGATAAAGAAGTAGTTTTTCTAAAACTTACGTCACACCAGACCGCATCTCACTATCTCCGAATAATCATTGACCGACCGTCATTAAACACCACACTTATTATTCATTTATCAGTTTAGAGTGCGCTGTTTTTCTGTAGGAGGGAAACTTTTTATTACCCCGGGGAAAATAAAAGTTCGTTTCAAACGCAAGTGAACAATACATAACACATTGATCGCATTGACACAACCAGAAGAAAAACATCGTTTTATTCCATGTCGCACGAATGCTGAGAAAAGTGAACGACAGCAATTAGCTGTTATTTGACGGGAAAAAAAACCACGAAAACACGACCAACTTTGCCAGAATGTAGTTTGCACAGATGGTAGGAAAGGGTGAAAATTGTGATTTTAACACGGGTTAAAAGCTCGGTTGGGTTTTTAATTTATTTCACCCCAACGCTCGTGAAAACACGAGTAAAATATGTGCGGCGTGGGTGAAATCTTTTCGACTCAATTTTAATAAAACGGCTTCCCCATAATTTACGACCTTATTTTACTCCAATCATAAACAAAAAAAGAATCTGCTTTTAAAAAATCAAACAATTATCTCAATGACTACTAATTAGTTTGGTATATTCTAATAAATCTCCCCATCGAGTTGTGTTGGTCATCTGGAAATATCCATTGATAAATTATTTTAAATTTTCCGATATCGAGGCAATTGGATTTTCTTAAAATAGCGAGAATCGTTTGCAAATAGATTTAAAAAAAAATAGATGTTGCAAAATTTCCACGTTAAATCAGAAGTAGCGAAAGAAACTTACCTAGGTTTGACGCCAAAAATTACTTTTTGTTTTCTTGTTTTAATTGGTTAAACAAAACGTAATTCAATTTTATCCTCTATTTAATATTGTTAATTTTGTTATATTTAACATTATTCTGATTTAATTAATATTTTTAATTGAGATAAAAAAGTTCAGTGTCACGAGTGGGATTCGAACCCACGACCTTAGGCTCGCCACTGCGTTACCACTTGACCTACCGTAACTTCGATCCGTTCGTACACTAATTCCCATCTCGATCCAACCATTTGAATTTTCATTCCTTTTTTTTAACATTTTATCCCAACAAACCTTATTTGATCGAACGTGAAGATTTCAATCTGGCCACGTAAATTAGTGATTTACTCTGACCAATTTTCAATTTTTATTTTTGCATTTTTTCATCAAATTTATTGAACTTTTCCGTAAACAAAAATGTAGGTTACGTTTTGAAAATAAACAGTTATACTTTACATTTTTCCTCTTTTTTTTATTGAACTGCAATAGGTATACTAGATGTACTTATAAAAAAAAAAAAGTTGAAAGTTTTTTGGATGTAGAATATTTTTTTAAAAACCAGCATAAGGGGGGGGGGTTAAATATATTTTTAGGGTCTTCGGTGGCCACAAGGTTTAGTCTTTGACGTGGCGCTCATCACTGAATCGTAAAGGTCCCGGGTTCGAGTCCAGCGGCCCTGCATTCGAACCCGACATACTTAAAAATGGGCTTTTTTCAAAAACACCGGCAGAGGGTTTATATGACCTGTGCCTTTGAGAACCCTTGTAAAAAAAGAAAAGAAAAAACCCAGCGGAAACAGTCAATTTTATGACATACATACACGGCCAATAAAAAAAAAAAACCGTCCATCCGGTTTTGTATGAAAAATGGCCAACTTTGAAAATACATACTTTATCAGTCTTTCAAGTCAGAGACCAGCGCTAGGTGTTATTTTTTTCGTTCATTTTACGCTGATTTTCAGATATTTTACTAGCTCCAGTCGTCGATTAGTAAATTCAAAAAATTGGATCATGTTATTTTTGAACTTTTTACGGAAACTTCAAATTGAGTTGTAGACGCAGGATATCATTTTGACAGTAGCTCCTTAGAGAAATGGATGGGAAATTTTAATTAGCTTTCAGTTAGTAACCTTCCACTTTGCCTGATTTTTCGAACGTTTTCCGAATTATTCGCGATGTTTTTAGCAAAAAATCTGGTTTTGTTTTGTGCTTATGGAAAAAACCGATCACTCTATCTGCCGATTTTCAAGAATGCTTAAATTTTACGTATGTCGTGTTTTCGCAACTTTACCTTTTACAACCTTTGTTCAACGGGGAAACGACAACACTTACGTTGTCCTTTTGGTATGACGTTTGGTTCTGCTGTCGATGCTTGTTTACATCACCACGGAAATTACACCTGTCGTTGCTAGAGAGAAAGAGAAAGAGAGAGAGAGAGAGAGAGAGAGAGAGTGAGTGAGTGAGTGATCGGTTTTTCTATATCCACATAAAAAAGAAGAAGAAATCGTGAATAACTCGAAAACGTTTGAGAAATTGCTATGTTGTGTTCATTCGGTCACCTTCCAGTTTGCCCGATTTTTCAATATATTCAGCGTAAAATGTACTAAAATATGAGTCCTGGCGCAGTCTGGGAATTGAAACGCTGGGGAAAATATGTCTTACTAAAGTTTGAGATTTTTTCGTACATACCGGGCACTCTCAAACGACACGCAAGAATGGCACAATTACGCAAAAAACAAACACCTTGAGCGCTGAAGATGATCGCAATAAAGACCGAAACGTTGGTACGATAAACAAAATGTTTTTCTGAAACTCAAACGAATAGATAAACTTAAAAAAAACAACAAATAAATAAAATGTTTCAAAGCTTATAAATTGCTTTGTCCGAGCTTCGTCCATAAATTTTATGTATTCTTTAATTTATTTTAGCGTTTATTTATTTATTCATCTATTGATTTATCTACATGGATTTTGTATGAAATGTTTTTGCGCTGAATTATTCATGTAATTAGTCCGTATCTATATTTTTTATTTGTCTATCAAATTTACTGTATACACACAAATCCCAATTGCAATTAGCTTTTAGCCTCTAGATTATAGTAAAGGGGATACTGGCAAGAAGAGAATCGTTAGGGTACCTATTTGGATGTAAAATTTTTAAAAATCAATAGGCTTCCTTTAGCTCCTTAATTACTGTACTGCCTTGGCAAAAAAAATTAAATTGGTGCGATTCGCCTGTAGAGGGTCTACATACGATAAGCTGGAGTGGTGGATGATCAAAATAAAATAAAAATTATATAATAAAACCTTCTGTTCAACAAATTGCTTTTATTTCATATTGAGAAGTAAAATATTTGATTTTTCAATTTCATAATTTTGTTTCATTTTTTGAAAATAGTAGTGGTTTGGAGTTGGCGTATGTACTGAAATATTTTTGACACATGAGACAATGTTATTAATTTGAAGAACTATAACTATGACTTTTTTATTGTTATTCGGAGATCGTGAAACGCGGTCTGGTGGGTCTGGTGTGACTTAGGTTTTATAAAAACATTTTGTTCATCGTGCCAAGGTTTCGAGCTTTTTTTGAGATCATCATCAGAGCTCAAAGTGTTGTCTGTGTAGATGGGTCATCTTTCTGTGTCGTTGCGCACTCTGTCACGACATACAAGAATGACACATCTACACGGAAAACAAATCCTGCGAACGTTTCGATCTTTATTGAGATCATCATCAGTGCTTAAAGTGTTTGTTTTCAGTGTAGATGTCATTCTTGTGTGTCGTGTCGAAAGTGCCCAACGACACACAAGAATGACCCATCTCAACAACAAACACTTTGAGCGCTGATGATGATCTCAATGAAGATCGAAACATAGCACGATAAAGAAAATGTTTTTCCTCAAACCTACTTCACACCAGACCGCTATTATTTTTCATATAGTACAATACGTTTTTATTGTTATTATTTAAGAATCAAGTGTCTGAATTTCCTCTATTAATATTAATTTGCAATAAAGTTTCTAATAAAGTTAAACTTGGCCAACGTTCTGTTGGAGCTGAAGGGTGGATGAAGTGGATAATATATTAATAGAAGATTCCACTATAGTTTCAACGTAGAAGGTCGACTTTGGGTGCTTATGAGATTCAAACGAGGGTGATCTCTTGGAGAAGTGCGCCTACCCGGTAATGAGCTCGTTCTTGGAAAGTTTGAAACCCAGGCCTCAAGTTTGTAGGACATTAGCGGCTGGACGGTGGCCAGGTGGTGTAACGACTCTACAGACGGGCGCGCTTGTGTGCACCCCCTGTTTTGTACGCGCACACCGTTGCCACAGACACTCACATACGTGCGACACTATTATTCCGCCCTCGTCGGGTCGAGAGGCCTTCGTGGCTTTGTCTACCCTCACTCAATTACACCCACACTCAGACTTACACAGGAGCTGAGCCATTTCTCATCCCTTTTCTTTTTACCAACTGTTACCTCAGTCCTCGCACCCTTCCAGGAAAAAAAGATTATTTTCCCCCTCGCATGCTCACATAAAAAGAACCAGCTATTATTGAACCTGTTTAGACTTTTAAACTTTTACAACAACAAAAAACAATATTCAAATTTTAGAGCCATCCAACTTTATAATCATTTCTTATATTTTCAAATCAGGAAAAACCTTAACATATAAACTAAGAAAATCACTTTTGTTTAACTGTTGCCTATGAAAAAGCAATCTTTATTCAGCTATTTGTTTAAAAAAGGACCTCAAAATTATTGTAGATGACGTAAACGAATGCCAATGACAGACGTGATTAGCGTTCGGCTTGATTCCGCCGACTTTTGTCCTTAATGGCTTTCGCCCGAATAACTCCGCCGACTTCTGAATAAGAAAGAGGCCGATATGAGCGTCAAAGATCTTTTAACTGGCTGCCTCGTTCGAAATACACAAAGTCTTTAATACTTTTCAACTCAACTGTCTCGAACAGAAGTGAGAAATGAACAGAAAGGCCCTTCCATCCGCTGGCTGAAAATCCTTTTAAACGTGCTTTTGAACAATTGAAGATAAAATTTGACGGGGAAGGGGTAGAGGAAATTGGTCAACATATTCCGTAGAGGAAAAGGTTTAAAAATGAAAAAATACACGGTTTAAAAAACACTTTTCCAAGCCAAATTAATTAAGGTCAATAGATTTACGGCACGGAAAGAAAACTGCTAAACCAGTGCTATTTTCGAACATTTTATAAGGTTTCGTGGTCCGTCTGACCAAATAAAATCTTTTCAATTAATTAAGGTTTTAGTTGAGAAAAAAAGTCAGTGTCACGAGCGGGATTCGAACCCACGGTCTTCGGCTATCGTGTCTTCGACCCACTGAGTCGCCAACTGCCAATCTGAACCACGACTTTATTAATGTTAATATGGAGAATAGTATGCTGCCCTGATGATGGCCTTATAAAGGCCGAAAACGTCGTAGCTTCGATCGCATAATTATGGTTGGTCATATTGACAAAAGACAACTTTATTTTTGTAAAATGTTTTAAGTCAATTATACAAAAACCAGAAAAAACGTGTCTTACTTCATCTTAACCAACCTCAGGTACTTATGGTCTTATAAAGGCCGAAAGCTTGGGAAGAAGAAGAAAAAAATATTTGTTATTCTGGGACTGGTGTCCTTTAAGAATAATTTACATTAGATAAAATAAAGGAAGTACCTTCTATGAAGTTACAAATTTAAAAAAAAATGTAAATCTTGGCACAATCTAAGGCAGGCTAGAAAAGAAAATTACAAGAATATTAAACAAATATAACTAATTTTATCGTGAGGTCTCTGAGGAGGGAGAGGAGGTGATTATAAACATGGGATTTAAAGGAGAAAAAAGAGAGAGCCTGACGAATAGAAAGGGGAAAGGAGTGCTCGGATCAGAAAGGATCTTTCGAATGTATGGGTTATATGTTGCGGAAGGACAAGGTCCATTGAGGATGAACGGGTTTTACGAGTGTGATGTGAGGAGTAGAATCGGAGGGACGGGATGTAAGGAGGACGACGAGTGTGGATGGACTGGAAAAGAAAGCACCTAGGAAATACCGTGCACAGAAGAAGTGGTATGGTATAGTATGGTGGAAAGGATAATAGGAGACGAGGTTCGTATACCCCAAGTCACTGCAGCCTTCTGGCTTATTATACCTTCCTAGTTCCTTGGTTTAGTCAATAGGCTCAATCCTTTTTCTCAGAAGCATCAGGTCATTCACTGTCATTGCTGCAATTTGGTCCCCTGAGTCTGTTCCATAAGTTCGGTTGAACCTCCATTGAGCTGTTGCTTCGCATTCGAAGATGGTATGAGTGGCTGTTTCCTCCTCCTCATTACATAGTCAGCAAATGGGATCATCATTGTATACGGAAGGAGGGGAATAGTCAGGAAGGTTGGAAATACAAACCCGACACCCGGATCCCTGTGGGGTGCCGTACACAAATGTTACGCAACAATTCAAAATACGCTTCATTCGCGCGTTCTCCCTCTCCGATCGACCGCCGTATGCCAAACAGTTATAATACAAGAAAAGACGTATAAAGGAAGATACAAGCTGGTAGAGAAGCCAGGACCGACGGAACAGACTGAGGGTGGCGTTGGGACATTTGGCAAATATGAGAATGCCAGGAAAGACTACTCCTAGGTTTTTAACCGAAGAGCAGAAGGGAATGGAGTGGATATTTATAATGAGAGGTGGGATGATGGGGAGGGAATTGAGGAGGCACGTGATCATGTAAGCATGTGAGGTTGGTCAAGTTACTTTTTTTTTGTAAAATGTTTTACGTCAATTATAGAAAAACTAGAAAAAACTTGTCTTAATTCATCTTAAACAACCTCAGTTAACCTAGTAGTCGATGTAGTCAGGTTTTTTTCGTAATTCAGCTAAGTTAATATGAGGTATAGGATGTTGCCCTGATGATGGTCTTAGAAAAGCCGAAAACTTGGCAAGTGATCGCCCAGTCTATTTCTTTTTGTCTACTTGACGAAATGAACTAAATGAAAGACGCCGTTAGAACGTATTTTACATTCAAACATTAATTGAAGAAAACACAGAGGGAACGAAAAATGGAAGAGAGAAGGCGAGAGAGAGAACGCGAAAATAAATGAAAAAACAGGTGATGCGGCAAATTTGGAAAGCTGTTTTCTTTTATCCTGACATTTCAAGCTGAAAACATATTTTCCCCGTCAATTTGTGTGCATGTGCGTTGTGTCACTGTTCACACGCCATGTTTGTTTTTTCATTGGTAATTTTTTGCATGTTGACAGATGCCTTGATGATTTGGTTATTACTTATTTGTCTTGGTCTGTTTATTTCTGCGCTGATTTATTGTCATTAATTGTTTTTGTGGCATTAACATTATTCTCTCTCCCTCTCTCTCGTCATCCTCTTCTTTTATTCGCTCGCAGAACATAACTTTTACGTACCAGTATAATTAATAATTACTTATTTTTTATGAAATTAGATGTGTTTTTGAACCACAGTGTTATAACTTTGGGATAACGATATTCAGGGCAATTCAAAACTTAGGATATATATTTGAAAGGGGGTAATAACAAAGTGTATAATATTATGGGATGTGGCGAAGTTCCTGAATAAATCACACTGTTATGTGTGTTATGAAGAGGGTTTCGAATAATTTCTAATTGACCGCAAGAACCAAATCAACCAGTTTTTTTTTTTTTTTTTTTATTAACAAGGGTAAAATAAAAATCAGACATAAACCCTTTATATTCGTGTAAAATTAATTTATGTAATAATGCTATAAAATTACGATGTTTAATTTAAAACATTTAACTTGTTATATAAGGTCCTGGCAAAAAAAAAAAAAATGTCACGGGCGGGATTTGAACCCACGATCTTCCTCTCAAGATGCTGCTTTTTTCCTTTTTCATTTCAACCGAGACTTTAGATTTAAAAAAATACTTAGTTTAAATAATAATTCGATCAATCTGGCTAATAAAATATACGTATATGGATACTATTTAATTAATATCCGTAAAACATATTATATTAGTCCGATATACGCACATTACAAATAATAAAGAGGTACCATGACGTTAAAACCAGTGATCAAGGTAAAAAGGGAATCTATCTATTTACTATTTAACTTATTATTTGTCAGATTCGGCATATGCTCGAGGGAGTTACATACAAATCGTAATAATATTGCAATAAGATATCCAGTCGTAAAGTAATTTTGTAAAGTTATTTTTAGAGCAAATTAAATTAAATTGTACCTACCTCATTCCGTGTATATATATATGTATATGAGAGAGAACGTTAGGGAGTTATAGAGGGGGTGAGAGAGAGAGGGGGAAAGTTTGAGGGTGATAGAGTCAGTGGTGGGAGGGGAGTGAGAAACATAACGATGGATAAATAATGTAGATAGAGAATATGTAGTTCAAAATAAATATTTGCTTAATTTATTGATTTATTGATAAATGTTTTATTTATGATGGAAGAGAGGGAGAGAGAGTGAGAGTGAGAGCTTGAGGATGATAATTGGAAGAAACATCATCTACTACGTTATTTATATTCGGCAGACAAAAGCGTTTAGGCCGATATGGAACAAGTCAATGATATAAAGTAAAAATAGGAGGGGACCTAGGACCTACCCTTGAGGTACACCATGTTCAATCCCTTTTATTAATACTTACAACGATCCTTCCCACGGATCTCTTTCACACCAAGCAAATCGTATCATATAATTATAATTTAATATAAAAAAATGGGAATAAACAGAACGAGCAAATAATTATTCATATATCGTAAGATGCGGTCTGGTGAAAAACATTTCCTTTATCGTGCCACGTTTCGAATTTTATTGGGATCATCTTCAGGGCTCATCAAAGTGTTTGTCTTGTGTGTACTTGTGCCATTCTTGGCGCGCCCCCCCCCCGAACGAGCAACCTTTTAAAACGGTTTATAAAAATAAAACAAATTATTACGTACGTGTGACATACGCTTCTTTTGCTATTTACAATTTCTTTTCATGTAAAAAATATGTGCTTCCGACAATTTTTTTTTTACTTTTCACAAAATACCTTCTTTTTTTTTAATTTAATTCGCTGTGGGATTGGACTACTATTTAGATCCAGACATATTCAAACTAAAGCAAATAGAAAGGAAAATTGTTCTGTTTCTCCCACCCAAGAAACATAATTCATTTACCAAACATATGCCTACACGACTGTTTAAGCTAGTTGGAAATGAATGTGTACAGAAAAGTTCATCTGGGCTAATTTAAGCATTACACTTACATCGTTGAGTTACGCCATCATATTCCACAAAATAGACCAACATAAAATAAAATGTTTGCACATGAGGAGAAGTGTTCTTGACTTATCACGGAACTTTCGCAAACAATGGTGTAAGTCGTATTATTTTATAATGTTTACTTTCATTTACACTATTCAGAATATTTCATACTGATGAATATTTTGTAGAAATAATTTATCTGATAGTTCAGTTATTAGATAAAATTATTCATCCGACTTAACTGGCAATTGCGTATTGGAATTCGATTAAGAGCGTAGGGAGGAAAAAGTCACATAATTTCTCATCATCCTTTTCTCTCGTATAAAATACAGCCCATAAAAAAATGTTATTAATTTGAAAATTGAACTTCAACATAGTTTCCCTCGGGGCGAAGCCAATCGGCTGGGGCTTTAATACGGGCGGGCATTAAAGAAGCAATTTCAAGCTTTTCCACCCTTATCACGGTCCCGAATCGGAATGTCAATGGGACGGGTACCCCAGACTCGGGGAATCGATGGAGTCAGGGAGGATCCGTTGGATTTATGCCGTCGGAATAGACCGAGCGTCATGTTCCGATCGCAGTGTGATAGTGCGGCCGACCATGCCGACTCAATTTATCACCGTTCGTTATAATCGACTGATGAAGACCATGATGCTGACGACAAAGGAAATATGCATTTATTAAAAATGAATATTTTTGACATGGATATGTCTTACGGCTGGGGGGTCAGTTCGAAAGTTTAACACGGAAATTGTTACCACGCCCCTGCGTCGGTGCACTGTTTACCAAGCATACGCGAGAACGAACTGGTGGACAGGTGTTTTTAAAGTAGCGACGCGATTGATTCTTATGAAGCGACACGATTGACGCTTATGATGCCTGTGACGCGGCGCGATGGATTCTTATGACGCGATGCGGTTGATTCTTATGACGTGACGCTTATGACGCCTGTGAAACGACGCGATTGACGCTTATGACGCGACGCGATTGACGCTTATGACGCGATTGACGCTGACGCGACGCGATGGATTCTTATGACGCGTCACGATTGATGCTTATGACGCATGTGACACGACGTGATTGATGCTGACTCGACGCGATGGATTCTTATGACGCGACACGATTGACGCTTATAACGCTTGTGACGCGATGCGATGGATTCTTATGACGCGACGCAATTGACGCTTATAACGCCTGTGACGCGACGCGATGGATTCTAATGACGCGTCACGATTGATGCTTATGACGCATGTGACGCGACGTGATTGATGCTGACTCGACGCGATGGATTCTTATGACGCGACGCAATTGACGCATGTGACGCGACGCAATTGACGCTTATAACTCCTGTGACGCAATGCGATGGATTCTTATGACGCGACGCGATGGATTCTAATGACGCGACGCGATTGACGGTTTGACGCATGTGACGCGACGCAATTGATGCTTATGACGCCTGTGACGCGACGCGATGGATTCTTATGACGCGAAGCTCATGACGCCTGTGAAGCGACGCGATTGATTCTCGTGACGCCTGTGACGCGAAGCGATTGACGCTTTGACGCCCGTGACGCGACGCGGTTGTAATGAGCTCCCAAATTAAAACGATCCTCAAATTAATAAATAAGCGTTCCCTGATAATTTGAGATTGTGTTTAAATAGCCATTATAAGACATACCATGTATAGATGTATCTGCATGCAGTGTAGATGCTCGTTCCATTTTTTTTTCTTTCACTTATTACCTACTTATCTGTCAATTTATATTTATCTCAACGTTTATCTATATTTTCTCCCTTAAAAGTAAAGAGATCAAAAGCCCGCATGGCAGGTAATTCGTGTAGGTTTAGCATTACGAAGCGCCGTGATCTTGAATCACGTTTATTTTTCTCTTTATCCCTCTTTCGTTTAAAATATTTCAAGTAAAATTATAACATTGTTCCAAGTGAGTGTGTATGTTGTTTATTACTTTATAATTTTTACCTATGGGCCTGGATAGTTTCTATTATCTCTGATGAAGGTAAAGAATGATGGAGTTACTTAATTTTCTTTTCCCCTGCGAATTTCATGTTCTCTACATTTCCTGAGTATTGAACTTGTCCCCGTCAAGCGACAGTCGGGTGGTTTCAAACTGAGACCGAAAATGTTCGAACACCCTTGGTCATAGTAGACAATCACACTAGTTCCCTCCCCATCTTTCTCTCATAACATTGTATGAGTGTATTTTTTCTGTTTTCCGGTTCTAAAGCTGATACAGAAAACAAACGACAAATCAGTTTTGTCGTTTCAGATGCAGGCTTAACAAAAAATCTTATCATATTGACTTTTTGAAGAACATTCTTCACCTAATAACTATGACTTAATTCATTTAAAATATAGATTGTACCAACACCAAACTGACATAAAAAATTATAGTCACCTGCTCACAGTTATGCCTAACGAAGTAGGAACTTTTTTTTTTAAGTTTGAACAAGACATTCAAATCACTATTTATCATTCGGGCAAAAAGTATACATTCTAATAACTTGTACATAAACAGTAACAAAAATAATTTAAATTTAAAAATTGTAAAATTCATAGTTAAAAAACATTAGCCATAATTAAATTGTTAGAATTTAAAAAAATTATACTACCCAAGATTTAGTAAAATTTAATACATTTGTATGCCTTACTACATATTAGAGAATGAAGGTTTGTAAATATATTAAAATTAATTAAATTCACTATTTTTCGTCGCCCGCTTGACCAATTGATATCGTTAAATTTATTAAGATTTTTTTCAGTTGAGATAAAAAAGTCAGTGTCACGAGCGGGATTCGAACCCACGACCTTCGGCTTGATTAGCTGCTACTCTACCACTTCTATTGCGTGAAATCACGATAGCCCAATTGGTAGAGTAGCAGGGAATCAAGACGACGGTCATGAGTTCAAGTCCCGCTCTTGCCACTGATTTTTTTATCACTACTTTAACAAAACCTTAATTAATTTAATTAAAATTAATGTAATGTTTAATAAACAAAAACAAAATTTTCTAAAAAATCATGCTGTACTACGGTTTAAGAACCTACAGGTCAAATAATTTTTTAAAAACACGTTAAAAAAGTTAATGATGAAATTCTGTTTGTGAATTTTAGTCTGGCTGACACTCTTCAGGTTTTTTAAATGCAAAAGATAAAAATTACGAAATTATGTCCTTACAATCAAATATTTTCCTGTAAATGGTTCGTACTGATTAATAAATTATTTATGTCTCAAAAAATATTTTCTTAACTGGATGAAATCTAAATTATCTATATTTATTAAACTTATGTGTACAAATGTTAAATGATGAACTAGGCCTGGTATAATTGCGAACGGATGGAATTTGCCGTTGTATCCGTCCATGGGAAACGGTATGCAAGATGGGGGTTTAAATTAATATGCAAGGGATGGCTCGAGGGCAGACCGAGGTGTTTTTAGCCGTCCCTCCGCATGCTCATACGTGTACAACTATGGTACGTGAAACGGATTTACTGAATTAAGCAATTGTTTAACAAGAACAATTCCAATTTTACCGCCTCGGAAAGACAATGGCCGAAGTCCGGTTCTCAACCCCAATTAAAAACGGTTTTAATAGCTTTTAGACTACTCTTCCATTCTAACATGTTAAACGTATATGTTTCTTTAAAATAAATATTTTAATTTCGTTTAAAAAAATATTTTACACTTAGCTTTAAATAAAAATTATTAACGGATATTTTGCTACTCCCTACATTTTTTTGTAATAAAATTTTTTTACGAATCTCTCTCTCTCCTTCCCGTTCCCTCTCCATGTCCCTTTCCCTCTCCCTCGCTTTCTCCCTCTCCCTCCCCCTTTTCATTTCCCTTTCCTTTTCCCTCTCCCTCACTCGCGATTGTGTTTTTTTTCCTTTATCTCTGTACAAGCAGTCATTAAGACGGTGGTTATTTCCTTGACTTTGTCTTCAGATAGCGAACTGAATTTTATAACGCCTGTTGTGAAGCAGTGTTATTTTTTTAATAAGGCAGATAACTCAGTATAAAATTACTTGCGTCGGTAAGCACAGCAAGGACGCAAAGACCAGGAAGATAGGATACGATTAATTTGCCAGATACAAGTATGTTTAATATGGTACATTAAAGATATAAAAAAAAAAACATTGTCACGAACGGGATTCGAACCCATGGCCTTCGATTAAATACGCCTCTCCTCTACTACATGAACTATCGTGATTTGATCCAATCGGATATCAGCTTTCCATCTCATCCTACTTTTCGACTTTTCGAGCAGATCTAAGCCACGATATGTCAAGTGGTAGAGCAGCGGCGTATTTAGCCCAAGGTCGTGGGTTCGAAACTCGCCCGTGACACTGATTTTTTTATTTCAAGCCGATAATTTACTTAAAGATTAATTTGTAGAAAGAAACTCTTTTGTCAATCGGACCACGAAAAATAACGACTAGACGCCACAGCCGTTTTAGGCCGATTGTTTTAGAATTTAGAAGGAGAATAGATCATCAAAAATAAAAAACAATAATATAATATAATTATTGAATAATTTTAACTTCGATCGTCGGTGGTCGCAATGGTTCAGGTGCTCATCACTTTAAGGTGAAGGTCCTGGGTTCGAATCCTCCGTCCCTGTATGGAAAGCAGGTTCCATACATACTTACAAAATGACTTTTTTTGAAAACACCATGAGGCTTGTATGACCTCTGCTGTTGCGAACCCTCATAAAAAAATTAACTGTGGAAACCTTTTTATTTGTTAGAAATGTACCTCAGTGGGACTAGTAAGTTCAGGTTATATTCGTAAATTAAGAATTTAAGCTTTTTAAAGCGCTTTTTGTATGCTTTTCCGTTGCGTTACTAAATAAGTACATATAGCCCGTGTAATGCAGCGTAATTTGCATTAATTAGTTTTATTGAAGTCAATAAGGTACTTTGTATATAAGAGAACTACTATTGTGTGGCCATCCGGCTGTGATTAATCGACCAGTAAACTGGGCACAAATGGGCTAACCGTAACGGTATCGACCACCGAAAAAGTATCCCCAGTGAGATCATAGCCGAAACTTTTCACGGCCCAGATCCTAAAACCGTAAAACTTGTATAAATTACGGCTTCCGCCTTCAGAAATTTCAAACTCGCCTTCAACAACCCCCCTCGGCGGGGCCGAATCCGTGATGAATCCGTCAGGAAAAATATAAATAAAGATCGTGTTACGTTTGCCGTGGGGACGGTTAAACACCGCATTCAAGTATAAACTGGAGGAAAGCAGTTCAGCTCATGCACTAACGGGAAATGTTAGATATGGGGCGAATCAGCGACCGGGAAATCTCTAAACCATTTTTGACAAGGATGAGCGGGAGATTTTATCCTTTCCGACTGTTCTACCTTTTGGCACAATGTTTTCCATCAATAAAGAAAAAGGATCAAAACTAGAGCTAAATATGCCCCCCCCTTACGACGTTGGCTGATGAATACATTCAAGCATTTTGCGAAAAAAAAAAGTCTTCCCGTTATCAATATTAATATGTGAATTTAACAAATTTACTGTGAATTTCACCTTAGGCTTGTAATTTTTTTGCGAATAAAACTTTTTATTACCCAATTATTTTTTTTTTGTGTTATAAAACCCCGCTGGGATATGGAATTTCAAAGCAAGAACTCTACTCGAAAATTATAAATTTTATTTATTTTGATAAATTCGAAAATAATATATAATCATGTAACTTCAAATCCTGTATGTTTCCGTGAATTTTTTATAATATAAAATAATCGGGCTATTTTGCAAAAAAAAGGATATTAATTACTTTCTTTTGTCTAATAAAATACAATTAAAAATAATTATTCTATTAATTGGAGAATTTTTAAAATAAATTATTTGGTCTATAAATGTATATTTTCTATAATATAATAATGTATGTAATTTATTCTATTGTTTATCTCTTTAACAAAAATTTATCTTTTTGAATTGAAGCCATTCCGAATCAGATCTTCTCAAAAATCAGGCAAAACTTTTGCGTAAAAAGTCGATAAATGTAAATTGAAACAAACATCTATATTTAGAGAGCATGTAATTCCTGTAATTTGCTGAATTTTTTTATATTATAAACCAATAGGGCTGTTAGAAAACCAAATGGATATTAATTACAATCTTTCAATCAATTAAGGATTTTAGTTGAGATAAAAAAGTAAGAGCGGGATTCGAACCTACGACCTTCGGTTTGATACGCGGCTGCTCGACCACTTGAGCAATCGTGACCTCGATCCACTCGGACACTTCTCATCTCAACCCCACCTTGAAAAATTGTAAAAAGGAGTGAAAATTCAAAAGGTTAATGACACTACTACCAACAAGAACCGAATTTCAGGGTGAGCTATTTCTAAATACACCATCACAAATATATGACTCGTAGAATTGAATTTTACTTCAATCTTGACAAACAAAGTCCCAGTTACAAAAAATGATTGTTTTGTCTTAGCTTTTAAATTGTTTTGAAAGGGGAAATACTCCTGAATCTTTAGCAAAATTTTTAAAATATTTGTTATCTTAAGTTTTAGTTAATTAATCTGTATTTAAGGTACTGGTTGAGATAAAAAAGCCAGTGTCACGAGCGGGGTTCGAACGCACGACCTTCGGCTTGATACGCCACTTGAGCTATCGTGACTTCCATCCAGGTGGGGTTGAGATGGAAGGTTATTCGAGAGGATCTAAGTCACGATAGCTCAAGTGGTAGAACAGTGGCGCATCAAACCGAAGGCCATTAACTTTTTTTCATCTCAACTAAAAACCGTAATTAATTGTTAAAAACAGTTTGGCAATGGTTAATTTGAAGGTAGAAAGGATTATGTGGAGGGTTGTTAAAACGGTCAATTTGACGACAAATACTATATATGTGATTGATACTTGTGTAATAAAAACAATCTACAACGAATAATTTTCATTGTTTTTAATTATTGTTAAAAAAATACATTAATTCGTGTTGTCTTAAATTTTTTACACAGGTTAATTTAGTTGTTTGGTTTTGTTTCAGTTGTGGTGCTGCCGCAGACCCCCGAGCCGATTGTTTTGGACAATAGCTGTGCTGGTTCAGGCCAAAAGAGGGCCAAACTGAATTACTTGCTTCTCGCGACTGTGCTTCTGAGTTGTGTAGCACAATGTAAAACCGAACTCACCTCCTAAAACGTACCCGATAGGATTACAAAATAATAACTGACTCGTTTTTGTTTTTGTTTTTGCTTTTCTGTTTTACAAAGCAACCCTCTCGACTGTGTGGCTGACGCACTTCGTTCACGGCCAGTCTCTTTATTATAGAAATGTAAAAAAAAAGGAAAGTATTTAATAAATAATGTATAAGAGATTTTATACGGTTGAGTGAGTCAATTAAGACATGGGTTTTAAAAATCTTAGGAGCTAGTCGTTCCCCGAATCTCTTTTAGTTGAGCAATGTTAAGACCAACGCACGTAGGATTCCAAAAAGAAAAAAAAAACGGAAATACTCTCTGTAAATAAATTGAAATTTATTTTATCGTGTTATCCAACGGTACATTTGCTGCATGAATGGCTGCAAGATCATAGATTTTTAATTATATTCCGATTTCAGAAAATATTTTAAAAATGCTCATGGTATTGCATGACTATCAATAAACAATCAAATTTAAAAAAAAGAAATAAAATATATATCTTCTATATTCTTACTCGGAACAATACAGCTTTTCCTGACATTTTAACTAAACAATTATCGATTGTAAATAATTAGTGAGATTTGTGTGCTTATATTTAATATTTTTTATTTTATTTTGTTAAATATATTCTAGATGTAAGAACGGTGTGAATCTGTATAACTGATAAAGTTTAAATATTGAAATAATAAATATATTTATGTTTTTGGAACGTTACAACATAATTGTAATTCGTGTTTTCAAGGGACTAACATTGACGACAAGTGAGCAAAAGTATTTTCAATAATAATTTAAGAAATTAACAATCATAAGGTCATTTTATAAGCGATACTGTATATAAAGCGTTTTTCGATTAGATATATTTTATTTTTACTGCGTTGTACGTTAATTTAACAAAAGAGCTAAAGTTAAGGGAAAATTTTACAAAAAAATATATCGAATTTTTAGATTACTTAATTTTAACAGATGAATATATTAAATATAAATCAGTGTTCTTCTTTAATAAATAAAACAAGTATACAATTCGAACGAATGTACAATGAAAACTAAATAGTTATAATTTGTATGTTTCTAATGTTTATACATACCACGTTGAAATGTTAACAAACCACTATGATTTGAACAAAAATCGGTTGTGATTTGTATAAAATTTTTAAAATTGATAAAACGACGAGAGAAATAGTTGTGAACAGGTTCGTATTGGACATCGTAAAAACGGAAATAATAAAAAAAAGTTTAAAATTTTAAAAAGTGGAACATTATCATTTGACCGTTACTGATCATCTTGATATATTCTGTGTTGGTCTGTCAGGCATGATATTCACCAACTTCTGCATATATGTTTCAATATTGATAAAATCAGAAGAACTTTTTTTTTGGCTTCATCCAGAGGATATTTTGCTATTTTTTAAAGAACTTAAAAAAAAAGTTCAATATTTCCTCACTAATGACAGACCAAGTAAGTGAAGCAGGATTCAACAACTGTTACTGATGTTACCATTACTATCAACGTTGACTAATTCGTTCGCCTTTTCGTAGGATTTAAAAAAAAAAAAAGGCAATTCTGTTTAAGTTTTTATCCAGAATCGAGCCTGGAAAACAAACCTCAGTCACTACTAGCACTTTAGAAACTTCAAGTTGTACTGAATCACTTGGTATACCTCGTTGGTATGAAAATTTAGAAATTCAGAGCTCCCCTCGTAATTCGTCTTTCAAATTTGCGGAGATTCGAACCCAGTACTATTAGCATGGCGATACGTAACGGGCATAAAGGGGAATTCCTGCTTTGGTGAATAATTACCAGGATCACACAGACTCACTGAACATGTCGTGCCACTTGACGGACCAAATCGGCGAGAAATAGCAGGCAAAGATCTTTAACGATCAAATTATTTCGTAGTTCGATTTCGAATGAGTTCTTTCGATTAATTAATCTTTATGTGAGGTATTGGTTGAAATGAAAAGAAATTAGTCATCAGGGAGCGAAAGGTCCTGGGTTCGAATCCCGCTCGTGGCTCTAGCTTTTTCATTTCAACCAATGATTTACATAAACATTGATTAATTTAAATGTACAAAGTTAACGAAAGATTAAAATAGATCCGACTATTTTTCTCCGAAATCTTATTAGCCCAAGTAAAAAAAATTACCACTTTTAATCATGTGTCTTAGATTATTTATTTATTTAAGCAATTGTAAACATATCAGTTTAAATATATTCATAGTTTATGTGATGAGTATTTTGTGTATATAGGGGAAAATGAAAAGTATTTATATATTGTTGTACTTTTAACAGTATATTTTATTTCGGCGGTGATCAGTAAGGAAGAAAAGAGTGTAGAATTTGTGAAGTTAAAAAAACAAAAAGAAAAATGCCTATTAGAAGTAAAATATTCGCTTAGGAGATTTATAATTACAAATTAAGTAAGATTTCTGTACTGCCATAGAATGTAAAAAAAAAAAGAATAAATGACAAAGTTCTTTAGAAAATTTAGTTGCTGAACTGTTTTCTCCGTCGTTTAGGAGGTTTTTTTTTTACTTTTCTCCCTTTTTCGTATATTGCGAGTTATTGCGTACATAATTCGTCTCAACCTCTCTAGTTTTTAAAATCTTGTACATCCGGTTTTATAAAAATAAAATTGAAAACACGTTCTGAGATTTTTTGATAACTCATAAATGATAAGACTTGTGACAGCTTGTAGCGTTTTGGGCCTATTGCTGAATGTCGTGTTTGTTGCAGCTTTTGATGTCTGAAAGCTGCGTTGAGCTTAACCCAAATTTTAGAAGCCCTCGGAAAAACCAAAAAAAAAAAAAAAATTTAGAACGAGTCGCGGACCTACCCAACCTGATAGCCCCCCACCCCTTGTGAATGTGTTTGTGTTAAGTTTAAGAGACTTAAAAACTATTATTAAATAAACAATAATAATTAAGTATAAATATATGATACTCAAGCATCTATGTCTTCCTGAATGGCCTCGACGGTCGAAAAGAAATGTAATGTAATCAATTATTTAATGAAAATTGCCATTCTAAACGGCCGTTAATCTTCTAACAGTAATTTTTTAGCTATTAGACTTTTAGGAAAGATAGAATTTTGATGAAAAAAAAACAAACAAACAAAGTGTTATAGAAGTAAGGTTTAGCGTTTGATGTTGTCTCGAAGAGTTTTTTTTAATCGTTATTAGAGCATTATTATTATATTCATAAAATGATGTTTTGTTTTCTTATATGTTTTATTATAAATTTTTAAAAAAT
Source organism: Cimex hemipterus (assembly GCA_039619505.1). Lineage (NCBI taxonomy): Eukaryota > Metazoa > Arthropoda > Insecta > Hemiptera > Cimicidae > Cimex > Cimex hemipterus. Next base: position 10,850,101 of record CM077109.1, read on the forward strand.
GTGCTACGTTATTAAATAAAATATTTTTGTGATGTGCTTCAAATTTTGCTTTCATTGAACCCTGTCTATAATTTATACATCTGTATTTTTTAACCTTTCTTTCTTATCTCTGTTATATATTGTAAACTATTTCAATTAATTTTTTTATATTTGGTCTTGATTGAGATGAAAACATTATAGTCAATAGCGGGCCACTAACTTTTTTTCTCAATCAAGACACTAGGAGGGGAGGGCGTCGTTGGCCACAAGGTTTAGTCTTTGACACGGACTCTCATCACTGTAAGGTAAAGGTCCCGGGTTCGAATCCAGCCGGGCACTACAAATGGGCTTGTTTTTTTTCAAAAACACCTGCACCCTGGGGATTTATATGGCCTCTGCTGTTGCGAACCCTCGTTAAAAGCATAATAAAATAAAAGTTTTACATGGAAATCTACAGACTATTGTACTCATGCTAGAATGCATATTTACAAAACAGATAAAACCGATAAACTACTGGCAATGTTTTTGTATGGTTTTCTGGAAAACTGTTGTCTAAAAAAAAAACCTTTCTTGGCGTAACAAAACAACAAGAATAATGAAGTGATAGCTGACGAAGAGATGAAAGATAATAGATATGACGACGTTTCAAAAATGGGAATAGGAGGGAAAATTAGAAATGTTGAGATGGGGAGTTAGTGTCCGTGTAGATCAATGTCACGAAAAAAAATATTTGAAACAATCAATATGATCAATTATGACCCGTAAACATATATGGATTTTCAACTCCATTGCAAACCAAAGGAGGTTATAGATGTTGTACGAGAGGTTACAAGGCGTGAGTGAACATCGACCAATTGGTGTTATCCTTAACCAGTTCAGAGTACTTCATTCCTCTTGGGAGATAATGAAAGTAAGATGGCATATATTATTTTATCGACCGGGTTCTTCTTGGCCCGAAGCGTGGCGCCGATGGTCAAAGTCGTGATGACGTTGCGAATACCCTTGTTGCTGTAGCAAGCGATGACGGCTTGTTGCGTTAAAGAGTGACTTCGTCGATGGGCCAAAAAACATCAGGTGGACCCCCTGATTACACGCACAGCTGCTGCAATGTGATTGGCTTGGAAGGACGATAGTCGATAAACTGATAACCTCTATTGGATAACCATAACACAAGGAGAATTGATGGGTTTACTTTTTAATAAGAGTAGCTATGAAAAATAATGCTTGGTATGCTTTAATAATAGGACATTCTGCAGAAACTGGCTTAACTGGCTATACGTAACCTGGCCAAAATGGTTGCAGCTGACCAAACTACACGATCGTCGCCATTTTTTTTTTTTTTTCAATTATTTTTATCAACTTTGTAGATGTGCTAGTGTTCTTGCAACTGCAAATCATATTAATACTTTTATGGGTCATTACTCACCATATTTTCAGTTTCAATCGCAACCAACATATAAGAATCCCGTTAAATTAGATCAGCAATAGTACATCCATGAAGTACATCTACTATTCGATCGTGCATGGCATCTGGACCTGTTGTAAAGTTTAAATTAATACATCTTTTGACATATGACTTCATACTTAAATCCTACTTATCCGATTGTTTATTTTATGTAGCTCATGGTTCCTCTACAGCTATCCGATCTAAAGTAGTGTCTCAAGAAAAGGCGGGTTCTCATTAAAGTTCAGCTAAGATTCAGATCTATATCCACCTTAAAAAAAAAATTTGTTTTCAGAATAAACGTCAGTTACTCATTGAAGATGGCATAAGCGGAAACGCGTTTGAGTTAAAACCCGGAAGAGAGTAGACAGACCAAAGACAGTGATCAATTGCAAGTCAGGTTGACAGTAGGTTAACGGA
>CM077109.1:10871248-10882756 GCA_039619505.1 Cimex hemipterus
GACTATTACTACAAAAAAAACATCTTCCTCAAAGATCTAACCACATCTGAATTGACTATACAAAAACAACCTCTGCTTCAAAGATCTAACCAAATCAGAATTGACTGTTACTACAAAAACAATGTGTGGTTAAAAGATCTAACCTCTCTGAATTTACGGTTACCACTAAAGCAGCAATTTTTGTAGTGATAAATTTTAATTGTTAACTATTTGAAAATGTTCTGTCTATCAATTAATTGATTTTCAGATTTTCAGTTATTTGTTTTGTACGAATATTTCTTCGTAATAATAGTCAATTATATTAGGTAGTTAGGTATTTGTAAGTAACAATATTTTTCCTAAAATTATTAATTATTTTATGGTTATGCCTTTGTATGTGACAATGTTTTTGTAGAGATGGACTTTTGTTGCAGTTAGTTATTTGGAAGTGTCCTTGTCGAAATGATAAGTTATTTGGTTTTCAGTTATTTGTAAGTGAATTTTTCGTCGTGAAAACAGTCAATTCTTAGGTACTTAGGTATTTGTAAATGACAATGTTTTATTTGAAATTATTAACTATTTGGTGGTTATGCCTTTGTACGTGACAATGTCTTTGCAGTGATGGGCGATTGTTGTAGTTAAGTATTTGAAAGCGACAATATTTTATTTGAAATTGTTAAATAATTATGCCAGGTATTAATCAATTAATTGGTTTGCAGGTTTTGTAAGCGAATGTTTCATCGTGATAATGGCCAATTCTTTGGTAGTAACGAATTTAGAAGTGAAAATTATTTTGTTGAAATTACTAATTGTTTGGTAGTTACTTTAACCACATCATGGGTTAAATCTTTGCAGCAGAATTTTTTTGTTGTAATACTCAATTCGTTTGTGGTTAGATCTTAGCAGCAGATTTTTTTTTTTTTTTTGGAATAGTCAATTTAGATGTGGATAAATCTTTGCAGCTGATTTTTATTTATTGTAATAGTCAATTCGTATGTGGTTAGATCTTTGAAGCAGACGTTTTTGTTGTAATAGTCAAGTCGTATGTGGTTAGATCTTAGTAGCAGAATTTTTTTGTTGTAATCGTCAATTTAAATGTGGATAAATCTTTGCAGCTGATTTTTATTTACTGTAATAGTCAATTCCGAGGTGGTTAGATCTTAGCAGCAGAATTTTTTTTTGTTGTAATCGTCAATTCAGATGTTTTTGTTGAAATTATTAACTATTTGGTGGTTATGCCTGGTATTGGTCAATTAATTGGTTTTCAAGTTTTGTAAGCTGAATTTTTCATCGTGATAGTGGTCAATTCTTTGGTAGTAAGGAATTTATAAGTGAAAATTATTTTGTTGAAATTACTAATTGTTTGGTAGTTACGACATTGTAAGTAAAATTCGAATTCGTAAGAAATATAACTGTTTTTTTTTTTTCTTCTTTTTACGCGGGTTTGCAACAGCAAAGGTCATATAAACCCTCAGGGTGTGGGAAAAAGCCCCGTTTGTAAGTATGTCGGGTTCGAATGCAGGGCCGTTGAATTGAACACGGGACCTTTACCGTGTCAAAGACTGAACCTTGCGACCACCGACGCCCCCCAACTGCCCATTATTGGCTTTTTTGTTGTTAAAATGTATTCACCGATTTTTCGCTTCTTTTAAATACGCTTTAATTGATATGTCAACATAGAACTATTGTATAATGTATACACACTGGTCTGTTGGTCCAGTTCGACAAAGTTTAGTCGGTACGAGGATGGGAATTAATTAAAAGTACTCGATGTTATTGTTGTTCGTGATCCCTCCGATATCATTTGTCTGGCTTTTGAACTCGTGCGCCCTTAATTAATCACACCTATCTGGCTTTGTTTACATCAAACGGCCGCAGACAAAAGCCATCAGGACAGTTTAATTCCTTGATATGTCTAATAAAGCCTGTTGCCAATTTAGAAAGTTTAAACCAACTGTTTGTTTTATAAATGTTAATACATGAAACAACTGTGATATTCTCATTGAAAAATCAGTTATAGCGAATATTTTTCTTATTTATATCAAGTCGTAAAATATGCGATAACGTCCATGTCGACGCTGTATTGAGGTATGCCGGCCATTATTATTGTTGTTTAATGAATGTAAAGTGGTCGGTAATATTTATTAATACGAGTCACGTTATGTTTCGTGATGGTGAACTGACGAAATTTAAATTTGCCGCTAAATCATGAGTTTTCCACAATCAGAATTATTGTCCCTTTTTCGTTTTTTGTTATACACCCATTAGCTTTTAACGGTTTATTTTTCCCATTAAGAAATATCAACGGGAAGACTTTGAAAAACTGCAAATTATAAAGTAAATTGGACAACAGAGGTATCGATAAGTGGGTGTTAGTAATGATAGATTATTCCTAAAATATTTGTTATTAACAATGTCTTTGAACTATTCAATAAGTTCAATATGTAATATAATCCAAATCAAAATATTCGAAGTAAACTGTGATGTGGGATGCATAATTTTTCTTTTCTTTTTTCATAGGGGCATCCCACAGCGTGGACATTTCTGCCCCGAGCGCATGCGAAATATTGCGATACACGTTCAATCAGCGTTCACACAAATAAATACATTCACCCCATCCTGTTTTGTAGATGAAGTACTCGTTATTCCTCCATCGACCCAAGTTATGTACACAGCTCGATGGGCTATGAGGACCAACCCCTCTCCATTCACTCTAATATATACATTCACTCATACAATACCCAGAAACACAAAAAACACATATTTTGAATACTATGTACAATAGAACATTCCAAATCTCTCTAAAAGGCGGAATGTTCCGCAAACTATTCAAAAAGGAAGAAGTTCAGTGATGTTTTTCCATTTGTATTGGGTTGTCCGGAAAATAATGCAGGATTTTAAGTTTTCATTAAAAAAAATCTATATAAAATATTCTGTTTACGTTTACAGGATTACTCATTTGTATGAATGTCAACACTTATTAATCCTCTTCCAAATGATATTGTTTGTTTACCTCTGTAGCATTCCGCTACTTGGAAATAATTCATTCATCCTTATAATGTCAAAGCGAGAATTTCGTACGATTTTCTTTTACGAGTTTAAACTCGGCCGAAGCGGAGCCCAAACGGCTAGAAACATTAACCAAGTCTGGGGCGAGGGTTGTGTTAATGAGTGCACTGTGCAAAGGTGGTTTAAAAAATTTCGGGAGGGAGATTTCAGCCTTGAAGATGAAGAAGGTCGTGGAAGGCCTTCCTCTCTTAATGATGATGTTCTGTGATCAATGGTGGAAGAAAACCCCAAAACAACTGTTCGAGAACTTGCAGAGCAACTCAAAGTCAGTAAAACGACCGTCGCTGACCACCTCAAGGCGATTGGAAAAGTGAAATCGGAAAGGGCCCATTTTGTTGCATGACAACGCTCGACCACATGTGTCACGTGTAACGTCACAAAAATTATTGGAGCTTGGCTATGAAACTTTGCTTCACCCACCCTACTCTCCGGACCTCTCGCCTACTGACTACCATTTTTTTGGACACCTGGACCACTACTTACAACACATAATATTCAAAAATCAAACGGAACTGGAAAATGCATTTATTGACTTTATCAATTCTAAAAATTCTGAATTCTACTCAGACGGAATTAATAAGTTACCAACACGTTGGGAGAAATGTATTGAGAGTATGGGAAATTATTTTGATTAAAGAACATTGCTTTAAAGTAACTAGTTCCTTTTTTTTTTGTTTAATACCAAAATCCTGCATTATTTTCCGGACAACCCAATATTTTGTTGTTTATTTCAAACCGTATGTAATTTTATCGTTATATTAACTACAGCATACTTATTTCAATGTAAACCAATTTAAAAAGATCAGAAATTATCAATTTTCACAAATCTTATTTAATTATGATGATTTGAAACAATATTCATCAAACCATTTATTATTAGCGAAAGAGTAAATTGTTAGTTAAATTTTAATTTTAAGTTTTAAACCATAATAGTCAATTCGGATGTAGTTAGTTCTTTGCGGGTGGCCTTCCTTCCTTACTATCAAAGAATAGACCATTATCACGATGAAAAATTCACTTACAAAACCTGAAAATCAATTGATTGACCAATTCCTTGGCACGATCACCAAATAGCTAACTACTAAAATCGATCACTACAAAGGCAAACCTGCTGCTGTAGCAAGTTGCTGCTTTTGTAGTAATAATCAATTCAGATGTGGTTGGATCTTTGCTGCAGATGTTGTTTTTGTAGTAATAGTCAATTTGGGTGTGGTTTGATCTTTACATGTGAGATGTTTGTAGTAATAGTCATTTCAAATGTAGTTAGGTTTTTGCATCTGGCGTTCTTACATTTGTAGTTGTAGTCAATTCAGAACAGGTCAGATCTTCGCAGCAGACGTTGTTTTTATAGTAATAGACAATACTTATGTAGTTAGATCATTGTAGCTGAGATTGTTTTTGTAGTAAAATTCCAGTCAAATGCAGTTAGAATTTATTTGGTGACGTTGTTTTTTAGTAACAGTCGATTCAGATGTAGTTAGATCTTGGCACCCTTAGCCTTTGCTGTAGTAGTCAAATCAACCGTAATAATGAAGAGATTGGCAATTGACGTTGTCTTTGTTGTCATCTTGGAACCAGAACAAGAGTTATTTCTTTCTGGGTAGTTGTAGTAATAGTCAATTCGGATGTTCTTACATCTTAACGGATCCCGTGGTCTTTGTAGTGTAGTCAATTAAGACTTAGTTAGATTTTTGCATCCGACGCCGTCTTTGTCATAATAGCCAGTTCGATTGTAGTTAGATCTTTGCAACCGGCGTTTCTGCTCTTGCTGTAATAGTCAATTCGGATGAGGTTTGATCTTTACATGTGACGTGTTTGTAGTAATACTCAACCACATGTCAATCCAGATATTTGCAACTGCCGTTGTTACTTTTGTAGTAGTAAATTCAGATCGAGGTCAGTTCCTTGCAGCAGACGTTGTTTTTATAGTAATAAACATTTCTTATTTAGTTAGATCATTGTAGCTGACATTATTTTTGTAGTAAAATTCGAGTCAAATGCAGTTAGAATTTATTTGGTGACGTTGTTTTTTAGTAACAGTCGATTCAGATGTAGTTAGATCTTGGCATCCTTGGCCTTTGCAGTAATAATCAAATCAAGCGTAAAATTGAAGAGATTGGCAATTTACTTTGTTTTTGTAGTCATTGCTGATTCAGAATAAAGAATTCTCTTTCAGTTAGATCTTTGTAGGTGTCATGATCTTTGTTGAGTAGTCAATTAAGGCGTAATAATATTTTTGCCTGACATCGTTTTTGTAATAATAGACAGTTTGTAATTAGAACATTTACAATAATTGCAGATAGAGACAGAGTTAGATCTTTGCAGGTTACGTTGTCATTGTCTGTTTGTTTGTTATACAAAAAACTGTAGTGTTTATTGATTAGATCGTGAGATGCGGTCTGGTGTGATGTAGGTTTAGCAAAATATTTTCTTTATCGTGACAACGTTTCAATCTTTATAGCGATCATCGTCAGGGCCCGAAGTGTATGTTTTCTGTGTAGTTGGGTCGGTATTGGCACTCTCAACACGATACGCAATAATGACACATCTGCACAGAAAACAAACACTTTGAGCGCTGAAGATGATCTCAATAAAGGTCGAAACGTACACCAGACCGCACCTCACGATCTCCAAACGATCGTATTAAAAGCATTTACTAAATAAATATGTTTTAAAAATATCAATTTACATGTAGGAATTTTGATGATTTGGAAAATGATCATCTTTATTTCATAACGGCATGATATTAATTTCGTTCATTTTTCATAATTTTCCTAATTAAGCTGTACTCTATTACCAACAAAACGCTAGATAAATTTTGACTTATGGGGATCCCTTCGGGCTTAATCCAGGTTGCCTCACTGCTCTTCATTCGTAAAAATTAATTATGTTTTCGTACCAAATTCAAACAGAATTTTCTTCTGTCGGCAAAACACTTTACCTTTTAGTTCTGATGTGCCTTTGAAATAAAACAAAATACTATTCAGTTACATCAAACAAAAATTTCATTATTGTTCAAAATTATATCTCTTTTTTTGAAGCGTAAAACATACAGTACCAGTGTAGTTTTTTTAATTAGCATTATTCGTACTTATCATACCTTTTTCCACGTATTGGAACGAACAGGCATAACGAGGGGATGAACGGAAAGTCGTATTAAAAGTGTTGTCAGGAAGAAGCACGAACCCCTTTTATTTTTTTTTTCTATTTTTTTACACTGTTTTATTCAAAAGCATTTGATTATTTAAACATTCGTCCATTCATCACGGACAATCAACCATTGTCCTCCTCGACGCCTGTCAATCTTACATCGATTTATCACCCAGCCCTATCCATTACCCTAAAATATTTCATAACGGAGTTTTTCCTACGAATTACCACAAAAATAATTTTCTTAAAAATAATTTTAAACAAGAATAGCTAAATACTCATGACGTTATTTTTCGAATAATTCACATTTACGGTTGGAATTTTTAGAATGGTCCGCCTATACTCGCTAGTTTGTTCTGCCTATATAATCGACCTAAGAGATCCTCTATAGAAGTACAGAATTAAGAATAGTAGACTGAACAACTTTCCTTACACAGCTTAATATTTAAATGAATTATTTATTACCAATATGATTGTAAAAATAGTCCAATGGCTAGTCAATAAACTGTGTTCTGTCACGGGCCCAGCCCGGACATAGGAGATAAGAGTGAGAAGAGGGGGGTAACGAACAAGCTGAGGCAGGAGTGCTCGCTTGGATCTTGCCGTGACCCCAACTTTTGTTAAGCCGTCCGTAAGTTCGCTATAACATTTGTCCAGGGTACCACCTTGAAGGGTCTAACCGATTGTGTACATAATTATCAAATAATAAAGGGTGAAAGAATTTGATATCCTATTTGTGTGTTTATTTGTTTCCTTTGTATCCCCCTGCGTACTCTGACTAATTTTAGGGGGAACTAAGTGTCCCTCAAGTCCAGAGGTGACAGTTCTTTGTGTGGTGTAAATAATTATTCTTTCAAAGCTCAATAATGCTCTGGTGATGGTGGTGCGTTAATTTTGTAGTGGTCGTCGGTTCAGATTGGTTTTTGCAGGTAACATTGACTTTGTAATAATTCTAGTGCATCTATAGTTGATCCTTGATGATGGTCTTAAAATAAGTCGAACGATTGGTAGTATCAACCGAATTTGCTCTTTCTTCAAGACCGTCTTCTACTTTCATCTAGAGTGTTCATTTGGAGTAATAGACAATTGTGATGCAAATCATTGATCTGTATTAGTTTTATTTATTTCTTCCTGGGCGTCTGGACAAATGATCATAGTACGTTAGTTACGGTTTTTAGTTGAGATGAAAAAAAGTTAATGGCACGAGAGGGATTCGAACCCACGACCTTCGGCTAGATACGCCGCTGCTCTACCACCTGAGCTATCGTGACCTCGATCCTCTCGGACATCAACTCCCCATCTCAACCTCACCTTACGAGTTTTGCCTCCTTTTGCCATATTTCAAATATCGTGTAATCTGTTTGGATTCTCGACGACAATTGAAATAGCGACGGAGAGCTTTAGTGAAGTATACTTCATTTTAAATCATTAATTCACTGGTTTCGTGGTCCGTTCGACCAATTAATATAACACAATTAATTACGGTTTTTAGTTGAGATGAAAAAAAGTTAATGGCACGAGGTCACGATAGCTCAGGTGGTAGAGCAGCGGCGTATCTAGCCGAAGGTCGTGGGTTCGAATCCCTCTCGTGCCATTAACTTTTTTTCATCTCAACTAAAAACCGTAATTAATTGTGTTATATTAATTGGTCGAACGGACCACGAAACCAGTGAAGAAATAGTACGTTAGGTCATATGGTTTTTCAATGGGACGTTGCATTTGATGCAATAATAGCCAAATCAGATAAGATCAGATCATTGCAGCTGATGTAGTTTAGTAGAAGTCAATTCAAAAGATATTTATTTTACTACACCTCTTTGTAGTAATAGTCAATTTCGATGTAGTTAGATCCTTGCAAGCTAAGCTGCCTTTGTAGTAATAGTCAATTTAGAATTATTAAGATATTGACAAATGACGCTCTGTAATAATAGTCAATTCGGATGTAGTTGGATTCTTGCAAGTTATGTTGCCTTTGTAGTAATAGTCAATTCAGAATAATTTAAATATTGACAAATCACGCTGTCTCTGTAGTAAACGTCAATTCGGATGTAGTTGGATTCTTGCAAGTTATGTTGCCTTTGTAGTAATAGTCAATTCAGAATAATTTAAATACTGACAAATCACGCTGTCTCTGTAGTAAACGTCAATTCGGATGTAGTTGGATTCTTGCAAGTTATGTTGCCTTTGTAGTAATAGTCAATTCAGAATAATTTAAATATTGACAAATGACGCTGTCTCTGTAGTAAAAGTCAATTCGGATGTAGTTGGATTCTTGCAAGTTATGTTGCCTTTGTAGTAATAGTCAATTCAGAAATAAAGATATTTCTTTTAAAATGGCGACATTTCATTTAATCAGTTTGATATTTGAAGGTGATTTTTTTTTCTTTGTCGTAATTCTAAATTATGAAATGTTCCGCCAGTTTCGGTTGTTCTAATATCGTCTTTTTGAAGTTTTACCGCCAATTTGGAAAATATTCAAAATAAATTAAATTAAAATGATTCGTAAAATTGCGGGAATTTTGTACATTTTTAATTTTTATGCAGGTGCATGTAAAATCTGTTGCAAAGGGAAAATATTCGTGAACAAAAATTGATATAATTATATTTTATTCTACGTCTAGTTATTTAAAAATCGAACTAATCTTATTGAGCCTTTGTATCCTTATTTGAAATTGCCTCTTTTTCTTTTGTCCTCCAGCTTAGTGAACCTCCTTTCTTGATTAATAGAGTTGATCCTAGATTGGGTCCTTCTCGACGGTTTCAATATACGGTCTCGGTAAGCCTTCGAAACGGCAATTAACATCATTTAACAGCCGTGTAATCGCATACCTGCGCTTCAACCCAATTCCACAGTGTGGCCGTATTAAAGGGGCGCCGCGCCGTTTGAAATTGAAACAAAACAAATCGACTACAAAACAACCGTTAATTACTCTTCATAATTAATTCCCAACAACCTTATCGGCCGGGGATAAATTACAAACCGTAAAATGCACGCGGGCCGTAATTAAACTAGCAACAGATGCTACAAGAAATGAGAAAGTTTCAATTCGACTGCCATTTCGACAGGACTGTTAGAACGTTAAAAATTTAGGGAATTACAATTTACGCGGTTATAACAAGGTAAAAAATAATTGAAGTTTTTAACTTAAAAAATAAAATTAGAAATCATCAGACGAATCACAATATTAGATAGGCTTCAGGTAAAATTTATTCCGTTTGATTTTCAATTAATTTGACTCGAATGTATTTCTGATAATACTGTTTCTCTTTTGTTAAATCTATCCGTATATTTATTGACTATGCTATTACTTTCTAAAATAAATGATTCAGGAGCAAAAGAAATAAGTTTGTTAAAAATTAAATATTTATATTTCATCGACGGTAACAAACGAGGGAGAAACTTATAATTTATACACTATAACTAAATATACATAACAACTTCGATAATACAATTGTTAATAATTTTCAGTTTGTAAAAACAAAATACAAATATTCATGAGTCCGTTTATAAGAAAAAAAGGGTCACGAATAATATCATTTGAGCAAAGTTTCTTAAAACTACAGACAGTCGAAATTTTTCTTCCCCACTCGTTAATTTGACGGTGAAGGGAAAGCGAACAAAATCGAAAATTACAAAACAAAAGGAAATCAATTTTGTTTGTTTGGGAAAAGATATGAATTTAAAAATTTCAAAAGTACAAATTATCGACATCGAATAATAAAAATTAAATAAATTATTATTCAACAATTTTACAGTCGGTCAACTATAATTTAATTACTTTTTCCTTAAAGAAATTAAGAAAAATCACATTCATACATTTTACATTCAGTCAAAAACAAAATGCCCACCTATTTACAATATTTATAAACAAAACCCAAACCGAAATTTTTTTCGCTTTCAGTTGTTTTGTTTGGCCATTACTGGAGACAGGCAGACTTTAAGGAGTCGGACTGTAGGTGCTTCGAAGGCCAGCGATATGAAGAAGGAGGCCAAAAACGCCGCAACCATGTTGCCGAAGTAGAGGATGAACTGTAAAAATGAAACGAGGTAAAAAAAAAAAAAAAAAATAGCCGATGGATGTCGTTGCGTTTGTTACTTACAGTCACGGGTGTCGAAAGATGGAGAGGGCCATCCATCTGGAAGGACGTCAACACCATGATGACGGGGTGTATGAGGTATGCGCAGTACGTAAGCCGGCTAAGTGGCTGAAGAAGACGACAGGACAGCAACGAGTTGACGCACCCTGCAACCAGGTGAAAAGTTTTATTGAACTATTTTCCATTTTACTTATAAAATTTGTACGTTTACAATATATTTCTATTTGTATTTCTATTACCGATTATAATGAACGTGTGTTGTACGCCCGATAAAAGATGTAAAGAAAAATGAAATACGACAAAAAAAAATTACACTTTCATGATTTACTATTACGACAAAACGTCGGCACTAACTAACGCTTCCATTGACTTGTAATAAAAAAAACTCTCACCTAAAATTCTTACTAAAACAACGACTGTGCTGACAAACATAAAATAATCAACTACACCTGTTTACTAAAAAAACCTATTAGAAGAAAAACTTAAGCTAAAAAAACTGACACTGAATTTAATATAGTTACAAAACATCCACGCATAAACATAATACATTGTACATAACTACGACTATAATAAATTGACTTATACTACAAAAACATTTTAGAACTATAAAAACCTAAATATTTTTATACCTGTTATGACCAAAACACTCTTTCTGAAAACCATCGAATTTAACGAAAAACAAAAAATCTAGTAAATGACCTGCAACAAAGGCAAATTCCCTTGCAAGGTCTAACCACATATTATTAATTATTAATCATTTTTAAGGGCGTTTTAACGGCTGATTATTATTATTATTTTTATTTTGAATATCACTATAAAAAAATATTTTGCAAAGAACAAACTACATTTCAATTGAATATCACTATAAAAAGTCTTTTGCAAAGATCAAACTACATTTTAATTGAATAGTACTACAAAAAAAGTCTTATGCAAGGTTCGAGCGAGGTTCAATTGAATATTACTAAAACAAATCTCTCGCAAAGATCGAACTATTTTTTCATTGAATGTTACTACAAAAAATTTCCTTGCAAAGATCAAACTACATTTCAATTGAATATTACTACAAAAAAATTCCTTGTAAAGGTCAAACTACATTTCAATTGAATATTACTACAAAAAAATTCCTTGTAAAGATCAAACTACATTTCAATTGAATATTACTACAAAAAAAGTCGCTTACAAAAATGAAACTACATTTCAATTGAATATTAC
>CM077109.1:10910204-10924997 GCA_039619505.1 Cimex hemipterus
CGAAGATCTAATCACATATGAATTGACTAGTACTACAAACACATCATCCACACCTTTACTAATATGACTGAATATGAATAATGAACTGACTATTATTCAATGATAGAGTCAACTAAGCAGAAATATCAATAGTTGACAATAACCTCAATAAAACTGTTACCAAAAAGAGCGGAACTTTACTAGATTGATTATTATTGCGAAGACTCAGTGCCTGAGAATTTGTGGTATTTCAATAGTAGTTCAATTTTTTATTTTTTTAAATTCAATAGTTTTCGAGGTTCGCCTGATCAATTAATATTTTTCAACGAATTAAGGTGTTTGGTTGAGATAAAAAATTGAATGTTGAACTGAGGTCACGACAGCTCAAGGGGAAGAGCAGCGGTATATCAAGCCGAAGATCGTGGGTTCGAATCCCGCTCGTGACACTGACTTTTTTTATCTCAACTAAAAACCTTAATTAATGTTTTGTTTTTATTGAAATAAATGCTTTTTGCTTTAATTTCAATAGCCCTTTTTTATCTGACGATAACTAGTCGGGGTAGTAGGGGGCGTCGGTGGGCGCAAGGTTTAGACTTTGACATGGTGCTCATCACTGTAAGGTAAAGGTCCCGGGTTCGAATACTTACAAATGGGCTTTTTTTCTAAAACACCGGCACCCTGAAGGTTTATACGACCTCTGCTGTTGAGAACCCTCGTTAAAAAAAATAAATAAATAAAATGAATAAATAAATAAAAACAATTAACACTGTCATCATATAAATCCTAGTACACAACTAACCTGAACTGGAAATTACTATAGACGACATGTTTATATAAACTATGGTAATAACACAGGAATTGACTATAACCACAATGACGCCGTAATAAAGAAAACCTGACTACCTATGGAATAACTATTACCACAAAGACCCCACTAACAATGACCTATTTCATAATTTATTCCTTAAATTATTTCTTTAATGACGGTGTATCTACCAATAAATTTCAGGAATGTACACGTTAAAATTTCAAAAACGGCAAAAAAAGAGGGTGCGTTCGAAACGTAAGTTGAGATGAGGAGTTAGTGTCCGAGTGGATCGAAGTCTCGATAGCTCAAGTTGTAGAGCAGCGGCGCGTTGAGCCTAAGGTCGTTGGTTCGATCCCGCTCGTGACTTTCTTTCATCTCAGTCAAGGCATAAAAGGATAATTATTTGATTATTACTTTGTATAGATGAGCTATTTTAAGTCGGATCATTAAAGAAAGTAATTCTTTCTTGAAATCTGCGATGATAAATCTAAATTTTATGGTCGTCATTTCGGTTGGTCTGCCGTCACCGTGTTTGCATTTTCAGAAAAGTTGGGCTTGGTACGATTAAGTGTGTTATGTAATAGCCGTTTACAAGGAGAAAGGACGTCGGCCCGCTGATAAAAGCTGCATCAAAAAAATTTCCAATATTAAAAACCTGTATAATAAATGTAATCCGTAAATTGGGCGAGGTGAGAAATTTAAATAGTGAATTCAAATTTTGCTTCTTGTTGCTGGCAGACATTAAGTGTCTTTGTCGAACGAAGGAACCACGGCCAAAACATAAGCAATCAAACTCATCAGGAAAGTGCACTTCCGTCTTTCAAGCAGAAATACGTGCCATCAATGCTTGTGCCATGGAAAATTTTGAAAGATGTTTGGCAAAGAAATTCTCATAGGATCTCCAAGCAGCCGTTAAAGCATCAGCATGGAAAAGAATCGCATTAAAATCAGTCAGTGAATGCATCTAAAATCTCCAAATCTGGGAAAACACAACAACCTGATGATATCTTGGATGCCAGGGTACAGGAGAATTTTGGGTAATGAGAAATCAGATAGTCTGGCCAGAGGAGGATCTGGAAGACCATACGTCGACACCGAACCTATACTTGGAATGGCAAAAACAAATACTGAATCTTCCATCGCAGAATGGATTCAAACAAATCAAAAGGAGAAGTGGATAAACTCTAGTGGCGCTAGACTTAGTAAGCTTATGATGAAACAACCCTCACCAAAACTGGCATAATCATTTCTACAATTAGAGAGGGCCAAATTCAGAGTAGTAGTAGGACAACTAACCGGTCACTGGCTTCTGAGAAAACATCTACACAACGTGGGTATATACAGCGATGATCCCATTTGCAGATTATGTATTGAGGAGGAAACCCCCCCCCCCAATATCATCTTCGAATGCGAAGCCACAGCTCAATGGAGGTTTAACCTAACATACGGGAAAACCTTAGGGAATCAAATTGCAGCAGCGACAGTCAATGACCTGATTACTTCTAAGGAGAAGGATTGAGTCTATTGCACTGAACTAATGAACTAAGACGGTACAATAAGCCATAAGGCTGCAGTGCCTAGGGAGGTCAAACACCACTTGAAACCTCACTTTTTACCATACCATGGCATACTCCAAAAGGACTACATTAGTTTGTAAGAATTATAAAGAGTTGCGTCTTGACGTTTAGTAATGAATATTCCAGCGATTTGTGGTTCGAACTAAGAAGGTCTGTTCATGTGTGAAGGTTTTATAAAGAGGTCATCGGGAAAAGAGCGATTTTTAAGATAGTGGATGTCCATACCATACCAAGTGTCTTTGTGGATGGATGTGGATGGATGGATACCAGGGACTGAGCACTGCAGCTGTACAGCTTATTGTACTATACCCTGGCTCCATTTTTGGGGGAGGGCTCACAACACAGAGTGAACTTGAGCCACCGTTGTACCAGTGTTCTTCCATCGAAGAAACTCATTTTTGAAGGGGTTGGGACCAGGTTCAGGGTCGCTGAGATCCGGTCCCGCCCCTTCCATTGATGAGTGCCGTGTCAATTTCTTTTAATTGCGGCCACTGGTCCCCTTAGGCGTCAGAAAAATTCCAGAGGCGACGGTGGGGATCGAACCCACGACCGCGGGGTCTACTAGACGAGAGTCTCACGCCTTAACCACTCGGCTACCGCGGCCCCCTAAGTGTCTTTGTAGAAAAATTCAACCCTAAATACGTCAGTTCTGGTTCGCGGCATTGTCTTTAAAGTAGAAGTCAAATGAGATTTTGTTGATGTCTTTGTAGTAAGAAACAATTACAAAATCATGTATATAGATTATTTTGGTTATTGGAAATGATATTTTGGTTATGGCTTTGCAGACAATTAAGATCTTTATTTCTGTCGTTGACTTTGTCGTGATAGTGTAGTGAAACAATGGTGCAATCGGATTTTAAATTGGTCAAAATATGATGAAGTTATGGCAAAAGTTTGAAACAAATGCATTTTGTTTGATTTTTTGTTAATTCCAATAATTTGGTTCTTCACTAATGTGTGTCATACTTGCATTATTAGAGTAAAATTTAATTCCTGAAAGTAAATAGGTAGCGTTCAGTATTCCATTCAAAATTAATCGTTTCTGTATTGGTGAAGTGTGAAGTATGCAGATATCATGATCAAATGAATTCAAAATTGCAGCTACAAAATGTTCTTGGTGCAAATAATTTCTTATTGCACAATTTAAAGGAAGAATGCATACATATTCGTTTAGTTTCTTTCGAGAAGACAAACCGCTCGAGGCTTAATGGGGCGGGATCTGCGGTTAGTGGCGAGGATCTCATCTCTGGGCAGTGCACCGGGCGACCCTCCGCAGGTCTTTATTTCCCAATTCGGAAAAGTGTGTACACCGGGTTCGTCGACTCGTAACCTTCCCGGATACGGAGGCTGAATGGTCACGCACGACCGTTGCCCAACCCGGCGGCCGGTGGTCTTCCACCGAGAAAGGGCCTAACTAGTCCAAGGACTACCACCGGTGTGCAACATGCGTGGACTTTGCGAATCTCCGGTTGAACTTTATATGGGCGAAGGCTGATAGCAAAGGACATAGTACCGTTGCTGTTTACTAACACAAAATTAAAAAGACAAACCATTCCGGTGTATTGTGATGCCGACCACCGTGGATCATATCTCATCACGAATCCTTTACAAAAGAGAACAAAAACCTGAGCAAAAGGTCACACATTAGATAAGAATCCTTTTTCATCTCGATCGTTCCCCTTCATGGATTCCACTTAATTAATTTTTCTTCTAGTGTTGATATTTGAGCTGTTAATTACGTAATTTTTTTTTGGTTGTCTGTTTGACATCAATTCAGCACGGATTTAGTCTGACATATGGATTTTTACGGTAAATATTATTTTTAATTCATTGTTGTTATTGCCATTCTATTGTGATAATCATTGATTGTGTACACGTCTTAGCTGTATTTAAATTTAGCTATTAATCGTGTCTTTGTAGGTAGCTATCAATTTAGGTCAATTAAGAGTCAAATGCAGGTATTTTAGGCAATTTACTTTAATTTTAGTATTTTTTTACATTGTTTTTGCTGTAAAAGTCAATTTCCCATAGTTCAAGTTTGTTGATGCCAAAACATTTTGTAGTATTAGTAAAACTATTTCTTTGTTGGTGCCAGTGTCTTTGTAGTAATATTAGATTTTCTATAGTTTAAGTATTTGTTCGTGTAATTTCTCTGTAGTGGTAGCAAATTGAAAAGAATACAGCAATTGGTTTTAATATTGTATAATTGAAATTATTGTTAATTAATGGTTATTAATTGTTTCTATCCGACGTTAACTTTGCAGAATATGCAAATGGAAATGTTCGTCCCTGGCAATGGCAATTAGTGTCTTTGTAGGAACAGTCAATGTTAAATGCAATTGTTCATGATCATTGTTTTTGCAACAAAAGTCATTTGAGATTGAATTTTAATAGGCTATGTTGATCTTTATTTCTGACGTTACCTTTGTGGTGATAGTCAATTATCAATAAATCAGGTCGTTTTTAGTAACATTGTGTTGGTGGTAATAGTTCATTCGGTCAGTTCAGGTCATTGTTTGGTGTCAATGACTTTGTCAATGAGTACGATCGCTAGTCGAATAGAAGCCCTTCTCAATTCCCGTCCATTAGATCTTCTGATCCAGATAGCTTCGAAATTCTTACACCAGGACAATTTCTTGTAGGCGCTCCTCTATACTCCAAGCTGGAATGGGACGTTACAAGGATTCCCAGTACGAGGCTTTCCCGATGGGAATTTTTACAGCAATGTACAACGCCTCTGGAAGAAATTTAGAACGGATTTTCTGCACAACTTAAAACAGAGAGGGAAGTGGACAAACTCCTAAACCGAAATTAATTTAATTTCAGTATTTCTTTAATACCATTGTTTTTGATGTAATAGTCAATTTTCCATAGTTGAAGTCTGTTGAAGACAAAACGTTTGTATTTGTAGTATAAGTAAAACTATCTCTTTGTCTTTGTAGATCTTTGTAGTAATAGTAAATTCTCTATTGTTTAAGTATCTGTTCGTGCCAATGTCATTGTCGTGATAGTCAATTCACAATCAATTTTAGTTTGCTACAGTTTTTTGTAGTAATAGTTTATTCCCCATAGTTAATAACAAATGGTTTTGTAATAATAGAGAATTTACTGTAGTTAAATTATCTCATGGTGTCAAAGTCTTTGAAGTAATAGTCAATAGATGCAATCTTTTTTGTTGCCAAAACTAGTAGTTTTAGTAATAGTCAATTCACTAACGTCCATGCCTTGGTATGATATGGTATGGTATGGTGGGAAAGGATACCAGGAGACGGGGTTTATATGCTCCAGGCAATGAAGCCTTCTGGCTTATTGTACCTTCCCAGTACCTTGGTTTAGTCAATAGACTCGATCCTTTTTCTCAGAAGTATCAAGTCATTGACTGCTATTGCTTCATGCGGTTCTATACGTTAGATTGAACCTCCATTGAGCTGTTGCTTCGCATTCCAAGATGATATGAGTTGCTGTTTCCTCCTTCTCATTACATAGTCTGCAGATGGGATCACCGCTGTATATGCCCACGTTGTGTAGATGTTTTCTTAGATGCCAGGTTAGTAGTCCTACCACTCCTCTGAGATTTGCCCTCTGCAATTGTAGTAGTGTTTTTGCTAGTTTTGGTGAGGGTTGTTTTATCATAAGTTCACTGTGTCTAGCACTGCTAGAGTTTATCCACTTTTCTCTTTGTTTTGTTTGGATCCATTCTCCGATGGAGGATTCTATGTTTGTTTTCGATATCCCAAGGATACGTTCGGGGCCTATGTATGGTCTTGCGGATCCGCCTCTGGCCAGTTTGTCTGCTTCCTGATTACCCAAAATTCCCCTGTGCTCTGGCACCCAGGATACCGTTACCTTGTTGCGTTCTCCCAGGTTTCGGAGATTTTGGATGCATTCACTGACTAGTTTTGATGTAATTCTTTTGCATGCCAGTTTTAATAGCTGCTTGGCTGTCTGATCTTATGAGAATTTTTTTTCAGTGTAACCTCTTATAAGATTTTCCAGAGCTTTATTTCTGCTTGAAAGACCGAGGTGTACTTCCCTAATGAGTTTGATTGCTCATATTTTGGGCTTGTGCAGAAAACACCTGATCCGGTCCCTTCATTTGTTTTGGAGCCATCTGTATACCATACGTCCATGTCTTTGTAGTAGAAGAAATTCTATAAATTTCAAGCATATGTTTATGCCAATGCTTTTGTAGTTTACAGTCAATTTTCTATAGGTCATTTTTTTGTCGGTGCCAATGTCTTTGCAGAATTGTTCAAGGCTTTATTGATGCTAAGGTTTTGTAGTAACAGTTAAGTCACTATAATAACTTTGGCCTAACTTTTAATTGGCACAAATGTATTTGTAGTCATTCAGAAATCGTGTGATGCGGTGTGGTGTGATGTAGGTTTGAGAAAAACATTTTCTTTATCGTGCCAACGTTTCGGCCTTTATTGAGATCATCTTCAGAGCTCCAAGCGTTTATCTTCTGTGTAATTGTGCCATTTTGCGTGTCGTGCTGTTGTCCTCTCAATATTTTTTATTTGTTTTTTAATCTAAACTTTCTTTAAGCATTGTTTAAAATTCATTTTTTCACATCCAACACGTATTTGTAAAATTGAAACAATGCTTATAAATGCCCCTGAAGATGATCTCGATAATGGTCGAAACGGTGACACGATAAAGAAAAAACCCACGTCAGACCGGACCGCATCTCACGATCTCAAAATAATTATTCTTTGAAATTAATGAAGGTACGACACATCTACACGGAAAATAAACATTTTGGGCCCTGAAGATGATCTCGATAATGGTCGAAACGTGACACGATAAAGAAAAACCTACGTCAGACCGGACACGCTAACGTTTAATAGCTGGCAGACAACCTTACTCAATATTGTAAGATTTTCGAGTGACCTATATTATTGCCCTTATGGTTGCAGATGCCTTCGCTAATTAATCTGTAGCAGCTGGTTAGTACTCTGACCATAACCTCTATGTGTAGAGGTGTGCTATATGTTATGATATGATTTCAAAGTCTAGGCTGTTTGATGATGACAGGAGCATTTTCAACCACACCCACCCGAGCACTCTAGCCCATGTGTGTGTGTGTGTGTGTGTGTGTGTGTGTATAGTAATAAATAATTCAATAAAGAGAAGAACTTTGAAAAAGAAGAAAAACTTTAATTTCATTTTTTTCTGTCTTAAATTTCACTGAACTGATAGAAATTGCCTTCTCCCAGAAGAAACTGTGTAAAAAGAATATAAATAGCTAAATCCTATGTAACACATACTGATACATTATAGTTGGTATGCTTAGATAATGATGATAAAAATTTCGGCAAAGGAAAAGAAAATGCCTGTGCACCTATCCCCTCTGATTCTAAGGCTCTGAGCACTGGTGAAGAATGGTTAAAAAGAGCAAATTTTTGCATCTTCTAATAGTGTAGGTAACGTCTTCCACAAAAACTTGAAGTCCTGAGCACTATTTAAACTTGTAGCACTTTTCTACTCGCCTACTTAATTTATTTCCAAGATGTCCACACCAAACGTGGGTACTGTGAACCACCTGATGATGGCAAGGGATATTCTCGGATTTTCCTCCGCCCGACAACGGTTTAGGATGTCATTACAGGTGGACTTGGATTCATCAGGGGTGTATGGAAGAACGTTTTCTTCACCTTACAAATCGATATATGTTAAGGATAGACAAACGCCTGTCATAATCAGAGTCCCGAAGTCCCTGGCCACGAGGAGAGCGGTACGGCTTAAAATTGCAAGCCCGGTGTACATCTATAATTTTTTTTTTTTTTTTTTTGAAAAACTTAAAACCCTTCAACAACATTCAAGATAGAAGAATTTGAAGGAGAAGCTCATCGTCGGAATTAGCTTCCGGTTACTTTTTGCCATAATTTTGTC
The DNA here is from genome assembly GCA_039619505.1 of Cimex hemipterus. Taxonomy (NCBI): domain Eukaryota; kingdom Metazoa; phylum Arthropoda; class Insecta; order Hemiptera; family Cimicidae; genus Cimex; species Cimex hemipterus. The sequence goes on from CM077109.1 coordinate 10,918,464, forward strand.
ACTTTTTGAACCATTTAACAACAGATCACACCATAGTTTTTACCGTAAAAAAAATAATTTAAACAGTTCAATAATTTACAGGGTCATATTTGAAATTTTAAGCTTGAACTGGCTCTGATGTACCCTGTACAATTTTTTCTCCGAAAAAAGGTAAAAGTGCGTGAAACTAGATTAAAAAATTGTAAACACGTATTTTTGATAACATCGTTGGTTCAAGAAAAATTCAGCCGTTCATAGGTAATAGGTAAGAAAAAAAAGCGAGTTGCGCTGGCAAAAAATTATAAACTAAATTTCGTAATCTCAACTATAATGAAAAATATTCTCTTCGAAAACTGAAATTTTTTTTCAAAAATATTCTTGCTTAAACAATTTGACCCTGCACTTCTGACATTCTCTTATGATGTAATGCCGAGGCGTATTTAGTAAAAGTGAAAATTAGTAAACCAGTAAATCAATCATGAACATTTCCAATTGTGAATTTCAAAAGTTTTTCATTTTATAATAGTTTAATACATTAATAATTATTATTTTTAATAGTTTTAAATGGCGTTTTGATAGTGTACCTGTGAATATAAATTTTAATTTCGACTAATAAATCTTTAATTAAGGTTTTGGTTGAGATAAAAAGTCAGTGTCATGAGCGGGATTCGAACCCACGACCTTCGGCTAAACATGCAGCTGCTCTACCACTTGAGCTATCGTGACTTCGAACCGCTCGGACATCAACTTACCATCTCAACCCATTCCTCCTTTTTGCCGTCTTTTAGAATTTTTTCGGTCAATCGGACACGAAAGCTAATATATTATATAAATTTTAATTCTGATGACGGTCGTGGGCCAATTGATAAATATCTACCCTAGTAATGAATTGTTGCAATGTCATAATCACTTCAAGTATGGTTTGCGTTTTTAAAACCAGTGTAAATGTTCAGTTTAAAAGTGATTTATCAAGTCTAAAAATAATTGTAAATTTTAGTTCTAGTTATCCTTGGACCAAAAATTTCACAAATATTCGCAATGTCTTGCTTCATTTTTTTCTCACACGTGGTTGTTCATAACGAAATTCTGTTTAACTTTAACATTATTTAGAAGAAAAAACAAATCCTGTGTATCATAATAACCTGGATTTTTTCTTGAAAGTTTTCTAATGTATTTTATAAATAAGTCATACGTAACATGAATTAGAATTTTGTCTGTTCGTGCACTGAGAAAAAAAAAGAATTGCTTGCACTATTTTGCTATTGGGACGGCTTAGTAATTTTTAAAAGATTACTAGAGTGGTGTAAGTGTTGTGAAGTACTGTATTGCAACGCTGAAAATTCACGGTTGCAGCACAATTTACACAGGCGACGCAGTCTTTTATGGATTTCGGTTCCTTTCACCGCCTGTTCATTCCATGAAACCTTCTTTTTTCCCGAGAGTTTGTACACAGGGCAGTAATTCGGCCTGTGGACCAACTGAAGTTACTATTTCAGCTCAGATATTCGTTATAAAGTCATCAACACAAACTTCAAGAAGAAATCGCATAAAGATCAAAAGATAATAACTACAACTTAAGAAAATTCGCTAGTTTTTGCGGCCCGCTTGAGCAAATAAATTCTTTTCAATTAATAAATTTTTATTTAAGGTATTGGCTGTGAAAAAAATCAATGTCACGAGCGGGATTCGAACCCACGACCTTCGGGTTTGATAAGCCTTCTACCTCTTGAGCTATCGTGACTTAGATCCTCTCGAATAACCTCCCATCTCAACCCCACCTGGATGGAAGTCACGATAGCTCAAGTGGCGTATCAAGCCGAAGGCCGTGGGTTCGAATCCCGCTCCTGACACTAACTTTTTATATCTCAACAAGTACCTTAAATACAGATTAATTAACTAAAACTTAATTTGACAAATATTTTAAAACTTTTCTACAGATTCAGGAGTATTTACAACAAAACAACTTAAAAGCTATGATAAAACAATCATTTTTTATAATTTGGACTTTGTTAGTCAAGTTGGAAGTAAAATCCAGTTCTAAGGGAGTCATATATTTGTGATGGTTTATTTAGAAATAATTCACCCTGAAATTCGGTTCTTGTTGGGAATAGTGTCATTAACATTTTGAATTTTCCCTCCTTTTTGTCATTTTTCAAGGAGGGGTTGAGATGTGAAGTGTCAGAGTGGATCGAGGTCACGATGGCTCAAGTGGTAGAGCAGCGGCGTATCAAGCCGAAGGTCGTGGGTTCGAATCCCGCTCGTGACACTGCCTTTTTATCTCAACTAAAAACGTTAATTAATTGAAATATATCAATTGGCCAAACGGACCACGCAAACTAGTAAGTTTTTAAAAGCAAAGGAAGAGAGTAATTTGAGATTTGTTTGACTAAAAATCGAAACATTTCTGTATTGATCATAATAAACGGCACTGATGGCAAAAGGCAGTTTTATCCTCAAAAATACAATGAACGATACCCGATCGTAATTAATTAAAATCCGTAATAACGGTTTATGACAGAAACTATAAACGTCAGGTGTTGCGGGCATCCTCAGACGAACCGACACTAATGACAAACGAGACAGACGGCTTGGGCGAAATTCGCGTTCAACACCCAGTCAACAGTAGGGCTGTTGAATTTTAATAATATCAAAGTTACCTTGGGAGTGAATTCCTTGTCGAGCACCAGGCTGAACTTGACGAGATGGAAGGCGACAGGGAAAGGCGCCTCAGGTGTTATCTCAGAGCACAGCTTTTGTGATCCCAGCCAGAAATCGTTGCCGAAAAAAAATTGCGACGAATACCGCCCACTCGCGTCAGAAGCTGGAAATAATTAAAGTTTAAATTAAAGCAAAAAATTTAGTATGTTTTACTTTAAATAAAAGTATCAATAATAATAATAACAATATTTCTGATCAAAAAAGAATTATTACATTTGCTTATTTCAATTTAATATCAATTGTTATTTTGTGATAATTTGGACTTTTATCACGTTTCTTCTTTTTCATCTTTAGCGGTTTGTCGCTCGCGTTCGTAATTTTCAAGAATATGGGTATGCTATATCACCATGAGTCCTTCCCCATTCACTCTAATAAATACACTTACTCATACAAAATGCGGAAACACAAATACATAATTGAACTTGTACTTCTAATAAAATAAATTCCCTTAAAAAGCGTAACAGGGTACCGTGAAACTCGCTTCTGTGTCCGAGATTCAGTTTTAAATCTGACGGCATTCTCGCGCCCTGTAGGGAGCAAAATTCGTCGGGATATAGACTAAAAATTAAGATAATTATAACTTGGATTAGTTGTGCGTTTTGTAGTAATAGTCAGATTAAGTAGATATTTATTACAGGAGATGACTTTCCAGTAATAGTCAATTATGAAAAGTAGGGTCTTTACACAAGTAGTCATTTCAGGTCAATTAAATCTTTGTAGGTGACGATGTCTTTGCAGTACTAGCCAATTGAGAAATAGTAGTGTTGAGTCAATTGACAGATAATAGTGGCTATGCGACTAATAGTCAATTCTGAAGTAATTATGACTTCAATTAGTTTTGCGTTTTGTAGTAATAGTCAGATTAAGTAGATTATTTATTACAGACGATGACTTTCCAGTAATAGTCAATTATGAAAAGTAGGGTCTTTACACAAGTAGTCATTTCAGGTTAATTAAATCTTTGTTGGTGACGATGTCTTTGCAGTACTAGTCAATTGAGAAAATAGTAGTGTTGAGTCAATTGTCAGATAATAGTGGCTATGCGACTAATAGTCAATTCTGAAGTAATTATGACTTTAATTAGTTTTGCGTTTTGTAGTAATAGTCAGATTAAGTAGATTATTTATTATAGACGATGACTTTCCAGTAATAGTCAATTATGAAAAAGTAGGGTCTTTACACAAGTCAATTAAATCTTTGTTGGTGACGATGTCTTTGCAGTACTAGCCAATTGAGAAATAGTAGTGTTGAGTCAATTGACAGATAATAGTGGCTATGCGACTAATAGTCAATTCTGAAGTAATTATGACTTCGTTTAGTACTACGTTAGTATTCGATTAGTACTAAATACTCACTTCACTGGTAGTAATTCATTGGCAATAGATTCGCGCCCCTAGTCGATTAAAATAGTCTAAGAATAAGCGTTTATTTTTGATAGCTTATGTGCACCTATTTGGTTTTGTGCACCTATGGTTTTTTTTTGTGTTTTACATTAAAAAATTGCTCATTCAATACTCAACTCATATTAAACAGATATTTTAATAAGTGACCTTGAATTTGGTGTAATAGTCAGCGTAAACGTAGTACCTTTTCAGGTTTCGTTGCTTTTGTGGTAATAGTCAATAATGATAAAGCTAGAACAAATAAGCTGACGTTGTCTTTGTAGTGATATTTTTTTTTTTGGTGTCGATAAATTTTTTTAATTATTCAGATATCGTGAGATGCGATCTGGTGTGATGTAGTTTTCAGAAAAACATTTTCTTTATAGTGCCAACGTTTCGATCTTTATTGAGATCATCATCAGAGCTCAAAGTGTTTGTCTTCTTGGTACTTCTGCTACTCTTGCGTGTCGTGTTGGGAGTGCCCACGACACTCAAGAATGGCACAAGTACACCGAAGACAAACACTTTGAGCCCTGAAGATGATCTCAATAAAGATCGAAACGTTGTCTCGATAGAAAAAAAAAACGTTTTTCCTAAACCTAGATCACACCAGACCGCATCTCACAATATCTGAATAATTATCGTTTAACCGTCACTAATCTCTACAGATATTTTTTTTTTAAATCAAATATTTTTGCACATATTGCTCATTGTTGTTTCTAGAATTTATTTTTGAATCATATACAAAATGCAACATATTTTTTACTTCGGAAACGACCAAATGACGTAGTCTGTGACGGATTGTATAATAGAAAAATATTTTGGGCATATTGCAAATCACTTATATAATTCAAAGTATAATTATGCAACTTAGGTTTGAAATAAAAGAAATACCTTTCAATAATATGATATTTTTTAACTTAATCATTAATAATTTTTAAAAAATTGAATCAAGTTGTAACCTTGACAAGGTCATTAGACTTAGTTGTTATTTGTGGCATGTTGATTAATGATTATTACGGATGGATTTTATTGCATTCCATTTGAAAACTTTCGCTTAATTATACTACATAATAAAATTATGTCATTTCAAGTGGTACGGTTATCTAAGAAATAAAACAGCATTTCTCCGGGGTTTAATGCTTTTACATTAAGCCCGATCGAGTATGTTATGGCCGGTTACATACACTGGTTTTGTGAAAGTCAAAATAGGCAGAAAATTTATATTTTCTCAAAAAAAAAAAAATGGCAAACAATTAACACATGCTAGTAGGGCAGCATGATCATTCTGCCTAAGAACGTTTAGACTTAAGATAGCTTTCTATAGATCACTGATTATGCAACTCACCATCCGGTCTGGCCTTTCTTCCTTTTTCCTCGTTGCGTCATCACAATTAACGGATTAATTTGGATTAACTGCATGAAGAAGAAAAAGGATGAGATCTTCCCCCTTCGGAATTCGCAATGCTGGTTTAACATGAGAACTAGACTCGTTTGAAAACGCCACTTCCGTCCAACTTAGGATTTTGTGTGCGTCCAAAAAAGAAACTGTGTTTGTCACGAAAATAACAAAAATTCTATCAATTAGAATCAAAATTCGGTTAAAAAAGCAATATTACGAGGATAAAATTAAAAGGCTTAAAACATAACCTTTAAAAGCACTTTTAGATCATGTGCACTTCTTACAAAAGGGAACAATAACAAAGCTCGTTCAGCAGGCAAAAAGGTTCTGAGGTTAAATCGTACCCTTGAAGACACCCTTCGAATCGGAATAAATTCGAAAAATACTGGAAAAATCTATATTCAATAATGAAGGGGCGTCGGTGACTGCAACGGTTTGGGAGTTGACACGGCGCTCATGTAAAGGTAAAGGTCCCGGGTTCGAATCCAGCTGCCCTGCATTCGAACCCGACATACAAACAGCTTTTTTAAAAAAAAATACCCTGAAGGTTTATATGAACTCTGCTGTTGCGAACCTTCGTTAAAAAAAAAGTTATGTTCAATAGTGGCTATTGCATAAATCTATGCTGATTCAACTTTAATAATAGTTTGTTTCCAAATTCATTTTCCAATTTTATAGTAATTTTTTTTTCTGACATGTAGAAAAACAATAAACACAATTCCAAACTTTACATTACCGACAAAGTAAAATATTAAAAATGATTGAGTAAATGGAAAGTAATGTGGGGCTTGAAGCGTTGCCCTGATAGACCTCTTACTCAATGCCATAAGTATTGACATTAAGTTCTTCGTACAAAAATCATCATAAAAAGTAACTGCGATTTAATCGCTTTTCGCTTGAGACTGTAAAAAATAAGATAGTCCTTAAGATTATTCAGAAATCGTGAGTTGTGGTCTGGTGTGATGTAGGTTTCAAAAAAATTTCCTTATCATGCCATCGTTTCGAACTTTGTTGAGCTCATCTTCAGGGATCAAAGTGTTTGTTTACATGTGG
>CM077109.1:10939678-10951762 GCA_039619505.1 Cimex hemipterus
TAGTTAGTATGTCTTTGTAGGATGGAAATTGTACTTTATTACAATTCTGTTTGGAACTGGCATTGTTTTTCGATGTTAATCAACGAAAAGTGCCATATTTTTAGTTTTACTTTAATCAGAGTGTCTTTGTTGTATTGGTTAGTCCGTCTTTGTACGATAAAAATTGTCGTAATAATCAATTAAATTTATTTGGAACTGACAGTGATTTTACAATGTAGTATGAAGTTAAGTGAATTAAAGCGTTGTCCGTTTTTATTTTTATGACAGTGGCTTTGAAGAATTTTTTTCAATTTAGTAGTTATGACTTTGTAGAATGAAAATTGTCGTCGGAGTCAATTAAAATATAATTATTTTAGTCTGAAACTGACATTGATTTTGTATTTTAATTAGACTAAAGTTAGTTAAGTCATACTAAGCTTTTATTTTAATGAAAGAGCCTTTGTAGCGTTCTCTAACTTAGGAGCAGTTGCGTCTTTGTATGATGAAATTTGTCATAAGTGGCAATTAAAATTTATATTAATTTGAAACTGACACTGATTTCGTACATTAATTACAATAAAATTAATTAAACCATACTGTGGGTTTTTATGTCAGCTATTTTGCAGTATTGTCAATTTGGGAGTAGTTTCTGTACAACGAAGATTAAAAAATAAACTAAAATAAGGAGAAAAAAGAGGACTAACGACTCGAAGATTATTTAAGACGAATTTGTGTGATTTGGGTAAAAAAGACATTTTGTTAACAAGTTATCAAGAGATACAAGCACAGATTCTTTACTGTTGCTTCAAACGATTTACAGACAAATATTTACATCAATTTTACGTAATTTTTTTTTAGTATTCAGAAGATTCTATCGACAGGTTGGAAAACCGTATTGACAATAGGCCAGTGATATAATGTTATTTATAAAGTGAAATCGTATCCCGTCTTCCCGGCTTCCTGGTCAAATTTGTTATTATTATTATTATTATTTTGTGATATTTGACGATCGTGGTTAAACAAAAAAAAAGTGCGTAGGTGGCGGACACGATAATATGAAAATTTCATATGTTCAAAGCATTGCCTCGGGTATATAAGGCGTATTTGGTTGTGTCATTTAATATCTGCTGTCTTTTGATCCCGATCTTTTTTTTTCTCTTTCTTTTTATCAATTTACACCGGCTTAATAAAGCCTCACTTTGATGTTGGATGGAATTATTAAACGAATACAACTTTCGCTTATAGTATAACAATTAAAATGTATAATTCATTTCAGTTATGTGCAATGAATGTTAAATATGTTTTTTCTTCTAGATGAAGACTGAATTTAAGAAAAATCGGTTATATGTGATAAAAATATAAATTAATTAAAACGAAGAATTTCTCGTGAACTGATATGCAAGGTGCAAAATGATACTGCTAAAGAATATTATTTATTTACGATTTTTTCCATGACCACAATTTTGTTTCATATTTGTACCTATTTTTGGAGACAAATTATACAGGATGCCACAGGCCCAGTTAACTTCAAAATTTCAACAACGACCCTCCACATCCTGATATATCGTTTTAAGCGGCCCATAGACGATAAATATTATTGCACAATATTTTGGGTTGTGCAATTTAATTGATCGTATGTAGACGATATTGAAAGTTTGTGTAATACATTGCATAATTGACGAGAAGTTAAAAATGTATCGTACAACCTGGAAAGTATTGCACCGTCCGTTGGCATTATTGCGCAATTCAGTTTGTGAAGTATCAACAAGTGGAAAATATTGCACAAACTTCAATATCGCCTTTAAACTATTCAAGTTCATTGCACAAACAAAATTTTGAACAATATTATTGAACGTTAAGGGGCAACCGTCGAATTATTGTGCAATCTATATTGTACAATAACATCTATGTTAACCGTCTATGGGCCGCTTTGAAGGATTTTTGGGAGGAATTGGTGGCCGCAAAGGTTTAGGCGGCCGAATCCAATCCAGCGGCCCTGCATTCTAACCCGACATACAACTTTTTTTTAAACACCGGCACCCTGAGGGTTGGTATGGCGAGCCTCTGCCTTCTCCATCTAGAGTGTGCTCGGCTGGTGTTTCGGCTTAGGCAGCCCTTTGCGTGCGGCATACGGTCTAATGCTTAATGCAGACCCGACTACTCGGAATGGACAAACGGGGAACGAGGTTGTCTTGGACCTTCGGGACTGAGCTGCCACTATTTCAGTGCCACTGTTCAAAAATTCCAACCGTTTAGGAACGTTTGAAAGCTGTCATAATCAGAGTCCAGAAATACATGAACAACATGAAACAACATACGGCTTAAAATTTAAGTCCGGAGTACATCTCTAATTTTATTTTTTGAGAAAACCTAAAATCCCTTCCAAAATATCAGAGAGAGGAATTCGGATTTCCTCAAAATATTCAGCGCCTCGTGGAAATTACGCAGCCGGTTTCTTGGTGATCGAACAGCAACTGATCCTTATCTCTTCCTATTGCGAGCAACACGAATAAACTTTTGCGGTTTACTCTGGGGCGATCAGGAAATTTCTGACGGTACAACTCGACTGCGTGACGGTCAATACCGCCACTATCAATAAAACAGTCATACACATCAACTCGCTGTTGATCGGAAAAATGTGCTGTTTGGTTCGTTTTGAACGGAATACTGAATGTTACTAACAGGTACTATTATAAAATTTATTTACTTCCAGGAATTAGATTTGCTATAATAATGCGAGTTTGACAAACAATGGAAAAATGTAAACAATAAAGGTAATTAATGTTTACTTTAGAGAAGAAGCAAATTACGTACGAAACAAAAGAAACGAGATTTTTCAAACTTTTTGCTCTAACGTTGTGATTTTTCGACAAATTTAAAATCCGATCAGGGTAAAAAATATCCATTTAAATAATGTGTCAGGATGAATTTGAAATTTTGTGGTTGAACCTGGCCTGAGGCACCCTGTACAATTTTTCTCCAAAAAATTTGAAACTGGACAAAAACTATTTAACACGCATGTTTTTTAACGGTATCATTGATTCATTAGAAAATTCTAAAAATGGCATCCTGTATAAGCGAAAACAAAAATTCAAATCTGCCATAATTGTAACGGTAAAAATCATTATATCTAGTATTAGAAATAAAACAAATTGATGTTTATTAGAGCAATAAACATTAACCTGGTTTTGAACATTAATCTGGTTGTAATTTGTCCCCTATTGATTATGAACTTTTTAATTCTTCTCGATGAATTATGCTATAAAATTGAAATACTTTTGAAAAGTTTTAATAGAGAAATACTCCGCTTTGAAAAAGCAATACAAAAAAAACCATCGCTACCAAAGATCGCATTGTTTATCCAGTCGAACTCGAATAAATGAACAGAATAGGCGTCTGGCCTCTCCCTGCTTATAACCCTGACGTCGTACTAGTTGACCACCATTGTCAAAGTTGACGAATAGCAGATTGACTACCAATAAGCATCCTGTTGTTTCTGAAGTTCAGGGTTTCAAAAACACACGCTTGGTGTTAGCACTATCGGTTTAACATGCACCTTATTTCAAATTCGAAATCAGCTGACTATGAGCGTTTACATTGACTTCTTATTAAATTATATGAACTGATAAAAGTGCGATGTTCAACTTTGATCAAGAAAAACCGAAACAAATCTAAAGTCCTTTTTTTTATAACCATCCCAAATCCGATTAAATGGGAGGGGACGGCGTCTCGCCTCTCCCTGCTTATAACCTGACGTCGCCCTTTTTTAATATGTAAGATTAGTTTCAACCATCGATTATTCTGAGGTTCAGGGTGGAACATGCGTGACCTTAGAACTACGATCGGGTTAAAAACATCGGTCTGTTTACAAATTTTACTAGTTTTTAGTTTTTAGCCAGTCTAAATTCTCTGGAACGGTAGTAGTCGGCGTGTAGTTTCGCCCTGCTTATAACCTTAACTTCGCTCCATTTCAGTGTTGGTCTCTTACGCTGTATCATTTTAAGAACTACGAAAATTTGTTATTAAGCGTTTTTTATATCAAATTTTAGTGTATCAATTTCAAATAGTCTCAATTAGAAGTGGGTAAAAACTGATGAAAAATAATGTCTTATATAAGTAAAATACGCGGGAATTTTTGGTACTAAGCTTGTAGTCATAAAATTACTAATTACTATTTGCGTAGGAATTGTAATTTTTTCTTGACCAGTGCAGGGGTAGCTGAGTGGTTAAGGCATCAGATTCTAGTAGATCCGACGGTAGAGGGTTCGATTCTCACCGGCTAATCTAGATTTTCTGACCCGTAAGGTTCATCAATGAATCAAACACATTGGAAAATGGGTTCCTTCAGTGGATGAACACCGAGTCTCCAAAATAGAACTTTCCACCTTCGATTTCTTGTCAAAGTTGACAGTTGTGGAAGTAGAATTCTTATAATACTTTTGAAATACCAATTCACGCAGAATAAATTGAAATTTTATTCTCAAAAGGAGTACAACTCGAGACGAATTTCAGATCGAGTATGGACTTTTTTTTTTTTTTGGAAAACCATTGTGCAAGTTGTTTCATTGTCGAGCGGTAAATCATTTAGAACGATTTTTCGCCTACCTTGCTGACGTGATTTTTCTTCTTCTTCTCTCCATCCCTGTTCTAAATTAAAAACGGTTTTCTTTCGACTTTTCAAGACGGGAGTAAATGAATTTACAGGTGGGAGGCCGGGGGTTTAATTCAAAACGTTCTTTCCATCCCCGCGGAACGACACTCCGTAAAGTTTGGGGAAAAAAAACTTAAAAGCAGAAACGACGAAGTTCTTACTTGGATTTGTGTGCTAATTAGGAAAACATCGTCAAAATACGTACCGTCTACGGATTACATATCAAAGAAGTAAATTATTGGATAAAACAAAAAACATCCAGAACGAGGGGTCACAAATTGTTTAGTCATTGTTCAATACATTTTCCCAATTAAACTGCAATAAAATTTCTAAAACCGTGATTTGAACCCAGAACGGCTGGTGTGGAACGTGAGATGAAATCGCTAAACGCTCGAGCAACAGTCCTCGAAGGATAGAGATAAAAAAAAATATTGTCCTTCATAAAACTCTAAATTGAGAAAACGTAACAAATGTATAATTCAAGCCGTTTTTAATGTAGCAAAAAAGCCAATTTACAATACAATCCCTTGTAAAAATTTGACAACGCGAGATACAACATGTGGTCATCTGAAGAAAAATGGCCTACGACTTGTCATTTCAAAACTTGATAATTACAAAACAAAATTTAACTCAGAGCTACCGAAATGTCTCAAAAGTATAACCGAAATTTATAACCTTCTAGATTTCGGAAATGCCAACTAGATCGACCTTGCTATCCAGATCATTTTCGGCATTTTAATTGCCACACAATATTTTATGAAGAATTCTCAAAATTTCGCCAGACCACAAGTCTGATTTTGTTGGTTATCGTCATTGTTTCACTTGAAACACATCCAGGCTTCATCAAGAAAGAATATTTAACCAAGTCGATAATTGTATCAATGACGATAAAATCATTTTAGTAAAATATTTTAACTTCATAAAACCGATGTTGCGAAAAATGGAAAAATACTCTTGATCCAATTATTACAAATTTCTACAAAAAAAAAAATTCTAACTGCTTACAACAATATTGCACATAAATGTATTCCAACATATGTGTACATAATTATATATTACAATTCGAAAATTATAACGTATTATGTTTTGCAAGTGCCATCTTGATCAACATTGCCATCTAGATATTACCAAAATTTTACACGGTCCTCTATAGTAAATTAACATTACTGGCCGTATTAAAAAGTGTTTATTTTTGTCATTTTGTAGAACTTTTGTTTCATTGTCTAAACGTTCTTTTCATACATTTTGAAGAAATGGAGACCACTTGTCGACTTGGTCAAAAAGTCTTCTTTGATGTAATTGGACGTTTCCGTAGAGAAAACGGCGATAAGCAACAACAATACCCAGTTTTAAATACTGTTTAAATAATGTTAATTTACAATAGAAGACCGTGTAAAAGTTTGGCAATATCTAGATGGCAATGTTGATCAAGATGGCACATGCAAAATATAGAAGGTTATTATGTATTATAGCTGATATTTTGGGCATCTATTAAGGAATAATGTTCGTAATATCATTAAAAATAAATTTTTTAACTCAATTAACTCAGGAATAAAAAGAACATGCCTAAATGGTCTAACCATAAATTATAACCTCTTTTGTTTCCCAAGTGCCATCTGGATCGACAATGCTAACAAGATCTAAATCATTCTAATCGTTACTCATTTTTAGGATTTATTAACTTTGTATTTTTTTACAAACTTGCTTCCAATCCGACGTAAATTTTCAAAAAACATTGCAACGTAGATTATTAAAACTGTTTCTAAATCAAAAATTTTTCGAAGTTGCGCATCGATGATGAAAAAAATCCGTCGAATAGGCCATCTAGCAAAATCAGGTTGCAATTATATTAACGTGTGTTAATTAATTCTATACATTTGCAAATTTCAACATAAATTGTTAATTAAAAAATTTTACAAAGAGAAAATCAGTCAGTAAAATAAAAACATCAAGATGATTCTATTTCATGAAAAAAGTCTACTTTGTTCGACAAAGTACTAAGTCTCGTCCAAAATTAAGTTATAATCTAATTACTAGTACTTTTCCAAAATATTATTGTAAAGCAAACATTGCAGCAATGCTATATATTTCTTTTTGGGAATTAGGACATCGTCCTCCTGTCTCAGGTTCTTGTCAGGAAATTGACCAAGTAAAAATAATTTAATAGTTTTTTTTTATGACTATTAAATTTTTATGTTTGTATCGACATCTTTGAAGTCAGGAGACGATTGAAGTCCCTCCATTATTGCCAAATCTGACCAGGTCGACCAAACGCCAAATATTCAGCCCGCAGACCATTCAAAACCAGCTTTCCCTATTAACTTTCTAACATTAAACATAACTATTTAACTTCTTTTTTTTCTCGTTTGTGTGCTGTGTTTGTGTAATATTTTCTTTTCGGAAATCCGAAAGGGGAAAAACCCTTCCTTTCAAAACAGTTGTGAAGTTGCGAATCGTCTCAAATAAACAGTGTACAAAACAAAAATTTCCGTTAAAGATTAAAAAACCCATTTTCGCTGGGCAGATTTGAACTTGAATTTATTTGTTCATACTTTCCTTTTGACAAACGCGTTAATATCATAAATTATCGGGCCGTTCTGCCGTGCAAAAAAGGCGCTCGCTATGGGCAATTAATTAAAGCGCTTCCTGCTTACCTTAAAGCACGGTCGACAGTACTTTAATAAAAAGTGTACAACTTGGCCGGTTTAAATTAAGCCGAATTTGTTACTTTTACATAGTGCCATTTAGCAAAGAGAAATACCCTAATTTCTCCTTTTTAAACCATTAACCATTGAAACAACCTGAAAGAGAAAATACAACTTCACTTTAATTGACAAAAAAAAGAGTATAAATATCGTCAATGAGATGTTTTTTTAAATACAAACTTTAAAGTTAAAAATGCCCGTGTATTTTTGTTACTGTAAGCTATACAATAAAGAATTTTAGGTTTTTTGTGGTCAATTGACCAAGTTACCTTTTTAAATCAATTAATCATTCTTTCTATGTAAGGTCTTGGTTGGGATTTAAAAAAAAAATTAATGTCACGAGCGGGATTCGAACACACGACCTTCGGCTTAATACGCCGCTACTCTAGCAGTTGGGCTAACGCGACTTCGATCCTCTCGGACACGATGGCTCAAGTGGAGTAGCGGCGTTTAAGCCGAAGGTCGTGGGTTCGAATCCCGCTCGTGGCACTTATTTTTTTTCGACCGAGACCTTAAATATAAAGAATAATGGATTGATTGAAAGTGTTTTTAACCTAACCGTGAAATCTGACAGCTTACAGCTAAGTTTTAATTTAAATAAAAGATATTTATTAATCTTAAAAAGGCAATCATCTGATCATACTGGTCTGTCAATTTTGGCGTTTTGACAGACCCCCCCCCTTATTTGCACGATTTTCCGTGAAATTCGAAATTTTTAAGGTCGAAGTCTTGGATTTCGAACAGAAAGATTTCAGTTGGGTTTAAAACGCAACCCTCTTCTCCAAATTCTTGCCACACGAGAGTTGCGAAAAACGAAAACGCTTTGTGGTCGTCTCGTAGCCGGAGAACCAAATTGCCAGTGGTCAAAACGTAACTATTCGTGGCCGGTACTTAAAACGTTATTTTCGAACTTTCAAGACGTAGACGCCTTTTGGATGTGTTAACGTCAAATAAAATAGAACAATCTCACGAAAAGAGAAATATTTTTTCCCGTATAAAGTTCAACTTTATGTAACAGTCTTGAAAGTCTCTGGTAAATACACAAAATAATGAAACTTTTTTTTCTTTTCTTTTCTTTTTTTTTTTTTTTTAAGTGGAATACTGGATATTCTGCGAATCAAAATCAACACGATACTCTTTACGAAACATTCTGCCGTAACGAAGTCAGTATTGTTCCTGAGTGTTAATAACGGTCGACTGAATAACCGAACAAGCTGTAATTTTATTAAAATCGCATGAAATTAAGGAGAGAAATATACAGAGGGTACGCATGAAAATAAAAATGCCCAGTCTACTTTCCGTTATGCAATTTAACCGGTGTTATTAACGATTGCCCAATAACCGGTGGACGGATCATTAAACCCTTGCTGGTTTTCGATATACAGACTATAGGTTCTGTAATTCATTCCCGAATGACTTGTATCAAAGCGGTAAAATAATCTAAAAAGAAAAACGAAAATTATCGTATATTTTCATCTGTTGATTTAAACAAAACTAACTCTTTTCAAATGTATTCATTAAAGATAATATTATTCTTCATAATGGCTGCCAAAATACCTATATATTTCATAAATAATTTAATTATTTTGTTTTATTGAAAAATTCACTAAGTTTGTCATACATTCTTTCTTAGTGGTGCCTCGATGTTCGGTAATAGATAAGTTATACATAATAAACCAGTTGCTGTCTGTCCAATTAGAGAAAATGTATTGTGAAAATGAGATGTAAATGGCATTGTCGATCTAGGTGGCACTTGTAAGCGATAGAAGGTTACAAATATCTTATAGCCTTCATATAATTTAGGGACTGAGTCTACGAAAATGTATTAATTTACAATATTATTGTAAGCAATTGAAAATTATTTGACTTAAAATTGTAGTATTTTACACAAGCCAATTTACCGTGTATGAGATGTGGATGGCAATAACGATCTAGGTGGCACTTGCAAAACGAATAATGCCGTCATTTCGGTAGTAACACACACCTTGTCAATCAGTTTGAAATAATTTGTAATGTATACATTTGTATTTTTTTGATTAAGTTTTTTGTATTTTGTACAGTCGGAAACGTAGGCCTTGCAATTAAAAAACCGTTATTTTATAATTTATCTACTTTTTGTCAGTGACACATAGCTCGAATTTTTCAAATGTTCCTCCTTGATGAGGTCTGCACGTTTCGCTAGTGAAATTACAAAGATAAACAGCAAACGTCTTATTTTTGTGTCGAAATTTTGCCGAAAAAAATGTGATGCGATTAAAATGTACGAGATCTAGATGGCACAGTCGATCAAGATGGCATTTGCAAAACGTAAAGGGTTATATTTTTTATACAATTCCATGGTTTTTCTTGAGGAAAACGTTTTTTAAATATCGAGTGTTTTTTCATTATTTTTATCATTTTTCTTCAAAGGGTGACCGCATGTTGTCTCCCGCGGTACTAAATTTTTTGAAGGTCTTGTGTTGTACATTAGCATTATTTGCTGTGTTAAAAAAGGATTTGATTTCTTTGAACATTCGTTGTCTCGACTTCTAGTCCTGTGAAAAAGGTGATGAATACATGCCAAAACTGCTTATTGAATAGCAACAACTTAAAAATAATAATATTCTCGTGTACCAAAGTCTAGGGGCTCATTTTTCTTTGTACCTAATATTTTTGGTGGATACAGTGTTCCAATTTTATCCAGGCGAAATACATTTTTTATAGACGAGTTTTTTCCAGTGACCGATGCACATTGTCTGAGGAAATTTATAAGGTGCACTGTCCGAACATCTTGTTATGTAACAAGGCAGGAAACATGCAGAGTCCGTAAATTGTCCATGCCCGGAGAAAGCGCACGTAAACTGATGCAAAAAGTTAGCAAATTTTATATGCCCACATGCATAATTTTTCTTGTATTTTTTTCTCTCTTCGAAGAAAATTGTATGATTTAAGCCTTTTCTTTAAAGTTTGACAATTTTGACTTGATGGTATAAGTCCTTTTGGTAATCAATTGCAATCCGGCGTTGGTCGGAATCCAACTTAATAGTGACATTTAAAAATCAAGGGTGTATCAAGGACCCGACATGTCAATAGATGAATAGAACCGATCTATAAATATCTGTTTGTAGGTGAAGGCCTTCTGAGAGACAATACGTGCTGAGCCAATTCGACTTCCTTATTACAAAATTTAAGGATCTACGCCTCCAAGCTTCGCAAAGTCTGTTTTGACCGGGAGTCCAAGGAACTGTGGGAACTGACAGAATTTTTAAAACTATTCCTTACCAAGGGAGAACATTCGGCCATTCCTTTGAATAAAGGAGATGACATTCTCTCGGCTCATCTGGAATTCTCTGTGTCAACAATTGCTTGGGAATTTCTCCTTACCTTTACCTTGGTTCAAGTGACAATTAAGTTTATGATACACAACGAAAGAGAAAAAAAAACAGGTAACTTTTATTCTTCTTGGTACATAAATCTGTATTTCACCATTCGATTCCTTTGGCGGGTATCCAAGCAAAGCAACGAAACTGGGTTGATGTGAATAAAAAAGCAAAAATTTATTCACTTGAGTTTTAGAATTTCCTACGAGGCAGTACAAACTGTGAATAAAAAGATCCTATGTTTCCTCTAAAAACATACTCTCAGAAACAAGGAAGATCTTTAAAAAATACCTGCCCCAAAATGTGTAAAATATCCGGAACGCTGTTTATTCTGGAAAAATAGAAGAGGTGAAATCTGATTTTTTTGAAAAGTATAAGATAATTTAGGCAGTTCGTAATGTAAGTATACAGTGATGAAGTTTTATAAAATTTCGGTTTGTCAGATAGTATTTAGATCTCGAACTTTAAGGTTTTCCGATTTGCTGTGAGCTTGCGTTTAAATTTCTTTCCTTTCGATCCCGGATCCAGCCCATCTTCAAAGTATGTTTATTTCGAAAGGGTTTCTGTGAATTTCGAGTCATAGTTTATTTGTCTATTATAGCGGTTTTCTTTACTTTTAGCAGGTTTTTTGAAAGTCTTGCTAATTGACGGGAAGAAAACGGAGTGTTTTTGCCTTGGAAAACGTAATAAACCTGTTGGGGTTAACCTCAATCCGAAATACTTTACCTAATCCCGATGTGTTCGCCCCAGTTTCAAACATCCTTCGAGAAATTTCGGTGTCTCACAAAACATTAAGTATCGTTTGTTTTTTGTCTGTTTTTCAACTAAAATTTGAATTTGGCTGATCCAAAACATTAATAAAGCTCTTACTATATTTTTTCGTTTTTATTTTAAACCAGATTTACCTATACTGTCATTTTATGAAAGAGAGCTTTATTTAGAGTTATTAATGATTTACCGGAATTTTTATTGTAGTTCCATGCATAGGAAGTATATTGTGGTATGAGAGTCTAATCTTGCATTGCTGAAATTAAAAATTAAAAAATCTGTTTACCCTGGATGCTAATTTTGCTTCAGTTAATACTGGACATTTTACCATCGTAAAACAATATCGTTCAATTTATTAATTGATTGGAAAAGTCATTTTGCTAAATCGTTTTGTATGCACGTTATGTGGTTGGGTTTTAAAGGTATCTGTTTTTTTTTTCTTTCTTATACACTTCTGTTTTATGTGTGAGTATTTTATGTGAGTTATTTCTTTCGTTAGTTGTACCGATGGGGTTTGTATTTTTATTTTGTGTTTTTTTATGTTTTGTATAGTTGTATTTTATGTTTTATGTGGGTGGCTTTTGTTTTGTGTGGTAAATGGTTGTGTTTTTCACTTGGTTAT
>CM077109.1:11009283-11021434 GCA_039619505.1 Cimex hemipterus
AATTATTTTAATTGTTATTATTTTTATTCTAATATTTTTTTGTGTTAAAATTTCCGCGTTTCGCACGTTCAAATTGAGCGTCATTACAAAATCAGCTGCTAAACGGAACGTCGTGTTGGTGGAGGTTTCATCGGTTTCACTTTGGCAATTCATATCGAGAGACGTGGTTGTAGAAATGCTTTAAACCGATGATGTGCTAAAAGGCTCGAAATCCGGATCGTTGCGAAACAACTTATTGTGAGTAGGAACTATCTTTTTTAAAAAGTATAGAAAATATAATTACGAGACCTCTCAATGATTGCTCAGGGGGAGTCACCCACCTTGGTGCCTGAGCGACTCCGACAGTGGGCTCTAATCGGGCGCCATCGACTTCTCTCGTCATTTCGGCGCCCTTCGTTCCCTAAAATAAGTCATTCTCACGCTCACTCATACAACACAATCCTCCTCTATACAAACCCAATCAGACATGCATAACCTCCGTCTGGAATCCGGGTGGGTACTCGATATTCCACCCCGACCCAGCTTAGCTGATTAGCGGTGGAGCCTTGAAATAATACGCAGCACAGCTGCCCAGCATACTTCTACTCTAACATACACTAAATCTAAACTTTAAACTATGAAATAAATACGCCTCTATTATCCCAATGTCTTTTAAAAATCTAAAAACTCGCTGCCCTCGAGCATTCTATTATTATATTATAATCCGGTGGTATTCCATTTTGGTCCCTATACGAGGCCAAGCTGCGATACCTCTCCAACACGTGCGACACCATGTATGTCGATTAGTGCCGAGCTCATGGATAGATACAATGACCACCAGGGACTGGAAGAGTTCCCTCCTGTGCACTGCAGCTCTTCAGCTTATTGTATTATACCCTGGCTCCATTTTGGGGGTAGGGCTCACAACACAAAGTGAACTTGAGCCCCCGTTTTACCACTGTTCTTCCATCGAAGAAACTCATTTTTGAAGTGGGTTGGGACCAGAATCAGGGTCGCTGAGATCCAGCCCCGCCCCTTCCATCGATGAATGCCGTATCAATTTCTTTTAATTGCGGCCACCGGTCCCCTTAGGCGTCAGAAAAATTCCAGAGGCGACGGTGGGAATCGAACCCACGACCGCGGGGTCTACTAGCCGCGATTCTGACGTCTTAACCACTCGGCTACCGCGGCCCCAGTCGACTCCATGAGTCGCACGTGTGTGACCGATCCACAGGCCGGTCAGGACAACGCTTTCCCTTCGACATATCCCCTCCGGGCCCCACCGACAGACCGTCGGTTTGACGGACACTATCCCGCAGTCGATTCGGCCCGACGAAATTCTGGAATGACTGTTACTACAATTGGACCATAATTAGAACAAATCGACAAAATAGATAATTACATTCGAAGTCGCTATGCCCACAAAGGCAATGTCACCACCCAAGCAATAATTGATACTAAATTCACTAGTTTACTGTAAACAGTACTGAAGCCTGTCGAATTAAACTGAATTGACTATTACTACAAAGACAATGTCACCGCGCAAGCCATAATTACCTCGAAATCTGTACAAATGCTACTAAAACCATTGATTATCACAACAAAACCGCTATTACAAATAAATAATTGTATATAAATGAGCTATTACGACAAAAACACATCAAATCACTACCCGTGGCTCCGAATAAATTGATTAATTTATTTGAAAAATATACCACTGAATAATTATCGATTAACGGTCACAACTCTCTACACAAATCTAAATAAGTTTCAATCTACTATTAAAAAATAGAAAATTATTTGTAATGATACTTTTTTTTGTAATTTATAGTAGACAAATGTACAATTTTTAAGAAATAAATCACCACCGCCCGTTTGTGGGCAGAATTGACCAAATGCCAACGTAAAGAAAATTAATCTTCAAGATTGCACAATACATTTTCTCGTTTAATATTGAATAACTAATCGTTTGAGGAAGGACGCCATATTTTAGAAGCATTATTAAATTTCAAAAACCTTAATATCATGAAAAAGATATCAACATTATTCTTCTATAGATCCAATCAAAAGATTGAAAACGTATAAAGAAGTAGATGCTACCTTGTAATAAATTATTTGTTTTCTTTTTTTTTTAATGAGACTTAAATTTATAATTGTCCTATGGTGAATCTCTAATGGTAATCAATTCCACCGGAAATATCATTATGATGGTAATCAGTACCGATTTCTAGGCTGATTTTTGCCCCGATCTCTGCAAGTAAACGGTACATGCTGATTCCGTACAACGAGGAGAAGAAACACAAACCTGGAGCAACATTCCTTCTTAGGAGAAAGTATTTTTCAACTTGCAACACGAATAGGAAGGAAGTTGATGAATAATTTTTAAGAAATATCTCGTAATTTTGTCAACTTCAAATTGACTCATAAATTAAAAAATATTATGCTACAACATATTTGAAGTTTTGTAATTTTTTTCTTTGTTTGTTATTGTTCTTCATAATGAAAATATGATTGATTATTACATAAATATGAAGGAATTTGATGAATAAATTTTAAGAAATATCTCGTAATTTTGTAAAATTCAAATTGACTCATAAATTGGAAATATTATGCTACAACATATTTGAAGTTTTGTGCTTTTTTTGGTTGTATTATTGTTCTTCATAATGAAAATATGATTTATTATTACATAAATATGAAGGAATTTGACGAATATTTTTAAGAAATATCTCGTAATTTTGTTAAATTCAAATTGACCCATAAATTAGAAATATTATACTACAACATATTTGAAGTTTTGTGATTTTTTTTTTGGTTGTATTGTTGTTCTTCATAATGAAAATATGATTTATTATTACATAAATATGAAGGAATTTGACGAATATTTTAAAGAAATATCTCGTAATTTTGTTAAATTCAAATTGACCCATAAATTAGAAATATTATGCTACAACATATTTGAAGTTTTGTGATTTTTTTCTTTGTTTGTTGTTGTTCTTCATAATGAAAATAAGATTTATTATTACATAAATATGAAGGAATTTGATGAATAAGTTTTAAGAAATATCTCGTAATTTTGTAAAATTCAAATTGACTCATAAATTGGAAATATTATGCTACAACATATTTGAAATTTTGTGATTTTTTTCTTTGTTTGTTGTTGTTCTTCATAATGAAAATATGATTGATTATTACATAAATATGAAGGAATTTGATGAATAAATTTTAAGAAATATCTCGTAATTTTGTCAACTTCAAATTGACTCATAAATTGGAAATATTATGCTACAACATATTTGAAGTTTTGTGATTTTTTTCTTTGTTTGTTGTTGTTCTTCATAATGAAAATATGATTTATTATTACATAAATATGAAGGAATTTGATGAATAAGTTTTAAGAAATATCTCGTAATTTTGTAAAATTCAAATTGACTCATAAATTGGAAATATTATTCTACAACATATTTGAAATTTTATGATTGCTTGGTCATATTGTTATTGTTCATAATGAAAATTTGAGAAATATCAACACGAATGTGAAGGAAGTTGATGTATAAGTTTTAAGAAAGTTTGTAAAATTCGAATTTACTTATAAATTAAAAATAATATGGTACAACATATTTATTGTGTTTTAATTGTTTGGTTATTGTTATTCTTCATAAGGCTTTGTCGAAGATGGAAAAATGAGATTGAGCTATGGAAAATTTTAAAGGATCTCGGCTTACCTTTTGCGGCCCAGAGGACTCCTTTGGCCAGTGCCATCAGGTAGATTTTCATCGACGATTTGCACTGCCCGGATATGTTTTTCGCGCCGGGTAAGCTGTTTGGGTTCCACTTATGGGGGCTGTAAACTGTTGCCAGCCACTGCAAACCGGTTTCGGACGCGATCCAGAGTTTCGCCTCGCTTTCTTTTCTCTTCAGCAGTTTCTGTAGGTTTTCCGAGGGCCGGCCCGGATCGGTTCTGACGGTCAGGTTTTGACCGCCGACGACCGCCGCTGCCAGCAGCATGCCCCACACCACGCCAAACCGCATACTGCTAATAATAAACAATCGATTAAAGGAAGGTACGATGTATCACTAGTGAATGAATAGAAAATCATGTTACTGTATTTATATGTAGTCAATTATGAGATAGTTTGTCGGCTTTAGGTTGTGATAATAAAAGCCGCTGAGAAAATAAACCAAAATCAGCTAAAGTCTCTACAATGTTAATTAGATCCGAAGTCGTAGGTTCGAATCCCGCTCATGACAGTGACGTTTTTTATCTCAACCTTGCACAAAGATTAATTAATTGAAAATGTTAATTAGTTTTTACAGATTATTACACTTTTCTTTTGATCTTTGGTATAAATCAATTTAAAAGTATTTAGTTCGGTATGTCTTTGTAGTAACATTCAATAATGTAATAGTATGCTTATTGTCTTTTGTAATAGTAACAGACATGCTATCATTTTTGTAGTTATATTCAACTAAATACGGTTTCTAGTTGAGATAAAAAAAGTCAATGGCACGAGCGGGATTCGAACCCTCGATCTTCGGTTTGATACGCCGCTGCTCGAAACGAACCACTCGGACAACAACTTCCTATCTCAACCGCACCTTTTGAATTTTCCCTCCTTTCTGACTGTTTTTTTTCAAATTTCGTGTAATCGGATTGGATTTTCAAAAGAGGTAGGCAGTTGGCGTCCGAGTGGATCGACTGAAGTGTAAACCAGCGGCGTATCAAGCCGAAGTTCGTGGGTTCGAATCCCGCTCGCGCCAATCACTTTTTTATCCCAACTTAAAACCTTAATTAACTTTAATATATTAATTTTCAAGCGGACCGCGAAATTAGTGAGGTTATATTCAACAATATCTCTATAGAATTAGTCAATTAATTAATCAAGTTAGTAGTACAAGTCTGTACATCGTTAGTTAAATTTAATAAGTTAGTGAATTTTTATTTTTATCTTTGGTAATGGTCAATTGTAGGTACTTAGATCTTTGTAGATCGGTATGGATTTGTAGTGATAGTAGTATGATTGTAGTTAGAAATAGCCAATTCGATGGTAGAGAGTAATTTGTCTACGTTGGCTCTTTTTAGTAATAGTGCTTGGTGATGTTATGTTCCTCGTAATAGCCAATTAAGTGGTAATTGGGTCTTTTTTTGTGTCAATGTAACATTATTCGATGAACTCTTGCTGAACCGGAATTTGGTCGATTATCGGGTCCGCCTTCAATCGGAAGTTTGTTGAACTACTTAAACGCATTTCTATGCGAACATTGTCCCTTTGTACATTCCTGTCTGTTCAATTGACATGTACAAGCGACATCCAGAAACTATTAGAAACATAAGTGACTCAATGTCGGCTCAGCGTTAGTATGTTACTACTAATAAACGTTCAAGTCCTAATTATATGACTGTTGGTTTAAATATTGTTACTATAATTAATGGCATAAAAATAAAAATTATGCCATTAAACGTATACCCAATAATGAATTAATAAACAGATTATTTTATTTTTCTGGGTTCTTGTCACACCGTCACTGTTTTTTTTCCATATTTTAATATCAATTTTAGTACTAATTGGATCTTTTTTGTACGACATATCTTTGTGCAATAGTAATACTAGTATGTTTACTTTTGCAATTTTATAGTATTTAGATGTGTATACTTTCATGATTCTTTGTTTTTAGTAGTAGGCAGTATTTTTCCGTTTAAACCAATTTTAATAGAATATTCAAAACCTAACAGCACGTTCACTATTTTTCGTGGTCCGCTTGAACAATTAATATCATTCAATTAAAGGTTTTTAATTGAGACAAAAAGATAGTGTCACGGGCGGGATTCGAACCCACGATCTTCGCCTTGATACGCCGCTGCTCTACCGCTTGAGCTAGACTTCCATCCAGGTGGGGGTTGAGATGGGAGGTTATTCGGGAGGATCTAAGTCACGATAGATCAAGTGGTAGAACAGTGGCGTATCAAGCCAAAGGACGTGGGTTCGAATCCCGCTCGTGACATTGACTTTTTTCACAACCAGTACCTTAAATAAAAATTTATTAATTGCTCTACCGCTTGAGCTATCGTGAATTCGATCCACTCGAGCACTAATTTACCATCTCAACGCCACCTTTTTGAATTTCCCTTCCTATTTGCCATTTTTTATCTCAACTGAGAAACCACCATTAATTTGTTGCTGTTAAGCTTGAAGTATCTTCACCAAATTTTTGCTCCTTTTTTTCAACTAGCCAATTTGCGAGAAGGCCCAAATATTTGATTTGAACCAACCTCATCCAAAAGTGCCGTTAAACTTCAAATAATAAATATCGAACTGATTTATCTTTTAAGCATTTTCGTATTGATAGTCAATTTAAGTAATACATTTAGAAGTAATATTACATTAGAAATTATAATATTATGTAATATAAATAATAATATAATATAAATAATACATTAGTAGCAATAGTCATACCATTTTTTTGCAGCTAATCAATTTACTAGTAGGTCAATATAATTACTTTGAACCAACTCCATTGGAATATCCAAAAGTGCTGTTCATCTTGACGTAATAAATATCATTAGTAGTTATATATTTTTGGTCATATCTTTTTTTTCTTTGCAACTAGTCAATTTACGAGTAGGTCAATATTTTTCGCTTGAACTAACTCCATTGGAAATCCAAACGAGCTGTTAATCTTGACGTAATAAATATCATTAGTAGTTATATATTTTTGCTGATATAATTTTTTTTTGTAACTAGTCAATTTACTAGTAGGTCAATATTTTTCGCTTGAACCAACTCCATTGGAATATCCAAAAGTTCTGTTCATCTTGACGTAATAAATATCATTAGTAGTCATATATTTTTGGTCACATCTTTTTCTCTTTCCAACTAGTCAATTTACGAGTAGGTCAATATTTTTCGTTTGAACCAACTCCATTGGAATATCCAAAAGTGCTGTTCATCTTGACACAATAAATATTATTAGTAGTCATATATTTTTGGTCATATCTTTTTTTTTCTTTGCAACTAGTCAATTTACAAGTAGGTCAATATTTTTCGTTTGAACCAACTCCATTGGAATATCCAAACGAGCTGTTCATCTTGACACAATAAATATCATTAGTAGTCATATATTATTTCTGGTCATATCTTTTTTTTTTTTTTTTTTTTTTTGTTGCAACTAGTCAATTTACTAGTAGGTCAATATTTTTTGCTTGAACCAACTCCATTGGAATATCGAAGCGAGATTTTTATCTTGACATAATAAATATCTTTAGTAAATTATATATTTTTGCTGATATAATTTTTTTTGTAACTAGTCAATTTACTAGTAGATCAGTATTTTTCGTATGAATCCAACATTATTACTATCCAAAGGTGCTGTTAAACTGAAAGTAATAAATATCGTCATTAGTTATGGCATTTTTTTAGATTTTTTACTTGAAATAATAAATATCGTATTAGATAATTTCTTTGTAGCGTTTTTCCTAGTGATAGTCAATTTAAGTAATATAATTAGAAGGTAGATTAAATTAGAAGTAATAATAATAATAATATATAATATAAATAATAATATAATAGATTAGTAATAAATATCATAATTGACTGGTACGTGCTTTATCGGTATTTTAAGTTTAAAGTAATAAATATCATTTGTAGATTTAATCATTGTTTGTTGTAATAGTCAATTTAGTGGTAGGTCAATATTTTTTTGTATCAATTGATTTTTAGTAATAACTAACGGTGTGCTTATTCCATCTTTCAGTTTGATGAGGTTTAATAGTAAGAGTCCATTTCTTAATAGTTATATCATTTTTATTATTTTAGACTTTTTTATTAATATTTGTTCTAATAGTCAATTCATAACGTAATAATATCTTTTATTTTAAAGGCCTTTGTAGGTATGTATTTTGCATTAAATATTATTTAATAAAATATTATTATGTTTGTAGTAATAGTCAATTCCAAGTAGTATTTTTAGTTTTTCTTATCTTTGTAACAATTGACTACAGCATGTAGCATATTTTTAGTAATGCAGTAATTGCAAATATTTATTTTATTGTAGTTTGGTTATATTTTTATTGGTGGGGTGATTTTGTTGCAACAAAGGTTTCTGGTCGTCGTTTATAGTTTGGTTGTGTAAAGTCTTGGTAATAACAGTCAATTCAGTGATAGTTAGACGTTCCTAATAATGGTTTTGTGTATTAATGGTCTTTTTATTAGTAATCACACTTTGAAATAAACAGGTGTAGTTATATGGAATTGGTCTGGATTGTACGCGAGGGGTAATTCCTTGGATACAGTCAAATTTATTATTTTTCTATGGTACATTTTTTTTACAAATTAACACGCCTTTTTTTGCCAAACTTACCTCGACATAACTTTACAACAAGAATCTCAAGTTGAAAGAAAGTGCGGAACACGTCCAAAAGCGGGGGATCTTTTCACATTCGGCAAATCGAATTTGCGGCTACGCTTATGTCACGTGGAAATCGAAAGTGCCGGATGCAAATCGGCCTTAAGCAACCTAGGATGACAAACGGCAAATAAACTCCTTCTCTTCCCTTATGACATTTCGACGCCGAAGAAAGTACAATATTTTTAAAACCGAGAGAGTGCGGAAGACTTTATTTATTTTACGAGGACTTTTTTTTATCCAAAGATATCCCATTGTCGAGATATTCTCAATGTAAGGATTTATTTTATTACATTTATTAAGTTTCGTGGTCCGTTTGACCAAATAATTTTTTTTTTTTTCAATTAATAAATTTTTACTTAAGGTATTGGTTGTGAAAAAAGTCAATGTCAGGAGCGGGATTCGAACCCACGACCTTCGGCTAAATACGCCGCTACTCAACCGTCGCGACTTCGATCCGCTCGGACACAACTTCTCATCTCAACCCCACCTTTTGAATTTTCCCGCCCTTTCGCCATTTTTCGAATGTGTAATCTGTTTGATTCTCGGCGACGAATGAATTGGCCACGAAGAGGTTTAGTGAAGTATACTTCATTTTCCTTATATTTAGGTTTCGTGGTCCTTTTGACCAAGTGGTAGAGCAGCGGCGTATTAAGCCGAAGGTCGTGGGTTCGAATCCCGCTGTCGCCCTGACTTTTTTATCTCGACCAAAACTTTAATTAAAGATTAATTATTTGAAATGTTTGAAAAGCTTTTAAATCAATCCAATGTAGGAAAATTTTATTTTATTTTTAAATGGACTACTTTGCATATGTCTACTAGTGTAGTAAGTCGGTAACAGGACGATTTCAATTTATTTAGTAGTTACGAGAGGCGTGGTTGATCGTAGGCCGACTTGTTGAATTTTCATTTACATTTCAATTTAAAATTTACGCCTCCGCTCACTTCTTCTTTCACGGCGTCTTCACAGCATTCTCTTAACCGGGCTAATGGACGAGTTCATCGGTGGTAATCGATGCCGGTTCAACAGGTCGTAAATATCCCCGGCGCGGCCGTGCGTGCGAAGAGGGCATCCTTTAAAAGGAAAAGGAAACAAGTCGAATTTCCACTTACGCACGAGGGTACTTATTAGATGGGTTTCGGTGGGTAGAAACACCGGGCTCCCGGCCCCATTGTCTTTCCATTCAATCCATTAAGCCGGGCTGACAACTTTCGACTTCCCACTTGCATTTCGCCCGGAACACGCGGTAATTTTTCACATGTTCAAACATTTTATATGCCCGTGGGAACATTTTATTTTGATGATCCTTCCTAGAATAATTTTCTACGTAGAAGGAAAGTGTTTAATCTAACCTGCCATTGTTGCCATGTTGATTTGTGTCCGTTTCGTAAAACCATTATTAATAATTGATATAGAATTTTTCGTTAAAAACAGCGATTTTTTTTATTAATTATATTCAAACAATTTTCAGTACTTTAAGGTGGAACCGACATATGACATAACCAATCCAAGAAAGTAAGTTCTTGGGTGGAGGGGTCTTGTATTTCATAAAATGCGACATCATTGTCAGTTTGAGGTTTTGGTTTCAATGAAAATTTCTTTGTAAAATCTAATCTAATCTACCAGTATGTTGGACTACTCATGTTACAATTTTTGCCAGTAGATTTTGCATCCGAAATGGAACCAAAAATTCTAAATTGACTATGGTCCGAATCTCAAAAGCTTCGGAGTTATTCCACTTTTTTTTTTTTTTTTTTTTTTTTTTTTTTTTTTTTTTTTTTTTTTTATATCACGACCTTGCTTCAAATAACAAATAACTCAAAAACTAAAAGATTTTGGACAAATACCGTGGGTTCCTTTGAAAATTACGTTAAAGTTAAATTTCCAATAAGTTGTGATCAGAACTAAACTTGTGATCGTTACAATTAATTAAGGTTTTCAGTTGAAATTAAAAAAGACACACGAGCGGGATTCGAACCCACGACCTTCGGCTAGTTACGCCGCTGCTCTACTACTTGAGCTATCGTGACCTCTATCCACTCGGACGTCAACTTCCCATCTCAACCCCACACATCTTTTCCCTCCTGTTTTGCCATTTTTCAAATCCCGCTCGTGCCTTTGACTTTTTTATCTCAACTCAAAACCTTAATTAATTGTAATGTGTTAATTGGCCAAGCGGAACACGAAATTCGTGAACTTGTGAACATTACTGAAATGATCTTTTAGTAGCGAGAATTTAGAAAAATTTTCATAGTCGAAAAAGTATGGTGATTCTAAACTACTTTTTCTAAACCTAGAGACCAAGAAATTTCAGAAAACGTTCGCCATTTAATATCCTTTTTTGTGATGTAATTGCTTTTTTAATTACTTTTTTCAAAGGTGAAGAAATTGATGAAGGATGGGAACTTCTGAAAATAGTAATTAAAAAAGCAGTTAAACCAGAAAAAAAGGATATTAAATGGAGTACGTTTTCTTAAATTGGCTTTATATTTTTTTCAATTTTTAAAACCTTACTATGGTGATTCCAAATTACTATTTTTAAGCCTAGAGACCAGAAAATTTCAGAAAACGTACTCCATTTAATATCCTTTTTTGTGGTGTAATTGCTTTTTTCAAAGGTGAAGAAATTGATGAAGGAAGGGAGCCTTTAAAAAAAGTAATTAAAAAAGCAGTTAAACCAGAAAAAAAGGACATTAAATGGAGTACGTTTTTTGAAATTTGCCGGTCTCTAGATTTGAAAATAGTAGTTTAAAATCACCATAGTAAGTTTCGGCCGGTTTTTCATAGAGTGAACGAATGGAATATCTATTAAACTGAGACCCACCATTTTTACGATAGCCACAATATATATGTGAATAATAATGGACGGTGCGTCGGTGGCAGCAAGGTTTCGTCGTTGACACGGCGCTCATCACTGTAAGGTGGGGGTGCCGGGTTCGAATCCAGCGGCCCTGCATCCAAACCCGACATACTTACGAAATGATCTTTACAAAAAAACGCCGGCACCCCGTGGGTATATATGCCTCTCCTCGTTAAAAAAAATAAAATAAATAAAAAAATAAAAAAATATACGTCTGTACACGAATTGCCGATCATTTTCACTACGTGTGAATCGCCAATTAAGAATAACAATAGAGTTTCAGAAATTCCATCAAAAATTCCTCCTTATGGAGAGTTAATTTTTTTCATTAAAAAACAAACTAGCACTTCATACTAATTATTCAGATATCGTGAGAAGCGGTCTGGTGTGGTGTGGGCTTCAGAAAAACATTTTCTTTATACGTTTCGATCATTATTTAGATCATCTTCAGAGCTCAATAAAGATCGAAACCATGGTACGATAAAGAAAAGGTTTTTTTGGAACCTACATCACACCAGACCGCATCTCACGATATCTGAATTATTATCGACTAGCGGCCACTAATCTCTACACACTTCATACTAATTTTGCTACAAATGCATTTCAGAAAAAAATCCATCTAATTAGCATTGAGTTAGGTACGTTTGTAAAACTACTATTTCTAACATAGGTTAATCCAGGATTTATTTTTTTTATCCTCCGCTGATAAATAGAGTTCTATTATCCATAAATTACAAGTTAGCATTAATTAAACCTTTAATAAAAACGATCTTACATTTTTGAACTGATTATCGACTAGTGTCATAGAAATATACTGGAAGGATTTTTTCATCTCTTTCCCACCAACAAACGGACAACCCACTCTCTCTCTCTCTCTCTCTCTCTCTCTCTCTCTCTCTCTCTCTCTC
>CM077109.1:11027000-11046238 GCA_039619505.1 Cimex hemipterus
AACAGACCGTCATCTGCAAAAACCCTCATCTTTCTTAATTGACTTTTACTATCAACACAATTTTTAAAAGACAAACCTAAATATCGTTTGATTGACTATTACTACAAACACATAGTTACCTGCAAAAACCCAAATCTTTCTTAATTGGCTTTTACTGTAAAGACAAGTTTTACATTATAAACCTAAAAAAAATCGTTTGATTGTCTATTACTACAAACTCAATGTCACCTGCAAAATACCTTTTTTATTGACTATTACTACAAAGACAACGACAAGAATATAAAAGTAAATATCGTAGAAGGAACTATTACAACAAGAGGTGATGATAATATAAACCTTTAATTGACCATTATTGACAAGGACATTGTCTCCTGCAAAAAGTCCAGATCTCGTTTAAATGATTACAGTAAGAGTCATTTAAACAAGATCTGGTTTTCTTGCAGGTGACAATGTTCTTGTCAATGATAGTCAATTAATAGTCAAAGTCAACTTTTACAACATAACTCTAAATATAGTTTGATTGACTACTTTTACAAACTCGACGTCGCCTGCTAAATCCAATCTCTTTCTTTATTGACTATTACTACAAAGACAACGACAAGAATATAAAAAAGTATCTTAAGAATAACGATTACGACAAAGAGGGGATAATAATATAAACTTTTGATTGACTATTACTACATTGACATTGTCTGCTGCAAAAAAAACAACAAATTTTAAGTCAATTTTTACAGCATAAAACTAAATATCGTTTGATTGACTATTACTGCAAACTCGTCGTCACCTGCTAAATACCTACTTTATTGACTATTACTACAAATACAACGACAAAAATATAAACATAAGTATCCTACGAATACGATACGAATATTACGACAAATAGGGGATGATAATATAAACCTAAATATTGTTTTATTGACTATTACTACAAACACATAGTTACGCGCAAAAAACCGAAATCTTTCTAATTGACTTTTACTATAAAGACAATTTTTAAAATATAAACCTAAATATCGTTTGACCGACTATTACTACAAACTCGAAGTCGCCTCTAAAAACCCAACTCTTTCTAAATTAACTTTTACTGTAAAGACAAATTTTGAAATATAAATCTAAATATGGTTTAATTGACTATTAGTACAAACAAATCGTTACCTGCAAAAAACCGTAATCTTTCTTAATTGACTTTTACTTAAACACAATTTTTAAAATACAAACCTAAATATCGCTGGATCGACTATTACTACAAACTCAACGTCGCCTGCTAAATCCAATCTCTTTCTTTATTGACTATTACTACAAAGACAACGACAAAAATATCAACGTAAGAATCCTATGAATAACTATTACGACAAAGAGGGGATAATACTATAATCTTTTGGTTGACTATTAGTGCAAGAATATTGTCACCTGCAAAAAAAAACAAATCTTTCTGAATTGACTTTTACTGTAAATACAATGTTAACAGTATAAATCTCAATATCATTCCATTCACTATCACAAAAAACACCCCGGAAAAACCCGCATCTTTCTTAATAAAATATTTCTACAAAGACAACGCCAACAACTAAACCTCAATATCCTTCCATTGACTTTTACTACAAACACAAAATTGCCTGCTAAAACAAGCTATACAAAACTCCATCTTATGCGATTATTACTATAAAGAAAACATCATCAATGTCTTTTACTTCACACTCGAAATCGTCTGTAAAAACAAAATCCGTTCTTAGTCGACTATTTTTACAAAAACAATGACAACGATATAAACCGAATAAACCCAAATATCATATGATAAATTATCACTAGAAGTACAACGTCGACAATATAAATCTTAATACCTTTCCCTTGACCTTACTAGAAACATAGTTGCCTTCAAAACTCAATCTCTTTATTAATTGACTATTACTTCAAAGACTATGTCTGAAAGTCGGACATTGCCTGAAAAAAATACACCCCTTCTTCATTGACTGTTACTACAAATACAACGCCAACAATATGAACCTAAATATCCTTCGATTGACTTTTACTACAAACAAGACGTCGCTTGCAAAATCAAACAAAAATAAACTACTTTTTAATTGATTATTATTACGAACACATTGCACCTTTATCCTTGGATTGGGCATAAGCGTTAGTCTTCTTTGTCCAAAAGGCAATGGAGAAAATATTGAGACAAGAGTATAACACAAGGATCTTGTAAAAAAAACCTTCATGACCAATATGCCCATCAAAAGAACAAATATACGGGAATTGCCCTCAAGAAATTGATAGAGCATATTAATGAAGTATTGGAGGAAAAAGAAATTTTCATGGGGCCGTCGGTGGCCGGAAGGTTCCGTCTTTGACACGGAGCTCATCACTGTAAAGTGAAGGTCGTGGGTTCGAATCCAGCGGCCCTGCATTCGAACCCGACATACTTACAAATGGGCTTTTTTTCAAAAACACCGGCACCCTGAGGGTTTATATGACCTCTGCTGTTGCGAACCCTCGTAACACATTTTAATAATTCGTTTAAAAAAAATGGCGAAAAAATTGTGATCTACTACTAGCTGGATGTTGGCATAAATACTTAAATTGGTCACAGCATACTAAAATCAAATTGCAATTACAGCATACTATCGCAGCTTCTGTGGTTACGGCTTATCATAGGTAATAAAATATGACACTGTAACAATGATGAGAGGAAAATTTGATGTCCCTTGATCGAATCAGATGGAAATTATTCTAAAAATCGTAGAATTTTTAAATAACCGATGTTTAATGAAAGATGGTGGACTTTTAAAAATGCATTCTAGTTAAAATTTTGGTTAACATAATAAGCACTCTCAACACGACATGGCACAATTACACAGAAGACAAACACTTTGAGCCCTGAAGATGATCTCAATAAAAGATCGAAACGTTGGCACGATAAAGAAAATGTTTTTCTGATACCTACATCACACCAGACCGCATCTCACGATATTTGAATAATTAGTTAACATAATTGTATTGTTTTACGTAGGTAAAATGTTGGGTTAACACATCAGGTTGGCAGAGAGTATGTACTATTTAGACGCCCTGAATTCGATCCTAGTTTGGCCAATGATAAATTCTGAACGATATAGCTTCTAGTCTGATACGTCTACTTCTGATTAAAATTGGATGGATTAGGGTTTGTTTTTTTAAGAGCTAACTTGCTAGGAAAAAAAGAGGCGAAGTTAGCGGCAAGAGGGCCCGTCGAGTCGCTATTTGTTAAATGAAATTTATCGGTGTTATGTAACGTGCGGCTTTTTGGGGGAGAAGGGTCCGCCCCGGGTTTGCTGTTTGCTTATTCTGGCATTTTTAGAGAAAAGGAGAAAGGGAGAAAGGGCCACTCATCCCGAAACAACCAACATTTCACCCCCAGGCCCCTCCCCGCCCAACCGGACACCGCAACACATGCCGTTTTATTTTATCTACCCTTGTTTTATTTGAGTGAAAATTTAATTGTTCAACCAGCTTTTTTGTATGTTTTATAACGCTTGTTTGTTTTTTCACCTTTTCAACCTGCTTTGGGAAAGTGGAGAAGACGTTACTCTTCTATAAATTGGCCAGGATTGAGTAACAAAGCTTAAACCGTTTAAATTGCAACGGAATCACAAAAATTCAGGGTTTCAACAGAAGTTTGAGCAAAAAGCTGAATGAATTTATAAACAACCGAAGCCAAGTAATAAAATCAAAGTTTGATTTAGTTTTTGACACCAGACGTTCCTGAAAGCTGGGATAACTATTTTTTAAGGTGAGGAAAATCCAGGTCGACACTTCGACTGTCGGAACCGCTGAATTACTGGAAAATATAAGCCAGGATTCGAATCCCATCAGACGCGGATTATCGGCAAAAATGGAAGATCTTAACGTCTCTGTAGCCGGACATCTAAGAAAACTCGCTAACATTAGACCATCAGGACACATCAGAAGTCCTCAAAAAAAGAAAATATGGCGTATATTAATAACTAATGTTTTTTGGTGACGTTTTGTACCATTAAAATCTTATATGCTCCCCGTCAGCCCTTCTACTTTTTTCTTTTCTTTTGCTTCTTTTTTCGGTTTCTGGTTTTTGTCGCAGTATGCAAAGCATTATTCGTATTTGTTCCCGATTTGCTTCTAACATGGAATACCCATTTCGCCTCCGAGCAGACCATACCATGGTTGACAATCCCCACATATAATTTCTTTTGTTTCGAAATAGCTTCAATTGCTTTATCTCGTGATTGCATCCTACTTCGGCGAATAGCTCGCCAAGCAAAATTTGCAAGAAAGATCGCCGTTCAATTCATGTCACATCACGCCGAGTTCGGCCATGTCAGGTTAAATGTCTTTCCTTTAGCCAAAGCACAGGGTTCATTTTAGCCAGCTTCCTTTACTCGTGCCGGTCGCTTGGGACGATAAGACGGTAGACATCACCTTGAACCAGAAATTCGCAATATAATAGTCACCGAGGTCACCGGCAAGTGGATATCCCAGAAGCAGTCGGCATTTCTCAAAGCGTGGTCACCCGGGATTTAGGCGGACTCCGAGAGACTGGAAGTGTCAATAGGAGGCCTGTTAGTGGATCTCACCGCATAACGAAGCTAACGGAAGATAGAAATATTGGCGCTGCTGCAGGACGGAACCTTTTCTACAGTTCGATCAGATCCTACATGAAGTACAAGATATTTTAGCAAGGCACCACATACCCTTTTGAGAAGACCTACAGCAACATCCCGCCACAACCAACTCAGGAGAATATGGTGCAGAGAACGCCTAGAAGAGAACACCAATTGTAATGCTGTTATGTATACTGAGGAGTTGCGTTTCTGTATAGAGATAGAAGGCGTCGAAGAGTCTACCGAGAACTGGAGATGCGTATAATGCTCTAGTTGAACCAGGATTAGATGCGAACCACGAGGTGCGGACGCTAAAGATCCTCTAGTCCAGGTTCCCGCATACTCGTCGTCACAGGACTAGAGGATTTTTAGCGTCCGCACCTCGTCTATTCGGCCCTACCGGACGGTTTGATTCTCAAGATGGGAGCTGAAGCACCTCCTAATACGACGGAATAGTGTTACCGAAGCAGCACTGGTGTAGAGGCGTCTCAGACCCGAAGGGCCATAACAACCTCGCTCTCCGCTTGTCCACTCCGAATTGTCGGGCCCGCATTGTGCACGGGTCATATGCCGTAGCGGGTTTTACCTAAGCTGACCTAAAGTGTCCGCGCGCTCCCTCCAGAGAGAAGGCCACTCTATCTTCCAGAGTATTGGGGCTTCCCTAGCGTAGAAACTTTTAATTACCCCGTGGTAAAGATGGCCATACACCCTCCCCCGTCTATGTATACAGGATCTGGTGCACTGACTCTCGTGTCAGAGTCATACTAAGGCACCGCCGCCCATGCCGACCCTAGGCCGACACGAGAACAGCTTGTGCTTTAGAGAGGTTGCCCTCTGGGTTACACCTTTATTTTGTGCCCAGATACCCCCCCCCATGCAACCAAGGGTTGGGAGGGGTCACATGATAGAATGAAGGGACTCGGATTGAGAAAAGTGCCGTGGATGGGAATTCGAAGTTGACCGTTTCGGGGTCTCGAGCCTCAAACCACACTAAACCACCCAGCTGACGGAGCACTGGCACTTAAGAAATCACATGCACTAGACAGGAGTACAGAGAGAAGATACCGCCAGGAAATGGAGAAGACCGCTGAACCCATTTTATCAGCGCCTTGCCTCTCCCGCTTCATAACCCTAACGCCCATAGTCTACGATTATTTTGTTGATACAAAATATTACATAAACCAATCACTGTGGTATATTTCACATTTGCTTTATTTATTTACTTATTTTTACACTTCCGAAATTGTGTAATACAACCATTAATTAATTATTTTTTAAAACGTATTACTCCTACTTAATTGACTATTAATGCATAAGCATAAACAAAGTCAACAATATAAAGATAAATGTCCATTGATCGACTATTACTAAAAACAAATGATACTGTTTTTTGTACTTGTTTTGAATTTTTGCGTGGGTTGAAAACTAGAAATTCTTGAGCCACTTTTTATATTTTTTAATTAGTTTAATATTTTTACTGGCGGATGTTTTGAAGTTTGTTAATCTTAAAAACCACGCACGGAAAATAAGTGGGACGTTGTAAAACCAAGAAAATGCACCGACAACTAATTGACCTTCAGTAGCAATTTTGACCCCGTTAGCGTACATTTGTGACTTGAGCCGGTCAAGAGAAGGAAAAATCTTATGGCCTGATTATGAGTGCGAGAATACTTTTGAATTTCCGAAATAAAAAAAAAAAAAAAAAGGACACGGTTTTTTTTAAACTTGGCTCGGTTTGATAACCTAATTCTGAATGTTTAGCCGACGGATCAGAATGAAAACAGTCATTTACTGGCCTCAATAATGTTTAGCGTTGTTTTAAAATCAGAAAAAGGAAAAGGTCAGTTATAATATGATTTGTTTTACATAGTAAATTATAATTTAACAATATGGTTATAGATGTTTTAGTGATATGTTTTTGTTCTACTAGTCAAGCAATTCTGGCATTTTGCGTATATGTTAGGTTAGATTAGGTTAGGTTAAGTTATGGATAGGTTAGGTGGTAAGTCAGGATAATAAAATGAATTTTGAAAATGAAAATTTTATCTTAATCCTAAATAAGAGGAACATCTTGGTAATAGTAGAATATTACGAATACGAAAAGAAAACAGAAGATTTCATGAAACTGGTGGTTATGGTATGGTGGCAAGGGTACTAGGAAGTGGGGTTTGTGTGCCCCAGGCACCGCAGCCTTCTGGCTTATTGTACCTTCCTAGTTCCTTGGTTTAGTCAATAGACTCGATCCTTTTTCTCAGAAGGATCACGTCATTGACTGTTGTTGCTTCAATGTGGTTCTCTGAGTCGCTTTTATTCGTCAGATTGAACCTCCATTGAGCCGTTGCTTCGCATTCGAAGACTATATGATTGGCTGTTTCCTCCTCCTCATTACATAGTCTGCAAATGGGATCATTATTATATGTAGATGTTATGTAGATGTTTTCTCAGATGCCAGTGGCCGGTTAGTAGTCCTACCACTCCTCTGAGATTTGCCCTCTCCAATTGTAGCAGTGTTTTTGCACGAAACTGGTGGAAGTCAAAGACCTAACCTAAAAAACCAAAGAAAGATACAGCTGATAACTGCCGGTATTATAGAAGAATATCTCAAACAAATGAACCCCAAAATTCTTCAATTATATAGGTTTTTTTTTGTGGGGGGAAGAAACTGAGGGTTTCATTCTTGAGAAGTTCTTAAAGGAAAGGTAGGGTTAGGTTAAGTTATGAATGGTTAGGTAAGGTTAGGGTTAGGGACAGGTCTGGTTAATGTTAGGTGGGGAAAGGGTTAGGAACGGAACATTTTTTTCTTAGCGGTGCCTAAATAAATAAAACTTTCAGTAGTGTTATTACGTCCAGAAAAAGTCAAATAACAGAAATATTTTATATATACTATTTTTAAGCCGGCAAACGATAGAACGCGTGCAATTATTTTCTAATGTAGCACATTATCGAACTCCGCAAAGATTTCGAGTTGCTTCTGAATTTTTCAGTATTCGTCAATTTTTCAACGCGGTCCGTCTAAACGGTGCTCGTCCTTTTCAAAAAGGAAAAGGGGAAAATTAAAAATAATTAGAGGCCATCGATCCTGGTACTGCCACACCATATGTTTCATTTTTGATAGTCCCAACCGACTGCCACCAATTCGTCAGTAATTATACGAAGTAGCGTTGTAAAGAGGGAAAGAGATATTTTTGGTGGAAAAAAGGAAATAAAATTTAGGAATATTTGAGTGATTTTAACCACAGTTTAAGTCACTGTTAGCAAATTTAACTCAAGTTTTCCTCCGTGCATCGGACCTGTTGACCGTCGAGAACTACCCGGTCCGCCCGTTCTCGCTTTATTGTACGACGTGCTTACCTTCGATGAAAGTTAACGTTTGAATTCTGCCGGTTGAACTCAGAGGAGCGTTTATACAAAAATCCGCCGTACATCACGGCTCTATGTTTCGAAACAAGAAGAGATTTCTATCACTGGGCTCTTGAGCAAAGGATTTTATTGTTGAAGTGAAAAAATCTTAATTGAGACGTGTATAAACGGTATTTCCTTTTACAATTAAGGAAACTGATAATAACTACGAAGGTTGGAAATAATTGTCTTCTTTTCAACCTGCCCGGTACATGCCATATTGCTTCAAACCACCTGGGAATAATTTATCACTTAACCTGTTATAACGAAAAATGAAATCAACCAGGTCGGCTGAAAATTCGACATAAGAAACAAACCATCTTAAATTCTAGCAAAACGATCTATTTTTATCCTACGATCGTCCATTTTTTAATTAATCCAAAGTTAACCATCTTCAGAAATGCAAAAACAGATTTTATAAAAAAAAAAATATATTGGATCAATTATCATTAAATTCATTATATTTTGTGGTCCGATTGACCAAATTTCTTTCAATTAATTAATCTTGAAGTAAGGTTGAACTGAAAAAGTTAGTGTCACGAGCGGGATTCGAACCCACGACCTTCCGTCTCCATTGAGGTCACAATAGCTTCCTTCCACACCAGCCATAAAATTACATTAATTACTCAAAAATATTCGCCCAAGCCCCATAATAAACTCTCCCGTAACCCAAACAGACTTACCCATGCTTTCTCTAATACAGCTCGACCCTGCGATCCTGTTAAGGCATCTCGAGAGGAAATAGACCCAAGCCTTTCTGAGGAGTAGGCAGGAAATTTCATTAGTGAAGCATATTGGGAGAATTATTTGTTCCCCTCAATGTAAATATATGTCTATGTACATGCAAATTACATGTAATAACACATTAATTTTTTTTTAAATTAGGTTAGTTTTAAATAAATTAACAAAAAAATTAAATAGTATTGCAGTTATTTTTTATTTAACATACTATAATACAGTCTTTTTTTTTAATAACCTCATTTTATCAATAATTTAAAACAAACAAAACTGGTATAATTTATTTTAAAAATAAAAATTGCGCTACTTTTAAAATCCTCTTTAAACCCCATGTTTAAATTTAATTACATTTTAAAACAATGCAAAGCTGTGATGATTACAGTTTGGAATAAACAAACAAAAAAAAGAAGAAAAAATAGGTTTCACACCTGGTGCGTTAGAAGTAATTATCGTTAGCTGTACCGTTTGAAAAAATTTATCGTTTATCAAACAATAAACGGTTGAAAATGTTCCACATTATTTTCATAAATCTGAAAACTTAACTCAATTAGAAGGAAACTTTAAGCAGTTTGCTTAAATTTCTGTACAGTGTTGTATGTCAAGTGTGTGCTTTCATGCCTAAGAGACTTATACACTACAAAAGCTACTTTTCTGGATAGACGTACAGTTTGTGCTTTTTTTTTTTTTTTTTTTTGCTTTTTTTCACCTTTTAGAACTTCCAAAAATTCTATAATACTGCACATTTACACAAGCCTGTACAAAAATTGTCTCGTATTAACAAATGCACACTATCATCACATCACCGTCGACAGGTTCATCGACTCGTCAATACAAAATTGAGATCAAACGTTACGAACGGAAAGCGTGCCGCTCAAGGAAACGCAGCTTTGTACACGCTGTTTAAATAAGTGTCGAAATTTGTGTCGTACTCAGAATTTGGTTTAGGACGCTGCTTTTGCAAGAAGTACGGCTTGTAAGACGGCACAGTCACTGAAACTGGGGGAAAAAAAATTGACTTTAGTTATCATACAAAGAAAAATTTCAAATTTTAACTCACCGTGTGCTGAATTATTGTCATTTCTTTGTACGACCCCTTGGGATTTAAATATCTTAAAATCTTCTTCTGTAAATTCGATCGATCTCGTCGCTAGGACCTCACAATCGATTTGCATCATCGGTATGCTTCCGTTTATGATAACAGAATCTGAAAAAATCCCCAGATATGATTAAAATTTTAAAATTAAAATTGATCATTAGAAATCGTTTTAGTCTGATTGTTCTAGATTGGTCTGTCGGTTTCACCATTTTCCGTTTTTCTGCGTAATTCTGTAATGTATCTTATAAAGACATGGAGCGGATGCCTTTAGTCGATTTTTTTTTTTTTTTTTTTTTTTTTGGGGGGGGGGTTGTACCAGCTAGTCTTGGTCAGGAATTGATAAGATTAAAACTTTTTTTTTTTTAAACTTGCCATTCAGAGGGATAGTCGGAATTACAAAAGACATTTTGGGACGAAGTGTGTTGTTGTGCGCAACTGCTGGTATCAGAAGATGATCGCTTGAAAAAGAAACAACGTAAAATGTATCGTCCCTTCTCGGAAGGGACCCTGGAAACGGTGCTCTGTATACATCCAAGGCGTGCACGATTCTTCTTTGCCTTAACAAAAAAAATAATAATAATAAGTTTGTGGACAAAAATTGAATTATTTCTTGCGCTTACGATCTGAACGATTTTGACGATTTAAACCTCTGCGGGCTTTGGACAACATAGTGCCTGGGAAAGATTTTCGATTTGGCTTTTTTTGAATTTACTCTCGTAGAATTCAAATATCTGACGTTTCCAACGTCGACAGCGATCCATCTTCTTAGCTCTTCTTCTAGCCTGAATTTTACAAATTAATCAAGCCTTATAAGAAGAAAATTGCAATATTTTAGTTCGACTCACCTAATAGATTCCGACTGGTTTATGTACAAAGGGCAAGTCGTTTTAGGAATCGTACTCGTATTTACAGGCTTTTCTGAGACGTCTATCGAAGCCCACAGTAAAGATCTACCACGGTGGGTGCCTCCGGTATCACTTTTTTGTTTAAATTCTACAGGAACATCTCTTGACAGCATGCTGTCGTAAAATAAACCTTAATAAAATGAACATATTAAAACGTATAAAACGTATACCTCAATGATCCGATATTTAGAGAAATCATTAGAAAAACTGCAAAAACAGC
This sequence comes from Cimex hemipterus, assembly GCA_039619505.1. Classification (NCBI taxonomy): domain Eukaryota; kingdom Metazoa; phylum Arthropoda; class Insecta; order Hemiptera; family Cimicidae; genus Cimex; species Cimex hemipterus. Next base: position 11,037,969 of record CM077109.1, read on the forward strand.
AGTTGTCTTTCTCAAATTTGTGTTTAAAAGGGTTTTCGTCTTTTCTCTGTGTGGAAAGTCTGTTTCGAGCTCTTTTATCCTTGCTCTCAACGCGTCATTTTCCTAAAATCAAATCATTCCGAAATGAAAAATTATTCAAAAATTAAAAAAATTAAGTTACCATTTTAAGTCGGGAATTTTCTTGTTCTAAATCAGAAAGCTTCGCTTCAAGATTTGTAACGTACTCCTTCTTTTTCTTCCTTGAAAGACAGGCAGATTCACGATTTTTGATCATTCTCTGTTGCCTTTTTAACGCTTTGATCTGTTAAAAAAAGTACACATGCATCAGATTGTTTTGTTTTTTTTAAATTCAGAATGAAAATATTCATACATTTATGTCGTTTTTCTTCAGCCGGACGTCATTTTCCTGTTTAATGTATGGCAAGATCGGATTCGGCGTTGTCACCGTGCAAGTAGGGATGCTGGTATGTACAGTGTTTTTTAATGCGGTCGGTTGGAGGGGATTTATCTTATTCGGCATTATAATCGGCTTTGGATAATCTAAAATGGAAAAATCGTCGATCTAAAAAATTCTAAAGCTAATACGAAGATTGTCGACATAACTGATTTGCGAGGCCGACGAAGGCGCTATCGTTTTTGTCGTCTCTGCTTCAGTCTTGGTCTTGAGATTTATGACCTTTTGGAAAATTTCCTTCGGAAGTACGACTTGGGTCTGCTTTCCGACTGGTTTCAAACCTTAAAGAAAAATTAATCATATAATATTTTCAAAATTTAATTATAAATCGATAAATAATCCTGTACGAACATTTTAAATTTGGAATGATTTTGATGTTGTTCGGGTTGATTTTAAGGACTGTCTTTATTTTGTTTTGCGTCGGAATTAAATTGACGCTGGTCTGATTGGGGCTTTCCGAAAATGGCGGAGATACTGGTGGCGTTTCCAGATGGAACTGTGAAATCAATAAATCAATCACAATCAAATAAACTTTGCATCAACTCGAATAATTGTTGAGGTAATATGCAATCTGATTTTCATATAGTGTTTAATAATGACCTCAATACAGTAACAATCCTAAAATTGACAAATACTGCAAAGAAACCAGGACAAAATTAGGACTGACAACCCTGCAATTAGCCTCACTGCACAGAAATCAGGACCAAATGAGAATTAACAACTAACCTAAAATTGACTTCACTACAAAGAAACCAGACCAAACGAGAATTGACAACCCTAGAATTGGTTACTCCTACAAAGGCAAAAGACCAAAAAACAACCATAAAATTAGTTGACACCAAAAATACACAGGCACTTGGGAAAATTTAGTATCGACTACCCTAAAATTGACCTCACTACAAAGAAACCATACCAAACAAGAATTAACAACTCTAGAATTGGTTACTCCTACAAAGACAAAAGACCAAAAAACAACCATAAAATTAGTTGATACCAAAAATACCCAGGCATTAGGAAAAATTTAGTATCAATTACCCTACAATTGACCTCACTACAAAGAAACCAGACCAAACGAAAATTAACAACCTTAGAATTGGTTACTCCTACAAAGACAAAAGACCAAAAAACAACCATAAAATTAGTTGATACCAAAAATACCCAGGCATTAGGAAAAATTTAGTATCAATTACCATGCAATTGACCTCACTACAAAGAAACCAGACCAAACAAGAATTAACAACCCTAGAATTGGTTACTCCTACAAAGACAAAAGACCAAAAAACAACCATAAAATTAGTTGATACCAAAAATACCCAGGCATTAGGAAAAATTTAGTATCAATTACCCTACAATTAACATCACTGCAAAGAAATCAGGACCAAACGAGAATTGACAACCTTAGAATTGGTTACTCCTACAAAGACAAAAGACCAAAAACAACCATAAAATTAGTTGATACCAAAAATACCCAGGCATTAGGAAAAATTTAGTATCAATTACCCTACAATTGACCTCACTACAAAGAAACCAGACCAAACTAGAATTAACAACCCTAGAATTGGTTATTCCTACAAAGACAAAAGACCAAAACACAACCATAAAATTAGTTGATACCAAAAATACCCAGGCATTACGAAAAATTTAGTATCAATTACCATGCAATTGACCTCACTACAAAGAAACCAGACCAAATGAGAATTGACAACCTTAGAATTGGTTACTCCTACAAAGACAAAAGACCAAAAAACAATCATAAAATTAGTCGATACCAAAAATACCCAGGCATTAGGAAAAATTTAGTATCAATTACCATGCAATTGACCTCACTACAAAGAAACCAGACCAAACTAGAATTAACAACCCTAGAATTGGTTACTCCTACAAAGACAAAAGACCAAAAAACAACCATAAAATTAGTCGATACCAAAATTCACAATCCCTAAGATAAATTTAGAACCAAGCATTCAACAATTGGCCTTACTCCAAAGAAGCCAAGACCGACTTACCTCAAAATTGACTATGACTAGCAACGACGTGGCAAACTAAGTATTTACTTCACACTACAAAGAAACCATGTCCAAATATATCTATTTAGCATAGGAAATAGTTTGTACTTACACGTTAAGCCTAGCAAAGTTCAATTTAACAAAGCACACATAGATTTGAAATAGCAACTTCTGACTAGTTATGCAAGACAAACGTAAATATCCTTGAATTGGCAATTACTACAAAGATGATAACACAAAAACGAATTGTTTAACAAGAAAAAGGTGATTTGAATTTTTAAGCCTTGGTTTTGCAATTGCATTTGGCCAATTAATTGATTGAAATTAGCAAAAATTGTTATCACAATGTAACATTATGTCTTACATTGATTAATTTATTTCATTTTAAAAATGGTTAAAAATTATTTTACCTTTACATCTGAGGAATTAGAGGATTCGGAGCTTAAGCTTATCGGAAAGTCAACAGGTGATATCGACTCCCTCTTAATCTGAAAATCATTATCGACCGAACCTGAAATAATAAAGGCATTAGTGACATAAAACATACTCAACTGACATCGACAAACCGTTTTCGGCGATATCCGAAATGTTTGGCACGATGTCAGGCCATGGATCGTCGTCCTGCATCAACGAGTTGAGGAAATCGCTGTCCAGCGACATTTTAGCGTCAAGGGGATCGTCGCCAGGGAGTAGTAACTGTTTCAAAAACGCCGATAAAATGTTTTCGTACAAACTGAACGATTTGTAAAATTTGGATCAACTTACGTCAAAATCAGCGTTGAACTGGTCCAAGAAATCATCTTCGCTTTTGAGGTCATAGTCCATGTCTGTAACAAGCATAAGATTCGACTTCAACTTAAAATATTTCAAATCGATAAAAGTTTCGCATGGAATTTATAAAGAGTAGCTTTTGTTTAATGTTCATCATTTTGTTGGGTTAGGCTCAAGTGAAATGTATGTCTTCTGTCTTACTCTACAGTGTATAAATTTCTTAATAATTGTCACATTAAATCCATTATATTCAGTAGTCTATTGACCAAGTTATTTTTCTTAAAATAAAATAAAAATTGTCGTACTGCTTTTGTACTTCATATTTGAAAGAAGTTTTTTACACTAGGAATTTTGCTGATTAGTCTGTTAAAATCGTTTGAACACAATGAAATTCTCAATTCGTAGGCCAATAATAACACTGTCTGAAAATTCCTAATCATTAGGGATTGTTTTATTCAGTCCTTTATAGTCATTTAAGAAAAAATAATAATATACACTGAATAATCATCGAAGAAAATTCACAAACCAATTTTTTTTTTAAACTTTTTGATCCTTTTTAATAAAAAGTTCCACTTCTGGCACGGATCAAGTCCGTTAAGCGCTTTTGGCATTCCTTGGAAAATATTTCTCACAAAACTCAATTTCAAATTCATTCAGGTCGTCATTCACAATGGGGGCCTGGCATGAAGCATTAGCAAGAATCTCTCGATGATGTAGAGGACGGGAAAATGGCACTAATACATTTTTCTTTTATGTCTTGTAAGTGCCCGTGTGAAGTTAGAGGATCTTCCTCGCACAAAGACCAAAAGACTACCCCAGAACATCAATGACCTTTCATGGAATGCCACCTGTGGAACCATACAGCTTTGGCCAACACTCATCTCTTACAATGTTCAATTCACATGTTCCCGTGCGAATTGAAGCCTACCATTTTATAAGCTGTGGTAAGAAGAGGTCCGCAGAGCAGGATTCATAATTGTCTTAGTAGATTTATCTCATTTCCCATAGTGCTGAAGTTTTGTAGAACCTATTGATGGATTAATCTATAGTCAGTCTCATCTGTAGACCTAGTTAACCCAGTCCTAGTTTTCTAGTCTGTTGCCCTGTTTCTCTGAAGTGACGAAGAACCCTTCGTACTCAATATTAGAGTAATAAAGTACATAGTAATGTTTTTTTCTCTAAAGATAGGAAACTTTAATCAATGAAAACGCAGCCCTAAAACGTGCCATGTCGACACTATATTGGGCTTAATGGTACTTACACCACAAAGACACCTCGACTGAATATAAATTATTTTAATAAGTTAAAAAATCATATATAGTGTAAGAATGTGATGTAGAGAATAGGGTAAGTGTGGTGATGATGTTTAAGAGACTTCAACAAAAAATCAGCACTGAAACCAGCCATGTCGACCAATTTATTGGATTTAATACTAAAAAGACACCAGGACTGAATAATTATTATTTTAATAAGATAAAAATATATAAATAAACTAAAAGAGTAAATGGTGTTTTTTTTTCAAGATAAGAGACTTCAACAAAAAATCAGCACTGAAACCAGCCATGCCGGCATTACATTGGACTGACTTAATACTACAAAAACACCATGAAGGAATATTAATTATTTTAATGAGATAAAAATATATAAATAAACTAAAAGAGTAATTTTTTTAAAAAAAAAGATAAGAGACTTCAACAAAAAATCAGCCCTGAAACCTGCCATGCCGACACTACATTGAACTTAATACTATAATGACACCACGAATGAATATTAATTATTTCAATAAGTTAACAAATAATATATTAAGTAATAGAGTATGTAGCAATGATTTTTTTTTTCTAACGATGAGAAACTTTAAATGAAAACACAACCCTAAAACGTGCCCTGTTGACACTATGTTGGTCTTAATGATACTAATGCCACAAAGACACATCAATTGTATATCAATATATAAAATTTTTTTTTAAACTTTTATATTACATAAAAAGTAGTGTATAGGGGAAGGGAGTAAATGGTGATGATTTTATTTTTAAGCTAAGAAACAAATAAAAAACGATTCCAGATCCCAGCCATGTCAACACTATATTGGACTTAATACTACAAAACACCATGACTGAATAGTACTTTTTTAAAAAAGTTAAAATAAAAATATTTAGGTAAGAAAGTAAATGGTGATTATTTTTTTTCTAAAGTTAAGTAACAAATAAAAAAAAAAAAAAAAAACGATTTCAGATCCCAGCCATGTCAACACTATATTGGACTTAATACTACAAAACACCATGACTGAATAGTACTTTTTTTAAAAAGTTAAAATAATAATATTTAGGTAAGAAAGTAAATGGTGATTATTTTTTTTTCTAAAGTTAAGTAACAAATAAAAAAAAAAAAACGATCCCAGATCCCAGCCATGTCAACACGATATTGGACTTAATACTACAAAACACCATGACTGAATATTAATTGTTTTAATAAGTTAAAAAAATAATATATAGGGTAAGAAAGTAAGTGGTGATTTTTTTTTCTGAAGATAAGACATAAAAAAAAACAGGTCTGAAACCAGCTTATTAATTACTATGCCTATTAAGTACTATGACACATGTTGACTGAATATTAATTATTTTAATAAGATTTAAAAAAACATAGAATAAAAACGTAAGTAGTGACGACTTTCTTTTTGTGAAGATAAAATAAATTAATCAAAGAAAATCAACCACTGAAACCAGCCATGTTCCCACTTCGAAATTATTTAGCCAAACGGCTGGTTTCAAGGCCTGGTTTTCAATTGATTCAAGTTTTTTATATTTAGAAAAAAACATCATCACCACTTAACCTATCCCGTTCATCACACTCTTACACTATATATTATTTTTTATACTTATTAAAATAATTGATAATTCAGTCGAGGTGATTTTGTGGTATTAATGTTAAGCCCAACGAGGTGTTTTCAAAGCTTTCAGGCCTGGTTTTTTAATTAAATATCTTCTCTTTAAAAAAAAAAAAATCCCCCCTAAATACTACTAATATTATAAAGACACCACGACTGTTCATAGACTATTTTAAAAAGTTAATAAAAGTAAGTTGTGATTATTGTTTTCTACAGATAAGAAGCTTTAGGGGAAAAAAAGTTTCGGGACTAGAGTGTATATTGGGTTAATCTATGTCACATAAGATAACGCACGTTAATTAACGATTCCATATGGGAAAAAAATCTAAATAAACCAGTAGAATTTGATTTTAAAATTAGCTTTTGGAGATAAAATGTCCCAAAGGTTAGTTGACAGTGAAAGCCAGGAGGGTCAAAATTTGACGATTTTTCCTTTGCGCTTTGTTACAACGCGAGACGGTCAATGGGTTTCGATCTTGACATTGGCCCGGGCGTTAACCCTTCAGCTATTGCCACGAGAAAGTTCGCCCACCTTCTTCCTTCCTTAAAGCCATTTGCCTTTCACATCATAGGCCACGAAGCACTTTGATGAACTCCTCCGCTTCGCCGTTCACCGAAGCCCTCGTGTCCGGGAACGGAGGAAATACGTGAAAAACGGCACCGACCCGCTTTAATTTTTAACTTTGAAATGGTGAGAAATGTATAAAAATATGGATCAATTAAGCCACGAGAAAAACGAAAAAAAATCCCGATGGAACATAGGTTATGTAATAATAAATTAATTATAATTGACTAATTATCCTTTAAGACGGCTAGAATACAACTTTAACGTAAAAAATACGCCAAAAACAAAAAACAATATAGCAGAAAAAGTTAAAGTTGAATTTCAGTATAGAAACTCAAATCGAGAGAAGTGGTTGTAGAAATCCTTCAACTGATGATGAGCTAAAGGGCTCGAAATCCGGACATTGAAAAACACTGTGAGTAAGACTATCTTTTTTTCTTTTTTATTATTATTATTTTTTTTTTTTTACGAGGGTTCGCAACAGCAGATGTCATACAAACTCTCAGGATGCCGGTGTTTTTGCAAAAAAAAGCCCATTTTGTAAGTATGTCGGGTTCGAATGCAGGGCCGCTGGATTCGAACCCGGGACCTTTACCTTACAGTGATGAGCGCCGTGTCAAAGACGGAACCTTGCGGCAACCGACGCCCAAGAACTATCTTTTTAAAAAGGATTTAAAAAGGACCATGATATGTGGGTATACAGGGTGTACTTTTCAGTTGACCCGGCTGAATTTCTCTTGTACCAATGATGCTATCGATAAGCCGAAACTACATGTTTAATTTTTTTTAATCTAGTTTTAAAGTTTACTTATTTGTTTAGAGGTTAGGCAGGTTACCTCAGGCTATAATAATATACTACGACACCAGAACTACGTAAGATCTATCTACTTTAAAAGTGGATATTGCTAATATACCAGGACCAAAAAAGAATGATCACGTATTCATAGTTTTAATTATGTTCTTTCTCCACACGAAACTTTATAAATTTTATTTTGTAAGGATAGTTTTCCCGTAATGAGCTCGTTGTACTTTTTATTTAAAACTGTATTTTTCTTTTTTTTCGTGTCGACGTTTCGAGCTATTTGCTCATCTTCGGAACTAAGAGGGTCAAGGTGTAATCAAGTTTGGAATGGCGTAAGATACGGCTCTTCCAATCTAAATAATAGTCACAGAAGATAAACAAACCGCTCGAAACGTCGACACTACTGTAAAAAAGAGGACAATAAAGATTTAAATAAAAAGGTCCATGGGCTCATTGTTGAAAAACTAACCATATAAAATAAGAATTGTCTACCCCCCAAAACCCTAGAATTGACTAATACTACAAACTCACCAGGACCAAATGAAAATTAACTATCGTAAAATTGGATATTACTACAAAAAATCCAGAGCCATTAAAGAATTATTTACCCAAAAATTGGCTGTTCATATAAAGGCACGATGATCAAATAAGAATTAACAATCTTAGAATTGACTAATACCACAAAGCCCCTATGTCCAATTCGCAAGTTAAATTGACTAACATTACAAAGACACCACAACTAATTCGAAAATAACTGCCAAGAATTGACTAATACGACAAAAAATACC
>CM077109.1:11052570-11064459 GCA_039619505.1 Cimex hemipterus
ACAGAAACAAAATCAGGAACAAAAGCCTCTATTAATCGATAATAACTACAAAGACAAATTAATTGACTACCACTACAGAATTGTAGTGAGATGCGATAAACCAACAATAAAATTAACTAGGCACCACTACAAATATGAAACCACCAACAAATCCTAAATTAATTGACTACCACTACAAACATGAAACCGCCAACAAATGTTAATTGACACGAATAAATTAATTATTGTAACATGATTAACTATTATCATCATCTTAAAGTGTTACCACACGAAACGTCGAATTTAAAAAAAAAGTGCGAAAAGTGGGTTTAATCGTGCGATCTCTGAAAGGTTTAGACAAAACTGAACTATTTGCTGTACATTTATGTTTTTGTTGGTTGGGTTGATTTTAGTAGACAACATTGGCACTTGAGATTTCAATCAAAATATAATTTTAATCGAATTATTACCTAAAATAATTAGAAATCACTTCAAAGAAATCTTAACTAATAAATCATATGACTATGAGCCACTACGAAAGGAAACAACCAACAAAATTATTTTACTGTCACTAGAGATACGAAACCTTCAACAGAAACCTAAATTAATCAACTATGAATAAAGACATTTGAAAAAAAGAAAAAAATATGAAACCGCCAACAAATCCTAAATTAATTGACTACCACTACAAACATGAAAACCACCAACAAATATTAATTGACACGGATAAATTAATTATTGCGTTGTGCACTTCAACCACCATCTAACTTAAAATTTAATCACACCAAACGTCGAATTGAAACAAAACGTGCATTTAATCCTGCGATCTTTGTAAGGCTTAGTAAAAAAACTGAGCTATTTGCTGTTTATTTATGAATTTGTTGATTAGAATGGATGCCGTTAACTGTAATGGCAAATATTTGTACTTAAGACTTCAATTAAAATACAAATGAATTTGAAGCTAAAATAATTAGGAATTGCGTCAAAAAAATCTTAACGAATAAATCATTTGACTAGAAGCCACCACAAACAGGAAACTCCCAACAAAGGCCTAAAATTATTTTACTGTCTCTAGAGATACGAAACTTCCCAAGAGAAACCCAAATTAATCAACTATCACCAGAGAGTATCATATAAATAAATAAATAAATCGGCACTAATAGAAAAACAAGAAAAACAAAACCTAAACTAAAAAAGGCCCAAATTATTTGACAACCACCACAACGAAAGTCACCATTAAAACACCTAAATAAATTTTCTAGGTACCACTAACAAAAGGCTTAATTAATTCATTATCACAACATGGATATGGCCACCAAAAAAGACAAAAAAATTGACTACAACTACCAATACAATACCAGCAACAAACGTTTAAATTAATTATCACTACAAAGACATCGCCACCAACAACGACAAATAAATCACAAACCACAACAAGTACGAAACGTCGAACAAAGACTACAAAGAAAAACCACCAAAAAAAGACGTAAAAAATGACTACGTACCATTACAAATACGAAACTACTAACAAATTGACAGTGAGTTTTTGTTTTTAATGGGTATACCGACATCTAGGTCAGGTTTCAGCCCTAAGCTAAGTCAATAGACTATTTACACTTTCAAACACTACGTTCACACAAATAAATACATTCATATGCATAAATACATCCATACAGTACACTCATTCCGTTTGGTCAGTGGAGTACTTGATATTCCTCCACCGACCTATACTCAAACTAACCTAGTTTTGGGTCGATCTAGTACTATTATAAATATTCCATCACCGAACCCGAACACACACTCATACGCTCTCAACGTTCGAGGGGCGATGATGACGTTATATTTCACCTTCACCCCTCGCCATTCTCGCTAATAAATACACGCACCCAGATAAAACATATAGACACATAAACCATGAGACGTACTAAACAATAAAAAAAGCCAAAAACTCGCCGCAGTGCTCGAGTACCATCTTCAGATTGGATGGCATGCCTACACGCTCCCTGTAGGGGGCCAACGCATGGCATGTTTCCAGTATTTGGGACACACCGAGCAACCTTGCTCTGCATAAGGTCATGACTATTATAATACAGAAAGACTTAGCTTCCAACAAAGATAAAGTGACCGTACCTGTACTTATACGAAACCATCAACATAGGTCTAAACTAAATCACTAGCTCGCAATGGTTAACAATTCTCCTCAAGAATAGACAGTGCATAATGAAAATATGTAAATAACCTCAAATTATAAGATGCGTTACTAAACGCAGTAACAAAAAAAATAAAAGCATCCAACAAAGATCTAAATAAATCAACTACCACTACAGATGCGAATCACCGTCATATCAATTGACACCGATAAATTGATTATTGCCACAACGGCAACGACAACCATCACTGATCTTAAAATATCGATAGATAAAATGATTTATTTACATTAAAAGAAGAGCATTATATATTATACAATTTTATATCCGTCTGGCTGAAGTTGGCTGTTTTTTTTTTGTTTTTTTTCAGGCGTGCAAAACAGAAAAACTAAAAATAATTTAAACAATATTTGTAAATCCCCTGAAGATGACCTCAATAAAGATCGAAACGTTGGCACGATAAAGAAAATGTTTTTTCAAAAACCTACGTCACACCAGACCGCATCTCACGATCTCTAAATAATCATTGACTAACGGTCAATAACCACCACACATTCGTACCTATGTTGCCAGGCAGACCTTTCGACCTCTCAATATACATGATATTTAATAGATCAAGCAACTGAAACCTGGAAATTATTTTTTTACCTTAGATACAGGGTAGATTTCTGACAGTACACTGGGCACCAAAATGAAAGATATCTTCCCTAACTCTTAGGTTGCAGAGCGCAGACGAAAACTTTTCGCCGTCTTCCTTCCATGGCACATAACTGAAGGGCCCTTGCTCTAAGTTTAAGTAGCTATGGGAGAGTCGAAAGTTACACAGAACCACTAGGTTGAACGTTTAGGTTAAAAGTTGCCTTAGATTGGTCAAAAGCCTTAAAAAGGATATATCTGCTTGAGGATTGAGGACGATGCTGATCACCTAACCTGCACGAAACATCCACGGTACAATTGGGCCAACTCGAGAGTTTTTCTAAACAAACTGCAACCATACTGAAAAGCTAATGTATTCTATTGACGAACCATTAGATTTAATAACCTCGGGAGCAGTAACTTTGGAGAATCGAGCAACAGAGCCCTTGAGCACCTTAAAACAAATGAGAAGTGCAAGGAAAGCGTAAAAAGGGAAAATTGTATCCACTGCCGGCTCCATATAAAGCAAGTAATTTCGAGTGGAGTTAGGCAATAAAAAAAAAAGTTGGAACAATATATGCCTTAAAATATAATCACCCGCCAAAGGTCAAATTTTAACAAAAAGCACATTTAATCTATGTAAGGCTTACACAAAAATCGTACTGTTTGCTATTTAATAATTTTTTGATGTAGTTCCTTGTGTGTTCAGTCAGAATAAAAAAAAATAATAGAATTTATAGAATTTAGGAAGAAAATCTACTCCTACCACATGTTGTCGGATCGTCGACGCCGAGATCCACGACAAAGTCGACCATGTCGTCTTTCAAGGGGGCAAAGTTCCAGGCAAGGCCTATCGGAAAGTCGACACCACGTTTTCAGCCGTGACACTAAACACTGACACTCAACCAACTCCAATTCACATGAGCGATAAGATAACGACCAGGGAGCAGACCAGAAATAACGGCGAAACTCTTCTCAATCGACTTGTGGACAATGTCCGTGAAAAGTGTTTCACCTCGTTTCCCGTTGATTGATTCTCGAGTATCGTAGGAACAAATTTGTAAAAGAAATTTTATCTAAAATTTAAATTTTTAAAGAGGCTTTATGAAAATCATGCTCGATCCGAAATCAACATTAAAAACGACTGAAGAAAACGACAGAAAAAAAAGTTTTCAAATTTGATTTTTTATTTGATGCTTTCTAAAGGGTTAAACCTCCAGTAGACAAAGAAAACGCAGAAGGGAAAGTTTTTTTTTTCAGCATTGCACAGAAATAATCCGCGTTGGAGGATGCCATCCATCCTTGGCATGTCCTTGTATGCCTTTTCCTAATCGATTGCAATCTTACATCCGTGATATTATTGAATGAAATGAAATAAAAATGAAATAAAAATGAAATGAAGTCAAAACAAAAGAGAAAAATTTTAAATTCAGAAATACTGAATATATTTGTTCAGGGCAGGTGAAGATATTGTCTTTACTCAAGTGAACAACTGTAAAAACAAAAAATTCCTTTATATTGTTTCAAAAAAAAACAAAAAAAAACATGGTAAAATAATCATGTATGATTCTTGTATCTGTATATCTGAGAAATTCTTAAATTAATAATAATTAATTAATAATTAATATAAATTAAAATTAATATTAAATTAATTGCAATAAATATTAAATAAATAAATATAATATATTTAAAATAATCACTACAAATACAAAATCAGCAAGAAAGACAAAATAAATATTAAAGCCCATAGGAAAATTAATTGCAAATAAATTTCAAAAAAAATATATAAACGATTGATTCTTTGAAATAAACAATTAAAGATATCCGGTTGTAAATAACCAAATTGAGAATCAACGGGTACTCAATTTACCACCGTCCGCCTTCTCCCACAACACATTCACGCTAATAAATTCATTCACACGACACAAAACTATGAGTATTATTTACGATGGTCCAAAAATCAGAACAGCAGACTCAGAAATTCGCTGCTGGCCTCTAGACGCTCGGGTCGACTACACGCTCCCCATACGGAGCCCAGGGGTTGAACCTTTCTATTAGGCGGGTTCGAGCAATCTTTCTCAATAGGCCGGACAAACGGCTCTGAACCAACGAGTAAGTGTCCGTGTGTCAACCTCGTATGGCCTATTCTTAATCGGGTGAAGACCTTTCTTCTAAGAGTCAGATCGAAATGGCCACCTCCCTTATTGGTTGTATTAAACTATATACACGTATGTAAAGCATTCCGAAACATTTTCAGCACAAGAATGAAATAGCGTGTTTTCAAATTTAACTAGAAAAGATAAAAAGTATGCTAAAATGTCTATAATTTAATAAAGACAGAAAAAAAAATTCTAACCATGATAAAAAGGGTTTAAAATTTAGGCGATGCTGTGTCAACGTGAGTGAAATACAAATTTTATATTTAAAAGCAAACAAAATATACATATTTACATTTTGATTTTTTTTTTTTTTTTTTTTTTTTTTTTTGTGGATGTGTGTATTTACGTGGAGGTCATCGACATCAGAATCGGAAGACCATCGCTTCAGATGGCTTCATCTTTCATCAATGTATTCAAAATAATATATATATAATAATCCTTGAATAAATGTATCTATGAACCTTGAAAAATCTAATTTTTATCCAGGCCTTTAAAAATTAGAATGTGTATTAAGTGATTCATCCGGCCTTCCCACGACTGGGGTGACCTGCGTTTAGATTCAATTTGTCAACAAATCCGTTCGGTTTGTGTTAATTTAGTTTTAAAAAATATATTTAAGTAGATTAATCTTTAACTGACCTAAGTTGGTGTTGAGCCCGTTGAAGTTGGTCTGCTCGCTCGGCATTGTGATTCACAATCTCGAAAAAAACAATTAAAGTAAGGATATAAATAATAAAAAACAACCGGAACTTTTTGGTTAAATAGAAACACTTCAAGGAAACAACAAAACACGGATGACCCGATGTCGGGTCTAGGCTAGAAGTAGACTCGTCATCACGGTTCTGAAGTCATAAACTCGAGAAAAAACTAGCCGCTGATTTGACAACGGTTGGTTTTGAGGCTTTGATGCTGTTGTCGCATAACACGCAGAAGCCTGCGAATCAATCCTGGGATGTGCAGTGGGCATCGGTTGGGTGGAAGGAGTGGTGGTGGGGCGAGGTTGTAGACGTCACCAGAGGAAACAACATCCATCCTGGACTTTTCCCATAGTCGGAGGATCGGCGAATTGAGCTCCTTACGTTCTCAAAATAAGTATTTTCTATACTAAAACATAATACAAAGACATCGCAATCAACAAAGAACAAATTAATTGACTGCCACTACTAATATCACGCCACCAGCAAAGACCTAAATGGATTGACTGTCAGTACAAAAACGAAACCAGCAACTAAAACCTAAATTAATTGGCTACCACTACTCATACATTCCCACCAACAAAGGCATAAATTAATTGACTACACCTACAAATACGAAGTCAGCAACAAAACAACAAATGAATTGGCTATCACTACAAATACAAAACCAGCAACACATTCCTCTAATAATTTACAAAAACTACAAGGACATCGGTACCAACATAGACGTAAGTGAATTTACTACCTCTACAAATACGAAACCACCAACAAAGCCGTAAATTAATTGACTATCACTATAAACAATATATCACTAACATAAATAAGTTGACCACCACTACAGTACGAAACGTCGATCGAACACTATCTACCTACTGATATTAGGTGTGGAATTGTGGTGAGGCAAGGTCTCTACGTAACCAGAGGAAAGTAATCTGAACCTTTGCAAAATAAACTTAAAAATTCATTTCAACTAATTAAGGTTTTTAGTTGAGATAAAAAAAGCCAATGTCACGAGCGGGATTCGAACCCACGATCTTCGGCTAGATAGCGCCGCAGGTCTACCACCTCGGACTCTACCTTCCCATTTCAACCCCACCTTTTGAATTTTCCCTCCTTTGTCCGAATCGATCGAGGTCACGACAGCTCAAGTGGTAGAGCAGCGGCGTATCTAGCCGAAGTCGTGGGTTCGAATACCGCTCGTGACACTGGGTTTTTTTACCTCAACTAAAAGCCTTAATCAATTGAAAGATATTAATTGGTCAAGGGACCACGAAAATTAGTGAATTAAAAAGTGTACGTTCTTTACTTTCAGGTCATTTTTTATTTCAAGAAGTTTCCGTCATCTCACGTTACCTCGAGTATGTATTTCAAATAATTATTCATCAAACAATCGAATTACAAGTTTTATATTGTTTTCCGATAATTAGTCCATAAAGTCATTTATATACTAATGCTCTTGGGAAGTTATATTTATTTTATACCGTGGATGTTGTTGGCTATAAATCTTTAATTTTGATGGGTAATGTAACAGGGTTATGATCAGTCAGGCAGCTTTCGGCCTATATTTGTCTTTCTTTTGGGCTTAGATATTAGAATTGGTATACATATAGATAACAAGAGAGAGTCATTAGACAGTGAGAACCTCTATTTTTAATGACTACACCTAATTGGTTCTCAGCCGACTGACCTCAACCCTGATAGATTGATTGACCAACCCCCGATTGATTTTTACTACTAAATACATACATCACTTTAAACTTTCCAATATTTTTAATGTTTCCGATGTTTAATGTTATTGAGACTTTTTTTATTACAGATTCCGATCCTCTCTAGGTAAATGTATTTCGTACAATTCTAACTGCCCAGTAGCGTAGGCGTATCATATCCATGTAATACATAATTGTTCATATTGTCCCTTCGAAATCCATCAACGGGAGTTTTGTTTTAAGCCTCTTGAGCAACAAAACGACAAGGAGTATAAGGAGAATCAAAGCGATGCAGCTCAGCACGCTGAATCTCCTCATGTAAGTCTGAGCACTGTGAACAACGACTATATCCCGATTCATACTTATAAACGAACAATTCTAAAAGAACGTATGCTAAAATGTTCAAATATTTTCATATAAGGATCAGCTGGGAATTTGTTTCTTTTTTTTTTTAAAGAAAATATAGAGCTAAAATTCACCATAGCGTTTAACGAAGGTTTTATACACGTTCTTATACCTTGTGAGTTTTGATTTAAAAAAAAGTTTTATCGGACTGTTTGGATTTTTTTTCAGTAAGAAGCATATCGCCAGAATATATGACGGTCTGCGTTGATGACAGCTCTGAAATAGAAGGTCACCGCGGCAAAAACCCCTCCGACGATGATCAGCGTTATCAGCACGTTCTTTTCCACCTTTCTCGAAGATCTCACCATGTGATCGCATTTAGGGCGAGGAGGGATCCTGCAATCGCCTTCGCCTCTTTCTATCATTTTCCTTCGGGCTCTTAACGTCTCAAACCTTTCGAAGTCGATAAAACACACTTGACACTATGGAACCGATAGGAGAGTACAGTCTACAGAACTATTATTCCATATTCTACTTTTTGTTCATGTCGTCGAACATATGTCGATTAACTTGAAAGCATTAAATTTGCTTTAAAACAAAGCATTAATTCCGGTGAAAACTTTCATTACACATTATATTCGTATTACCTTTAAATTAAAATTATTGGCTTCTTTTTATAATACTTTTAACAAATAATTTAATGAATATTAAGCATGGAAACAGGTGAAATATGAAATGTCGATCATATTGGTCGAAACACCTTAAATTTTTTAAGTCTTGTGTTCAAACACAAACTTTTTGTTTTGTCATTGAACTTTTTTTGAAGAAAGTTCGCAGTAGTTTATGTTTGGAGGAGAGAGGTCAGAAGGGGGAGCCATCTATATAAAGGTTGGCGCTGTATTTTATGGATTTAGGTAGTCATTAGTTTAAAAAAAAATTTAAAAAAAAAAACAAAAAAAAACAGAATAGCTTGAGTGTTGGAGACTCCAGTTGTGTTGGATTAGAAAATGGATAACGCCTTATTTGGGATTTACTAGGAAATATGAGGCCTCCAGGACAAGGTCGGACTGACACAGACATCCCAAGGTGACATGGAGAGCAGAAGGTACAAGGAGGGACAACAACCAAATACAAAAAATAAAAATAAAAATAAAAAGCATGGGACTTTTTTACGTGATGTTAAGCCCATTTTCAGCGCCGAGGAGTACATTAAGAAAAAGTCCTAAAATCATTCCTGTTGTAAGTCAAGGAAGAAAAGGTAAATTTAGAAGTCATATGAATGAAGATGATGAGAGTAATATTTAATGGGAGAAGAGTCTCTGAAGTCTTGATGGGCAATAAAGGGTGGTTATTTTGGGATGGTACTGAAGGGACGAATGGAGCCAGTGAAAAACCTGCGAAAAAATAGGTTAATATTAAGTTTAGTAACGATAAGAGGGTGATCTAAGATTTTCCATTAAGTTTGTAATATTAAACAGTGATAACAAAACCACCACAACGATATACAGACCAAGATCAAAAACGACCGTACTAGTTCATTAATTTACCAAAATGTTAATTGGAAAAATTACGATACTGTTGTAAATAATACAAATTTTAAATGAAGTATTCAAGTAAAGGGTGGTGCAGTACTTGTGATTGCATGTACAAATATCATCTAAGATTTTTGGTTGACATGAAAATC
Organism: Cimex hemipterus; assembly: GCA_039619505.1. Lineage (NCBI taxonomy): Eukaryota > Metazoa > Arthropoda > Insecta > Hemiptera > Cimicidae > Cimex > Cimex hemipterus. Next base: position 11,061,922 of record CM077109.1, read on the forward strand.
AGTCACGAGTAGGATTCGACCAACAACTTCGATTCAATACGCCGCTTGCTGTAACCACCACTATCGTGACTTTTGAAGTGCGATGACGGCAGCAGCGGCGTACAGAGCCGAAGGTCGTGGGTTCGAATCCCGGTCGTGGTACTAATTTTTCATCTCGACTAAATCCTTAGATGAAAAGAATAATTAATATGGTCAATTGTTGTCACTAAACAAATAGGTATTACTACAAACATATGTTATGTAAATCGCCCAGCCTATGCAGATGATGTTATTCGGGAATAAAGTTCGAAACGTCGGCAAAAAAATGTATTTTTCTTAAATACTTCATTCCTGACACACTATAACAAATTGATTAACCAACATGACTCCGAATGTGACGTCACCTAGATCGCGTTGCCCATTAGGCAATGTTTCCCTCTATTTTTGTTATCACTCGTCACTTGAAAGTGCTGTTAAATTTATGTTAGCTGAAATTTGAAAGCGGCACGGTTTGACTTTGACAGTCGTTAACTCTGCTTACAACAAAACTTATTTTATTCAAGTTTAAGCCTTTAAGGTATGCAATTCAAACAGTATTTTGTGATATTTATGTACTTTTTTGGACTTCTTGCTTTCCTTACTTTTATTTATCCCTCTCCCTTAACAGTTTTCCTCGTTATTCACGTCACTTGTCTCATATTTGTCTAAATATTTAACAATTTACTCTACCTACTTTCAATGCCCCAATTTAGGTATCTAACAATTATCTTACCTGTTTGTTTTCCCCTTGAATTCAATTTAAATAAAATCTCTTCCATTCTCCGGTCACATCCTTTGGTGCAGGTCAATCAACTCTCCTGCATTGTAGGTCTATTTTGTGTACCATCATCCAGTGTCCGTCACATCTTTTGCTTCTCATATTTTGCTCCACAGCCAGGTTCGCTGGACGAGCAGTTAAAAACTTTACTCTTTGCCCAAATGTGCACAAGCTATGAAACCCGAGTTCCCTGAGTGTCTTCTAAGGACGATCATGTATGCGCAATCTTGCCCATTTTTTTTTTTTTTTTTTTTTTTTTTTTTAATTTTCCTGGGCTTCCCTCAATACTCCATATTTTCAGGCTTTGATGTCTGCCACCTGATCCGACCACGGTCTCATACCATCTTGAGGTCTTTGATGAAAACTTATTCTTTCCTTGTGGCAATGATATTCGGCCAGGTACATGCCCCATCGGTGGTGAATTTTGATGGCGACCTTAACCATGGAATCCATCATTCCTATTTACATTGCACTGGCAAGTTGTTCAAATCTGCTGCCGTCATGTTCACTGCCCTAATACCCATCATAGCTTTATTTCATATTTATCCACACGTCAACTTACCTGTTGCCTCATATTTATCTCGATGTGTAACAACTGTCTTAATTTCATTCCTACCCTATTTGCTTCTTATTTAACTAACAATTTTTATAGAAAATTTTATAGAATAGAATAACATAAATACTAATTTATCCTTAATTGCAAAAATATCAACAATTTAAAGTATACTTTATCTTTTCTACCGCTATTTTAACTGACTGTTTATTTAATTTACAGTTCAGAGATGAACAGGCAGAGAGATTTTTACATGAAAGGCCTAACCAATATTGGTTATGCTATCAACACCTCCTGGGACTTGGAACAGGTGGAGAAACTACTTTTTAAATGTTCTACAAAGAGGAAAACAATCCTTAAAAAAGTAGCTTCTACAATAGAAAAAAAGGATAGAGATGATTACACGGACGAAGGTATAAATTTTAACGTTTTACCCCTGGCTGTTTCAAACTTACACAAAACTAACTTACAGATTTATTCTTCCTCGGCCTAAGATAAAAATTGTACTAGAACGACGCTAAATCAAGCGGTAACAACTTATTAGCCGAAGAAAACAAACATGATCTAGGTATTTCAGACTAATGTATCTGGACAGTTAATATTGGCCAGAATATGTAAAAACGAATCAATCCTGCGATGCTTATGCAGGCTCAACATTACATTTTTTTTTCTTTCAAATTATAAAATTGCCAATTTAATTATCACCTTTAAACAAATATAAAAACAGGGATCTATCACTAAAATGAAACAGTGTAGACATTGAATCGTACTAAAATTTAGCACAGAAACGGATAGGGAAGTAAGCATGCATATTCTGGAGTATGGAGATAAAGAAGAATCACACAATACATTTTTTAAAGGATCCACAGGGATTCCTCCTATATTTTTTCTCTTTCTCTTCATTTATAATTGTTATCTATATGTACATAGTTAATAACTTTCTTAATTACCTATTTACTTCATTTGCTTATATGCTTTTTACTTACCTACCTACCTTAATTTCTTGTTTTTTTATTTATCTACCTTCCTAACAATACTCTTGATTGGAAACCTTCCTGACTCTTTTTGATCTACTTATCTAATACTTTTTCATTTACTTACATATATTTCCTGCTTCCTATTATATGCTTATATTATATAATTCCTATTATATATGTTTTTTACTTACCTACCTACCTTAATTTTTTGT
>CM077109.1:11068232-11078344 GCA_039619505.1 Cimex hemipterus
TCCATAGATCGCTTATTTCATATCCAGCCCGGAGGACCAAAAAAAAAAATTACGATTAAAATTCTTACACTTTTCATTTCCTATCGTTAATAGTTTATCGTAACATTTAAAATATGTTAATACACTAATATATTAATAGCCTCAGGACTGTGTTGCCAAATTAATTTTATTAAAATGTACTTGTATTCTTAAGACTTTCGTTTAAATGTAATTGGCGGTTTGGTTGGCTGATATTTATTATGTATGAACACGACGTGCAGTATCAGACCTTGATTATGATCCAGACTGCTTCCTGGCCGAAGGATCATCCTTGGTCGGACAGGAAGCGGGATCCTTCCGCTTCGTCGCCTCCACCCATCTGCCCCAGGTCGTCCGGCATACAGAACAACTTTCGCGGGCAGTATCGCCCATGACCCGATAACGAAATGCAAATGCAAACCCACCAGCCTTCGAGAAGTTGTTGGAGTCGCCGAATTCGGGCTTTTATGCCGTTCCCGCCGTCGTTTTCAACAACAATGCAAGCATTTATTAAATTAAATATTTCGCTTATCTACAGTCTTATCGAAAGTTGAGAAAAACCTATTGTCTTGTTTCAACTCTCGTGACCAAACATAGACCAAGGCTTATGCCCTCTGTAAATTTAAGGCCAGGCATAATTGTCAGTAATTATTTTCAATCCAATTAACTAATTTTTAATAGTGTACAACCTAATTTTTTGAAACAGTATAATAAATTGAGGCTAGGAATTAAATTATAGTTTCCACATAAGGGTTTATTTCCTCAGTCAAGTTTCGGTCTGATATAAACCATCTTCAGAACTTTTTTAAAACCGCAGTTGTTTGACGGTTTGTCACGTAGTTTAAGTTTAAAGACGGTTTTGGACTTACCCATCAACCAATTAACTTATATATATAACTTATATTAACTTAATTGCACTTTTAATCTAAGGTCACTATCGTGACTGCGATCATTTTTTTTTTTTTTTTTTTTTTTGAGCAGTGGTGTATTGAGCCAAGGTCGTGTGTTCGAATCCCGCTCGTGACGCTTTTTTAACTTTATTATTTATTTTAGCTCTGATCCAAGCAATGTGAAAAACACTGAAATTTCCTTGTTTGTCCGTAGCCCTTAGTCCCACAGAAATTTTATAAAACAAAATACGTTTATCTGTAAAGTACTAAGTTTACTTATTAAGCACGTTCCCTTAGTGCTGTTTCTCTCTTTCTGGTAGATTGAAACAACTTGAGATAACCTTAAAAAGTCTTACATCGTTTCTAAGTTTAGAGGAATGATAAACTATTATATAATATTATTTTTATTATGAAAATTTCGTTTTCTCACTTTTCAAGCTTGCTTTTAGATTTTGTAAATTTTACAACCATATTCTTTCCGCGTAACAGTTTACACGTTTCATTTTCGAATTTCTCCACATCGTTATCTACGAATATAAAACATTTACGGCCAAAAGTTCATGCTTAATTATCACGTGTGCGATTTATTTTCGTTTCGGTCGACAATGCTGATTCGTTATATTTTTCTGGTCCTCCGGGCCGGATATGAACGAAACTGGAAAATTCGATTAAAAAAAACCATTTGATCTGTTATCAGTTTCTGATTTTTTGAGAAATTCGACCAAAACGATGGCATTTTTGCTTGCGAAATTATTCCTAATAATTACAAAATTAAGTCGATCGTTTGTTATAGTCAATAACATTTGTTCATTTTAACGTTTTATTGTTGCTAATTACAATTTAATTTGAACGGACATTCGAAAAAAAAAATTAGTCGATACATCGTCCATTTTTTATAACTGACAATCGAAAAATGAATGGTCAGACAAGTATTAGAATATACACAATTTGATAAAACATATTTTTCACAATAACCTTGATTGCTGTTTCTTATTAGTTGAACAAACTGTAAAATAACAGATTATTGCTTCGAATCAGTCGAAAAAAGCATTTGTGTTTTCCTTTATCGGAAAATAAATTGCGTATTTTTAACAACAGGGAGACGACAGCCAAGGGCAAAAAACATTTCACTACTATCTTATGTCCGACCGTTTTAAAAATTACATTTTGGCTGTACGCAGTTCATCAAGTTGAACCGTATGAAAACATATTTGTGCAAACTATTGGTGGTTGTTGTCGAATAAAAATAGATTTTCTATTTTTTTTTAAATATCTTGCATTTGAGAGAGAGAGAGAGAGAGAGAGAGAGAGAGAGAGAGAGAGAGAGAGAGAGAGAGAAAGAGAAAGGTAAAAAAAGAAATAGCGAAAATAAGGTAGATGGATACATAGTAATGGATATGCAAGGTGTCCTTTTCAGATGGTCCAACTGAATTTCAAATGTTTGCCTTTTTTGGAGAAAGATTATACAGGGTACCTCTACCCCAGTTCAAACTTAAAATTTCAAGTAAGACACTACACATCTTGAAACATCATTTTAAAAGGCTGAAAATGGCGCAATCGGATTTTAAACCGGTCAAAAAATCACATTGTTAAGGAAAAAAAGGTAAAATGAAGTAAAATTCCAGTATGCAATTTGCTTCTTCACTGCTGTAAATATCAGTTACTTGTATTGTTTACATTATGTCATTGTTTGTCAAACTGCTTTATTAGTGGATTCGAGTTGGGGGGAGTCCAACAAAGAAATTTTTCCTGATTTCAAACCTCAAAAGTTCATTCCTGTTGCTCGGAATAGGAAGAGAGATACGGATCAGTTGCTGTTCAATCACCAAGAAACCGGCTGCGTTTCTTTTCGACGAGGAGCTAACTGTATGTCCGAGAAAATCCGAATCCCTCTCCCCTAAACGTTGAAATGGTTTTAGGCTCTTCAAAAAATAAAATTAAGCGGTCACGGTCTCATCTTATCCGGGGACTTAAAACTCTGATTATGACATACGTCTAACTTCCTTGCACATATATCGATTCGTAAGCCGGAGAAAATGTCCAAGGATCCTAAGGACTGATGAATCCAAATTCACCTCTAATGGCATCCTAAACCGCTGGAATTTTCGAAAGCTGGCCGAGAATTTCGTACTTTTGTCATCATCAGTTGGTTCACACCATCAATATTTGGTGTGGACTTCCCGGAAATAATTTATTTGTGCCTTGTTTTTACGAATTTAGATGGTGATCATTTCCTCAATTTTTTGAGGAAGGTTTTACCAACGTCAAAGAATGATCCTCCCTCTTGATGGATGCCTTGCACAAAATCCTTTGCAGGTCAGACGTTATTTGACTCGTCACTTCCGGGATAGGTGGATAGGGCCTCATGGCCTTATCTGTTGGCCTCCTCGGTCACCCGATTTAAATCCACTTGACTATTTTCTGCGGGACCATTTAGTAAAAAGTATACGGCAATCATAACTCAGCAACCTCAGTTGAAGTACTGCGGCAGGGGATAGAAAATGCTTGTCAATCCATCTCTCATGACTCTATCGCTTTAAGCACGGGTGAAGTGGTCAGAAAGAGGTTAGAAAAGTTAAAAAGAATAAATCTTTGCGGCATTGCGCAAGGCTGTTCGAATATGAAATTTGATTAATAAATAACGGACCAAATTACTGTTTTTTTTTTGTTTTTTTAACTTTTCCAAAAACTTTGTCATTTTTTGACCAATTGTTTTCGGCGTAAAACCTCCTCTAAATTCAGTCATATGTCAAAATGTCTTTGGAATTTTGAAGTTGAACTGGCTCTGAGCGATCCTGTATAATGTTTCTTCAAAAATGGTATTTTTTTCCTAGATTGAAATTCAGTATAAATGCTGAACTGGCTCTGAATAACCTAATAGGACTGTCAACCCGAGTTGTTTGAGTGACATCAAAACCTGCGAGTGCAGACGGACCCAATGTGTCCACCGCCTCACAGTCATACTCCATTATAGTCTATAAAGAGACCAAGATCAAATAAGAAATAAAAAACCCTACTAATGCTACGAAACCAGAACTAAATAAAACTATCTACTCTAAATGTGGATATTGCTAATAAAATACCAGGACCCAACGAGAATTATCACGTTGTTCATAGTTTCAATTCTGTTCTTTCTCCACCGTGGTACTTTCTATTTAAAAATTTATTTTTCTATTTTTTTGTGTTGTCGTTCCGAGACACCTATTATACACCATCGCCTTAAGATACGGCTCTCCCAACATAAATAAGAGTCACAGAAGATGAGCAAACTGCTCGAAACGTCGCCGCTACTGTAAAAAATAAAATAAAAATAAAGTTCTAAATAAAAAGAGCCGTAGGTAGAGATTCAAAAGGAAAAGCTAGAACGTCATTGTAGACGGACGAATTAGAAAGATAGGGTGATATTTCGATAGAAATAGAAAGATGAAGGATAAAAGGAGTGAGAGAGGTGTGAGAGAGTGAGTGAGAGTGAGAGCGATCTGTACAACAAGTTTATATATTTCATAAGAATAAGTGAAAACCTTTTTGTGAAGAAAAGTGAAAAGAGAGAGGAGAGAGATGGCCAGGATTGGAGAGAAGAAGGGATTGGTCAGGAAAAAGAAGGGGTAGTGAAAAGAGCGAAATGGATAAAAATACATAATAACGAATGTAGGTGCATAAATAAACATAAGTCGTTAAAAGGTAAGCGGAAGAACGAAAAAGGAAGAAAGTCACGGCGTAATACAGGTAGATAGAGGGAAGATAGATGGATAGGTAGAGATAGATGGAGAGAAAGAAATAAAAGAGAGGGAGAGAGAGAGAGGGATCCTGAATGAAACGATAATGCAAAAGAAGGCATCAAGACAGTCCTAACGGAAGATACAAGAGACGAAAACAATAAAATACATACACAGCAAATTAAATATTGGCAGAAGATATGCAAGAACTCGCAAAGATAAGATACAATAAACAATATATAAATTATGAAATCAACTAGGGAAGGCAGCAAAAGAGGAGAGAGAGAGAGAGAGAGAGAGAGAGAGAGAGAGAGAGTGAGAGAGAGAATGACAGACAGAGACAGACAGCGTTTTGTACAACAAGGCTACATGTTTCATAAGAAAAAGTGAAAACCTTTTACTTTGTAGATTTATTTTATAATGATTTCTAATTTGAATAATATAAACAGTTGTAATAATTGGGAAAAAAGAACGGAGAACGTGTTTTGCCTCAGAACTGATTAGGATGTTCCAAGGCTGTTCGAAATTGCTTTCCTCGTGTCCTTTTAAGCAACAATGCGCTGATAGTTACACACGGAATCACTTTTAATTTTATACATTAATGCCGATAATATGTTGAAAAAGCGTTTCAGCTGTATGGAAGATTCTTTACAAGAGGAACAATGGCGAATTTGTCAGATTAAATACAGTTGGCGTGGGTTTATATCTAATTTGACGTGTGTGTTTTTTTTTAGCCCTGGAGATTCAACGATTCATTCTCTCGGACGCCTGTGTTGTAAAGGATGATCTTCCTGGTGATCCGATGCTAAACAACGTGCACAACGTTGTCCAGGAACTGGACAATCAACCTAATGACCCCCAGTGTCAACTTGACCTACAACCGTCTAGCTGGTTTATCCTCTCGGGAAATGTAATGGATCGTTTTCATTACAATGCTGTTTTTGAATTTCAAATTTTGTCATGTTCAAAAAATAAAAAAATTAGAAATTAGAAAGGCCAATCTTCATTTGAACAACAAAATTAATTTTAAAAATATCATTTGAAACAAAAATTCGTTATTCGATTCGTAAATCGTCGGCATTTGGTCTAGTTTAAAATTAATTAATAATATGTAACTATTATTGATGGCGGTTAATTGCGAGAAGCGAGGTTATGCAAAAAAAGAAAAAAAAAGAAAAGGCAAATCTTCAATGCAATTTTTATGAAGGATGAACACTTCACGAATGGAATCTCTTTTACACAATTGGCTAACCTTGGATCTTAAAGGCTAATTTTCCTTTCTATGATTTACGGTTCTTGCAGATACATGAAATTTCAAACCCTGGTTGTGAACCGCTTTTTTTTTTTTTTTTTATCGGACGGTTAGTCAGGTTTGATTCTCCGAGACTGCTGACGTTTTCTTCGAAATCTTTTCGCCCAGTTTTCATTTCCTGGGATGGGTGTTGGGGGGCGGGCGTTAGTCATTTCTCGGATTACAAATAATCCCGCTTCTGCCCGTTAACCGGAAGTGGGATTATCCCGAACGATCCACTGGGGGGGGGAGGAACGCTTCGTGCGGGTGAAATTCGCCAACTCTGAGATGGAAACGGAATCACTGAAATATGCCAAAACTTCAAGAAATCAACAGAAAACGAAAAGATCAAAACAAAACGTTAAATTTTAGCCCAGGCAGCTAGTAAATACTGAATAGCTCGAACCCGAGAGACATCCATGCGGACATCCACTGGAGTAAAATCATCTTTCACATGATTTTAATAACCTAATACTTTTTCCTATTAAAAAAAATTATTTTTCAACTCCACACTAATTAAAAAAAACCTTTAAAAAATCAAGAAAAAAAGTGTTAGTCGGATTGATTATATATTTCTGTTGCAAGTTCGTTTCAATTTCTGAATTTTGTACCACGGGATGCCTGCATGTTGTTGCTCTCGCTAGTCGTCAAGGTTTTCATCAGGAACCCGTTGTTTTTGGGACAGTCTGATGATAGATATTCAATAAATACAATTCTTGACCTAGCGAACACTAAGCTGGTTTTTCTAATGAGAACGTAGGAGAGTAGCATGAGAGACAACATGCGGACATCCACTGGAGTGAAATCATGTTCCGCATTAATTTAATAATCTGATACTTTTTCTTATTAAAAAATCTTTCTTTTCTAACATGAATTTTATTCACAATTACATGGTAAAGGTTAGGACGCATTTGGCTCAAAACGTACAGCGAGATTAGACGAACCTAGTTGATCAAGAATCTGTTATTAAGAATCTTCACACAAATCACAAAACCTTCAAGAAAATTAAAAAAAAAAAATTTCTGTTACACGTTCGTATCAATTTTGTACCAGGGGATGTCTGCATGTTGTCTCTCTCGCCGGTCGTCAAAATTTTCATTAGGAAACTAGTGTCTGTGGGATATTCAATGAACACAGTTCTTGACATAGCGAACAGTACTAATTTTTTTTTCCTCTGAAAAAAATGTACTTTGTTAGCATGAATTTTATTCTCATTTACAACGTTCAAGCGCATTCGACTGGAGGAAACTTGGCGCGACTAGACGGACCGGGTTGATCAAGGATCTCTTGACTGATTATTTATCTCCATATTAATCCACGAACCTTCACAATTTAAGTGTCGGATTGATTGTATATTTTATGTTAGAATTTTTCAATTTTGTACCAGTGGATGGTCACATGTTGTCTCTCGCACTAGTCTTCCTTCTTCGCAGGAGTGTCTTCAAGCTTTAACTGGGTAATTTTTTACAGGTATTATCTATAAAAAGTGATTATTGAAAGATATTTAATAGTTTTTTAATAAATTCCAACTGAGATTGTTTTCTAATCGTCAACTTGAAGCCTAGCGCGAGAGACAACATGCGGACATTCATTAGTGAAAAAAAATGCAATTGCAAAGCGAATAATTAATTCGACAGGTTCATAATTTGTGATGTTTTGCTTGACAATCAGCTTATTGAATCTTTTTTCGACAGACCCCTGATCATCTGGTCCGCTTAGTCTCGCCATATATCTCTAGTCATGTTTTTTTTTCTTTTTTTTTATAGCGGTGAGTAATTTAGTTTTACCAGTGTTATCTCTGAAAATACTAATCCATTAGCATATCTTCGATAAATGTTTAAACATATCTCAATTCAGGTTGGTTCACTATTAAAAAGTTAGAAGGCTACCGTGAGAGACAACATGCAGACATCCATTGGAGATGTACCTGTACAAACAAATCACAAGGGACAAGCGAGTTTAGACAACCTTCTTTTATCGAAGTAAACCTGTATTCTAGGTTAATTTTGATAATTCGGGACAAAAAAGGAGAAGCTTTATAAGAATTGTCGAACCAGGATGACCAAATTTGTAAACGCCATAAATGTCCATATTTTAGCCTGAATTGGTCAGTTTTGATAGTGGTTATATAAAAAAATAAAACGCAAATAAATGATAAATTTAACAATTACACCCGATTAAAACAGAGTGGTAAAGGACAGACGATTGCGAAATTAAAAAACGAACTGAATTGTTCTCTGAAGAAGAGGGGAAAAGTTGGACAGATGGAGAGATAAGTCGAAACTAAATGAGCCTCGAAACTGAACAGTCTGAACCGACACACGGTGTAAAGCACATCCTTCCTGACAAGAAAGCTAGGCAAACAAAGAATTTATAAAATAAGAAGAAATACGAACGAGATTAATTATAACCTAGAAGATTTATTGACAAGACTCATTGATATAGTCATTTGTCCCAATTATAGTGGATTTCTGTGAGTCTTCTCTGGGTTCTTTTGTGAGTAAAAAATCACTACAACGTTATGGTAATGTTTAAATAGCACAAAGAGAAGTTTAGACATTCATGAGACAGCAAACCAAGTAGACCCAAAAAGTTCAATAATTGAACACCAATGCTGACTAAATTGTTAAAGGGCGATTTGAATAAATCCAGCCAGACTAGGAAAAACCTCTGAGACCTTGGAAGAAAAGAAAAGATTCGCTTGTAACGAGAGGAAAAAATGATTATATAAGAGCGTAAAGGATATCAGACTGATCCTATAATTTTTAAAAAAGTGTTGTCACAAGTTATGTTGAATTAATACTTAAAATACATAATATAATTTACATTCGATTTTTCTGGTTCGGATTAAGAGATTTGGTGTGTACCTCATCTGAAAATGGGAAAGCGCGAGAGATAACATGCAGTCATCCACCGCTTTCAATGATGCAATAATCAGGCCAATAACAGTCGACCAACGTTTTCCGAAACCTCACAGAAAACGAAGAACATAATCTGAACCGTCCTGGTCTGTAGTTTCGCTTTTCTGATCAGATTTTAGTTCATAGCCTATGCGTATCTTCTATTGCTTGAGAATTGTGACTGGCGAGAGACAACATGCAGACATCCACTGTACTACGCCAGCTGCCAGACGGAATAGGCGTTTAGGACGATCACTAGTGAAGTCTGACCCTTTAGTGGAACCTGACAAATTAGGAAGCTTGCGCATGGGAAGATCGCGAGAGACAACAACCAGACATTCACTGAACTAAGCCAAAAGGTACAGACGATTGGAATGATCATGGAAGACTAACATTTCCAAAATACGCTGACAGTTCAGAAACATCAGTTTATTTAAAACTACTTGCATATGAACTTGATAAAATGGGAAGCTTGTGAATGTGACGATCGCGAGGAAACACATGTAGACATTCACTGATGTGAGCCTTGAGCAAATAAGCGTACAGGACGATCCAAGGATAATTAACATTTTAAAAACACAAAGTCATCCTATAAATTTACTTTATCTAGCACTAGCTTGTCTACATTCAAACGGAGAGACGACATGCAGACATCCATTGAAGTTTCGACCTCTAGCTAAATTAATGAAATGAATCTGGTCGAATGTGGTTGATTAAAATTTTCAAAAAATGCAGACGTTTGCACAACAGATAAACTGCAACGGTTTGTTTGTTACTAGTTTGCCTAAATAATGTGGGACTTGCGAGAGAGACAACATGCAGACATCCAATGGAGTGAGCTTTAAAGAAATGAGCCCTCACGATGATCCAAGAATATTTTACATTTAAAAAAACACGATGTCATCATCACATTAGTTTCTTCAGGATTAGCTTGACGATAGTAAAATGAGACGTTTGTGAGAGACAACATACGGACAAAAACTGAGGTCAGTCAAAATAAATTGGCGCTCAGGGGATCCAAGGACGATTAACATTTCAAAACACTAGCTGACTGCTCAAAACGTTTAGTTTATTCAGCACTAACTTGTACATAGAAATCTTGACAAAATGGGCGTTTCGGGAGATACCATATAGGCATCTACATCATCCCTAACCATAAAAAATAGGCGTTTAGGATGTTCTAGGATAACTACCCGTTTACAACAAAAGCTGTAAGCTCATATACTTTAATTTATTTAGGACTAGAGTGCCTATGTAAAGCTTGAAAAACTGGGACGTTTTGGGAGATACCATACAG
>CM077109.1:11108165-11127949 GCA_039619505.1 Cimex hemipterus
CATAAAGAATCAACGGACTAGGAGTAATGTCCGATTTCGAGATTTGACATACTAGTAAAGTTGACAGGGCAACACAGTCAACCGATGAGTAGGGTCAATAGACCAGCGGATTTGATCGACCAGAAGAGTCGATAGCTCAGGAAATGTAACGAACCAAAAGAATCAATGGACTGGGAGTAATGACCGATTTCGAGATTTGACATACTAGCAAAGTTGACAGTTCAGCACAGTCAACCGACGAGGAGGGTCAATAGACCAGCGGAGATGATCGACCAGAAGAGTCGATAGCTCAGGAAAGATAACGGGCATAAAGAATCAACGGACTAGGAGTAATGTCCGATTTCGAGATTTGACATAGTAGTAAAGTTGACAGTTCAGCACAGTCAACCGGTGAGGAGGGTCAATAGACCAGCGGAGATGATCGACCAGAAGAGTCGATAGCTCAGGAAATGTAACGAACCAAAAGAATCAACAGACAAGGAGTGATCACCAATGATTTGCCATACTAGTAAGGTGAAAGGGCAACACAGTCAACCAACGATTAAACATACCAGCAGAGTTGACTGACCCGAAGAGTCAATAGCGCAGGGTAAGTAACGGACCAGAAGAGCTGATGGACCAGTTTCAAGATTTGTCTTAGCAGTATATTTCACAGATCGGGAGACCTGAGCAGATGTAGATGTAGATATTTATACGTAAATAATTTCAGTGCATAGTATACTGGCCCCTTTGAGAGCTACTATTCCCCCATTCTCTGCCTAAAGCACATCAGTGAGTCCTACTTCATTGAGAAACTTGATTAACAGGTCCGTTTTTAATGGTTGACACTCTTCTATTGTCACATCATACATTCAAAAATATTTCTTCCTGCATCTAATGTAGGCTAGTGTAGAGACCCGATCAAAATAAATAGTCAAAATCTAAGGATAATATGTTTTATTATGGTCTAAGAATCTGGCCATTTAAAGTTTTTTGTTTTACTTTACCACTATCCATTCAAATAGAAAAAAAGCGAAATGGTCTCGCCTCGCTTAACCAGAGTCCTTACGTGCTTACATACCCGAGCATTTGCTGTATATTAGAGTTTTTGCTTATGTAAAAATTATCCTACTTACAATCAGCAGCCGTGAAATTCGGCAAGGAGTCATAACTCCCTTCGTTGTCCATGAGCGTTTCCAAAACTCTCGTGTAATACTGGAAAGGCGTGACCCGGAGACCTCGTACTATGTTGTAGCTTAGGTGGTAAGGGTACAGAAGTAGACTCGTCTGACTGTATACGAGCATGTCTTCATAATACTGCTGCTCCTTCATGCAACGCCTGACTGTTAAATAATTGAAAGCGAATAAAGTTGTATATTTCTAAATAAAATTTTTAAAAAATTACCAATATTTCTTGGGTACTTCAACTGATTCTTGATGCGAAAATTGATGACGGCTTTTTCATATTCTTTTTGCGAGTTGCCCAAAAACTTTTGAAACAGAACAATTTTCAGATTATTAAATTATGACTTTTGCACGATGTGGCCTAAGCGTACCTGTTTGACATTCGCGGGCAATTTGTACCAAGAGACCTTTTCCCTTATGTGCAATTCTACGTCGCTGTTCATTATGATCTCTTTGAAAACAATATAAATCAATTAGAAAAGATGGTTGTAAAGGCAGCCTAGGCAGTTGTACATTGGACGCAGAGGCAACCTGATGCAGTACGGAGTCGAACTCGCTGACAGGGGTCAGCGTATGAAGCCTCCGATGTCTTTTGCTTTAATAATCGAATAACAATTTAAATCAACTCAGTAACGTCCTAACTGAATAGTCTATATGAAAAAAAAAAAATTAAAAAAAACAAAGATGTTTAATTTGATAAGATAAGATAAAGAACCCTTGAATGAAAATATCTGTTCAAAAATGCTCTTTTTAAACAATAAAGCATAAATGTTTTTAAAACTTCTTACGGGAATGATTAATTAATGATGATGATAGTGTTGGTAACAAAATACAAACATCCAAAAGTCTGATTAGGTGGTTTTAGTAAGTTTAGTAAGTACTAAAGAAAGGTTGACAACGTAAACACAGGCTATGTTTTGTTATCATCGATGTATATGGACATTGTTTGTCAACATCGATGTTCTGTTTTAAAATAAAATCTTCATTGATATGTTTGGTTGTAAAAAAATTTTTACATTGTTATTTTAAAAAAATGTCTTGATGTATATGATGATGATATTGAGTCAGAATTGTTTTTATTGACGGAAAAGAAGAGATTTTATCGAATGTTTCAACCCCCTGATAAATAAATCGATAATAAAACTGTCGTACCGTGTAATATTTGAACTGAAAAAGACAGTTTCGAAAACAAAACTTCAGGTTATTTTGTTTCGATTTGGAGTGCGAGGGATGTATTGTGCATCATCGGTGTTCGTCGCTCGCCCGTTTTAGACTGATGATGTGAAAGGGAAGTGAAGCAATTCGTAAAACCGTGTCGAACGGTTCCCAGCCCATCCGGTGATGATTGTCCAACGAGATCATCACTTAAACAAATGACATTTTTGACTAAACCATCCAGGATGAGTGTGAAAATATGCTGTATCAAATTGTCCCTGGCTGCAAGGGTGATCGCCATGATAGGCCTGGTACGGTACAGACAATTTCAAAATAAAAAAATTGCAAATAATTTGTCTCGGATTCTTTTAAATTTTTAGTATAAATCGGAAAATTACTTCAACAGTACTAGTAAAATAAGCGTAAATGATTTTTAGCAGTACACTACCAATAAACCAAATATATAAAATAGTAGGTCAATGACATAAATTAAGAATTAATCAGTACGTCACAATCAACATTTAGACATGCCATATAATTAAATCATCATAATCACAGATCTTTGGAAGAAAGGTAACCTTTCAGTATACTCACTAAAAAGATGTCTGAAATCCTTCAGTCAAATACAAGGAATCTTTTATATTAAAATAATGTCGATTTAATGATGCATGTTTAAATTTCCACCCCTATAAATGTATGCTGAACCGCCGTCATCCATGAGTGAAGTCCCTGTGGTGGTTCAGCACTTTGACGATTCGCAGGCCAACCCTCCCCCCATCATCAGCTTGTTATTCATTCGTGGAGTACAGCTCCTCAAAAAATTGTGGCTCGCTTTCTATTTCAATTTATTTTGTAATTTGATGTTTTACTATTTGATTAATGTTGTTATAGTTATAATTAGACAGAAAGTATTCATTTTTGCCTGCTGTTGTGAAAGAAAACAGCTTCATTCCTAATTTGAATTAAAATCTCCAGAACATAAATCAACTTTAATCCTTTGAAAGTGTCTTTTTGCATTATTGTGTTGGTACGATGCAGTACAATTACAATTACAAAAATGCCTATAATCAATGATCAAGTTGCTTGTGCCATGCACTCATTAAGGGCAGAAGAAATCAGTTATGTTAAGTAGTTTTAGATCTGCCTAAAACGAAGTTTGTCTGGCATTCAGACTGCTAGGTGTACTTGGACACCAGGGTCTCAAGAGCCAGGGGGCCGAATAAAAGATTTCACCCTGAGCCATCGCTTGTCCACTGCTTCTGAAACATCACAAAGAATTTGGACTGTACTGGATGTACTAGCGATGAAACAGTATGGGGACTTGCAGAACTGACTGCCTGTCAGGAAGCCAGCAACGAATCCAGCACTTACCTGAGACGATTGACAGTTTAGAGTATGCTAGGTACACTGAAATTAGACAGAAATTGTAACAAAAGAGAGGTATGCTTTCAGACAAGTCCCAGTTTTTTGAAATCCCACAACAGACTTCTTTGATTATATTGAGTAGCTGTAGTGCTCTGCTAATTGATTTTTTGAATGTTGTTGAGTACTTTTGGGACGAGCTCAGAAGTTGGGTAAAATTTGGAAATATCCCTCCTACAACCATAGCTGAGCTGAAAGTTATGTTATTTGAGAAGCACCACACCAGAAGAACCACTCAAGAAGTGTTAAAGGCATACTGAGATGCTTTTTTTCATTTTAACAATGGTATTTCAATTATGAGGTCATATGACTCAGGATACTGGTGCTTTGGAAAAAAGAAAAAAAGGCTATGTGTAATTACAAGGTTCGAATGAGGGTACAGGATTCAAACCCAAAACTTTTTTCTACAGTGAAGACCACCATATCAATGTCTAAACTGTTTTGGCCACTGATGCCCACCTGACAAGATTAGAGTGTGTATAGAAGATGAGGGATTTTATGTGTGTGTGTTTGTTGGAAGCATCTAGTTACCTAGGTGCACTGTATGTTACATTATAGTACTAATGTAATTGGCCTTCCCATTCACGCCAATAAATACCTTCACTCTTAGCTTAAGTTAAGGACACCAACTTGACACATTGTAACAGGGTACCCAGATACTTTCTGCCAAGCACATGATTCTCATATCGGGTGGCATTCCTACACCCTTCCTATATGGAGCCAAGGAATTGCCATTTTCACTTAGGTGTACACCTTTCAATTAGTTGGGACACATCGAGCTTTCTCTATATGCCAGGCATGTACATGGGCTTTGACCCTAAAGTAAAGTTTGTATTCATAATCAGTTGTGGATAACATTCTTCTACGAGACAAGTCCTTTGAGGTGTATGTGCTCTTGATACGTGAGATCTACCAATCCAGCCAACCGACACTGAAATCCATATTTCTTTTCATTGCGTCTTGAGTATCGGAGAGCCAGACCATCTGGACTAATCTGGAGGTTAAGATGTCCCTGTCTTAACCGCCGGTTTTTTGTTTAGACCTATATGCCTAGTTATCCAGACAGTTTTGTGGTGGGATTTTTACAGCAAAAGCACTTCAAGCGTGTGTGCAAAGTTGCATATAATTCTACCATGAAATACTTGGTGCAGGCTACAACCTCACTGGTCTTACCCATTGCCATACCACCATCCTCTGAAAACTGGCATACCTCGATCTCATTTCCAAAAACGTAGGTCTGTATAGGTATCGTGGAATAGATGACAGCTAACATGGCAAAATCGTTGAGTACGGTTGAGAATACGCTTGATGTAGTATCATTCCCAATGTCGCTGAAACGTATTTATATGTGTTTAATATTGTTTCATTTCTACAATTTAGATCACATCCGTCCTGGTGCTCATACAGATATTCACCGATTTGGCCGAACAGGACAAGACCTCCGGCACCGTAAGCATACTGCTCGGATTGGACATAGATGAAATCATACTGAAAGCAAATATGCAGAATAACGCAGCGCTCGGTAACACACTAAAGCTAATTTTCAACTAACAATTTATTGATTTATTATTTTTTTTAACAGATAAATGGTTGAAAATCGGATATATGATATTCGCAATGTTGTTCGCTATCGCAAGTGCAATTTTAATTTGGGGTTCAATAGTCGTAAGTCATTTTAAAATTTTAATTATTTACGTTTATTTTCGTGTTTGGACTTTTTATAATTTTTTGTTTTTTATATTTCAGGAAATAAATTATTTCGCTTATCCATGGCTTGTATGCGAATCGTTAAGTTCGATCGCGCAGATTGTATCGATATTGCTTATGCTGTCAGATTTCAACAGTAGACACGAAAAAGTTGACAATTGGTTATTACTATTCACATTATGCAATTTATGTAAGTTTTTTTTTTTTTTTTTTTTTTTTTTTTTTTTTTTTTTTTAATTAATGAACCTTGCGCTACCTTGTTTTTATTGTTTCAGGCATATATCTTTATTTTTGGGCGGTCGTTTTCATGTCGCAGAAACATTGGGCAGAGGGAAGAAACGAGGAGGTAACTTCCAATTCGACTCTTACGGGAGTGAGCGTTACGACTCATAGCGAACCGTTTGATTCTCAAGCACCGACGCTTCCAGTAAAATGTTGATATTTATACGTTATAAGACTTAGAGCGATGTAGGGTTTTAAAAAATTTTTTTTCCAATTGTTTTAAAACGTTAAAAAAATTCATATTAGCTTTATATTTATTTATTGTTTTGTATTGACTTTTACTTCCATTGTTATATTTGACTTCTAGTGTGATTGCTGTTGATTTATTATTTTGAAAATGAGGGGTTAAAAAAAACAAAAAAAAAAAACTGGGGAACAAAACAGTATTAATTTTTATTAGATTTGTAGTTAAATTTTTGTTTTAAATGACATACTTATTGCTATTTAGACGTTAATCAGCACGCAAGGCTAAGGAGACAAAAAATGTTTCAATTCCATAAAAAAAAAAAAAAATTCCACAAATTGTGATAGAAATATTAATGTTTAATTAATTATTAATTTATCTGATCAATGAGGTGTGATAAATTATATTTTACAAAAGTATCTGCACCGTATATCATGTTACAATTTTCACCGAGATTGCCTTATAGAAAATTAAATTACTGACACAATCGGCATTGTTTTTGTAGAAAAAATAAATTACTATATGGTATCATGATGATCAACGTTTGTCGTGGATGTAATTGAACTGATCGCCGAATTTATCTCTGTGCCTTGTATAGTCAATTCTATCCAAAGTACTCGCCACCTTTTTCACGGCTTTCCTAATAACAAAAAAAAAAGTATATTTTTTTGTTAAAATTATATTTAATATTAAAAAAAAAAAAATTACTTGTTGAATATTTTCTTTGCGATCCTTTTCATTGGCGTTTCGACTTTTTTATGTATGTCTGTTAACCCAGGGTGTTTTGGGTTTTTCTTCCTTCTTTGACCTTTTTTAGGCATTTCTAAATCGATGCCAGTTTTCGCCTGGAAAATTTTTCTATAAATTTAACAATTCGGTTTAAAAAGAAAGAAAAAATTACTTTCAACTCGGCTAGTAGCGCTGGGTCCTGCCAATCAGGCACTCTCGGCTTCTGGCTGGCTTTTTCAACCTTCTCTCTGTCTTCGTCGTTAATAATATTACCGTCGTCATCCCTGTTGACAATGATTCCATGTAGAGGGCACTGAAAAGAAACCAATTTATTACGTTATATTAAAAAAAATTTTTTTTTCACCTTGACACGATCGTAGCGAGGACAGAGTCTGCCAGAGGGCAACGGCGCTTTGCAAGCCCTCGTCACGGGTTCAAACTTCCCTGAAAACTCGATTACACGGCTTCTGAGCGCCTCCGAACCGCCTGGGACTTCCATGTCTGATAAATTGGTCAGCGGAGATGTCCAGATTGATGACGCATCTAAACTTACACTGCAAACAAAACAAAAAAAAATCTAATAAGATACTCGTTGAGATATTTTATTTAAATATTTACGGTAAGATTTTTGGAGCTTGTAGATTTTCATCTTCCCAGTGGTAAAGGTCGATATCGAAAGGTAGTTTTGGGGCGATTTTTAAAAGTTCAGACTTCCTCGATTTTGTTCCAGAGCCTTCAGATAGAGACGGAGGGGAAGACTCATTCAAATTTTCAGATGTTGACTTTACAAATTCGTCCTGCTGTTTTTTACCCTTTTCCTCTGTGCTTTGCTAAAACAAAATTAAACAATTACATAAACTAACTAATTTTTTAGTTTATAATGCTTAAGATTTAAAGTTTTTTTTTGTTAAAGACAAATTTACCAGTATTCGTGAAAAGAAGCTCATTTCTTCGTTCTGCGTCATTTTTTTATCTGGCTTCGTTGGTACAACTTCTTCAAAATCATTGTCTGAAGAGTCGGAATCCATTGGTTCTTCAATTTCATTGACTATTTCCAACGTATTGTACTTTCTGATCGCCCCTTCTAAAATTTCCTTTTGCCTCTCTGCCTCCTTGATCGTCGATTTATCTCCTGAAGTAAATTTTTAATTTTTTTTTTGCTTATCATTTAGTTTTTAGTTAAACCTTAAACCTTTCGTCTTTTGAAGGAGCTCGACCCAGGTGATGGTTTTAGAAAGAAAGCGATTTTTAATTAGGACATAAGAATCTTTCGCAGCTTCCAATATTGTCCTGTTGTCATCGTCCACTTTAACTTTTACCTTTTGGTCTGAAAAATAATTAAAAACGACAATTACTCACTTTTGACATCCTTTCTGTACTTACCGACAGTCAATTCGACAGTGATTCCGCGTTGATTGACCATCCCGTAAAGCCTCAGATCGTCGAATTCGACCTCTTCCGTTTTCCGGTCCTCAGAAAATTCATCAGGGGCTGGAAGTAGAAGACTGAAACAAGACTGGAGGGATGCCAATGTTGAATTCATTTCTTCTTTCATTTCTGGAAAGAAAGAGAAAAATCTTTTTTCAACCCCAGTGTCTGCATTTTCTCTTGTATTTGTCCTGTAAAGACAACACACAGAATCTGGCATAATGTCAAAACATAAAAAAAGTACCTTCAACTTCATTATTGACTTTTTTCAACATTTCTTTATTAATCAACATCATTTTCTTTTCCTTCTTCAACCTCTCTTCTTTCTCCTTTGGATCCACGATTTCAAAAGTTGTAAAATCCACCTTTTACAAAAGGAAAAAAGTTACAAGTTAAAAAAGAAGTTACTAATTAAATTAAATTTATGTACATTATGTGCGCATTCGAGGTGGTGGAGAACGGATTTGAGGATGGGATGATCGGCACGATATTTCTGACACCATTCGTGGATCACGGTGAAACAGAGCTTTCTCGCCTCCTTGGCTGCCTTCGCCGGAGGCGGCATCGGTTTTTCCCTTCCGACTCCAGAACCATGGGTGAAGAAATCCCTAATGCTATCGACGACCATGTGTCGAAAATCCTCAAACTTACTGTGACAAATAAAAAAATTCTACTTTTAATAAATAAATTAATGGAGATAATTGCGTCACACAGGCATCATGAAGATCCAGGGTGGAGCTGCTTTGTCCAATTTATATACAAAGGTGACAGACCGACTCATGAAAATCGTGGTGCATTTCTGCTGGTGGTATCTAACTTTAAGGTTAAAATGGAGTTTTTTTATGACCTTATGTATTCTGGCCAATACTGGTCTATTGTGCAATATGTATTATTCGCTAGAGGCCTAGAGCTCTTTGCCAAGCTTAATGTTTTTTTTTTTTTTTTTTTTTTTTTTTTTTTTTTTTTTTTTTTTTTTTAATGCCCAAAGGTTTGTTAAAAGCTTTTGGGTGGGTATCCTTCAAGCATTGACTTTTCTTTAACCTCAACCTGCATAGGTCTTAAAATCCACCAGAAGGCATGCTCGGTTGTTTTTTCTTCTTCATGACATATTTTCCCAGGCTTGTATTTTTTTTTTTTTTTTTAATTCAAAAATGAGGTTAGTTTCTAAGGCCTAGAATTTAGTTCTAACTGCAGTAAGTTTCTAAAACCTTAGAGGTTAGTTCTAACTGCAGTTAGTTTCTAAGGCCCTAGAGGTTAACTCTAACTGAATTAGTTTCTAAAGCCTCATAGGTTAGTTCTAACTGCAGTTAATTTCTAAGGCCCTAGAGGTTAGTTCTAACTGCAGTTAGTTTCTAAGGCCCTAGAAGTTAGTTCTACCTGCAGTTAGTTTCTAAGGCCCTAGAGGTTAACTCTAACTGAATTAGTTTCTAAAGCCTCATAGGTTAGTTCTAACTGCAGTTAGTTTCTAAGGCCCTAGAAGTTAGTTCTACCTGCAGTTAGTTTCTAAGGCCCTAGAGGTTAACTCTAACTGAATTAGTTTCTAAAGCCTCATAGGTTAGTTCTAACTGCAGTTAGTTTCTAAGGCCCTAGAAGTTAGTTCTACCTGCAGTTAGTTCTTAAGGCCTTAGAGGTTAGTTCTAACTGCAGTTAGTTCCTAAGGCCTTAGAGGTTAGTTCTAACTGCAGTCAGTTTCTAAGGTCATTTAACGAAATTTTCCCCATGCATCTGTTCCTGAATATCATCCGATGATTTATTCGTGATATTTATTCTCCATAGCCAACAATAATCACAGGCTGTTAAAGTCATCTGATAGGGGACTACCAGACTACAATTATGTATAAAAAATTGTAAATATTTTATAACCCCTTTATATGCTACTGTAAAAGGTTAAACCAGCAAATGTAGATCTTTTGAATTAGCATGAAGCACTCTCTGCAAACATTGTAATTTTAGTATACCGAGTGGCCGTTATGTTTTGCAGGTATGGGGTCTACTTTAGGCACAGCGGTGGGAGTATGATATTTTTTTCAGATGTCAAGAAGGGGTAGGTTAGGGCTGAAAGTAAGACCACAGCTGTACAGGGGTTGACATTGAGGAGTACCTTAGAAACTTGGGAATAGGAGAGTACCAGGTAAATAGAGGCAAGGAGAGAGTAGTTTTTGATTCTTGAAGAGGCCCGGCCCAACGAGGGCTTTAACGCTAACGATAATCTTATATTATTAAATAGGTACACCTAGTAATAAATTTAATAATTATATAATAAAAATTAACTTACATAAATAATTCATTTATGAGCTGAATAGAACTGAGCTTGACTTCGGAGTGCTCTACCTTCAGATGGTCTGAAAGTTTGTCATAGGCCACTTTCACCAAGCATCTGTCAACACTGTTTTATTCATTAGTAACAATTTCTTTCTGACTCATAAAATGACTAAGAATATAAATATAAAATGTCAAACATTGCTAATAATGGAGTACGCAAATGATTTGAGGCAGTATGTTCGAATAAAGATTTTTTTAAATATTTCAATTATGAGGTCATATCAACTATCGGGGTGCTGGTGCTTTTGAAAAAAATACCCTATTTGTGAATATATCATGTCTGAATGCAGGGCCGCTGGATTCGAACCCAGGGCCTTTATGAATGTCGTGTTAATGTCAAAACCATTGTAGTAACCGAGCCCGTATAATAAAACTTTAGCAAATCACTACTAAACAATTTGGTCTCATGCGATCCTGTAGAAGATTTTGAGATGAACTTAATTTTAAAGTTTTATGTAAGTTCTTCGTAGAGATGAAAAAGTTAGTAACACAACTGGCTTCGAATCCCGTTTGTCACACTAACTTTTTCATCTCAACCAAGATATTACATACAAAGAATAATTAATATGGTTAATTAGGCAAACTAATTGGATAAATTTTGCAAAGATAATTTTTTTATAAGACAAATATCAAGCTTCATCTTGGTTTGCATATGCTCACAGTGTTTGTAAACATATTTCATTATCATCTTTAATCTGACACCCAATGCAGCAAGGACATGCATACTAGGATGATCAGCAACGATGAAATTACAGATTCATCACTCAGACCACAAAGAAAAAACCTCAAATGAAATTCCAACATATATTAAAAATGCTTAAGTTTATATGCTAGTTAAACCTTGCAATCCAAGTAGATTTTAAAGTCTTTTGGTGGGTTAGAAAGATTCTTTCTCAACACAGAACTTCAGACTTCGGACCACGAAGAAGAATTTCTACGCAGGGTTTTGAATAATATTACCTGCAGGTATCAAGGATGATTTTAAGTTTCCGCTTGTCGAGCGTACTTTTGCCGGAATGGGTCAAACTTTCGACGAGCTTTTTAATCTGTTCGGCTTTCTCCATTTCACCATAAGTGCGACAAATAAACAAGATTTTGACTTGTTATGTCAGATAACAGCGAGTGAAACCTCCAGGTGATAACGATAAGGTCGCTAGGGGAAGCTAGGCTCCATGTCGTCTCAATGATAAAATCCAAATTGTCAAAATTCAAAACTACACCCTGAAAATTTGAAGAAACATTAGCACATGAAAAAGTGGGTTATTTAAATAAATCATGTTGTTTCTCTTTACTTTTTGATTAAGCAGTATATAAGCAATCACAATTTTATCTAAAAATCATCATTATATGAATTAATTTTAATTAGAATGTAAAAAAATTCTTATTAAACTTTATAGAGATTTCAATATTAATTTTACAAAACATTACTCAATGCTAAAACGTTTGTGTCATCGAAATCATCACTAATTATATTTCTGTTTTATGTTTATGGTTTTTGTCCTTTCTCTCAATTGTTCCATTTTCTCTTGATAGATTTTTTAACAACCAAATTATTATCCTGTATTTTTGTCTATTTAAAATCCAAATTTTCACTAGGTCTTTATATTGAAAGGAGAAAAGGAAAAAAAATAAAATAAAAACAACGATCGCATGATAAATGATAAAATCTGATGAGCTGCAGACTGTCCGATAAAACAAAACATTGACTGAATATACAAATTTATAATAAAATTTCCCAGATTGTTCAATTTTTATTTATGACAACCTTGTACTTTGAGTATTTTAATATTTATCTGAATTTTGATCGCACCTAATCTTCTCCGGTCAATAAATAATTATTCCCTTTATATTTATGTTAAATTTTTAAGAAAAGCCTATTTTCCTGCTCTATTATTTGGGCATTTACTGTTGGGTTTAAAGGGAAACAGTGTGAATTATTAATATTAGCTGCAATGTCTTCATGAAAGAGCAGTATTTTTCGATAACCTGACGAAAGGAGTGTTTTACATTTTTTGTCAATATGGCATAAAAGATGACCCATCAGCAAAATGTGCTGACCAGGTTAAGGACAAAAAAAACTTTTGGCTGTTATCATAAACGTTAAACCTACTTAACAATTAATTCTTTCCTCGAAGGCAACTCCAAACTATAACAATCAACATAAAATCTTTAACATAGTCACAAGTGCGTAGGGCAGGTAAATAGAGTAAGGCAGATGTTGGTTAATCCAAATAAAATGTAATAAAAGTTGAGATGGATTAATGTTCCATTTTTTCACGCTATTTTTCGTTATTATGCCATCTTTTACAGACATGACGAAAGCGTAACGTGCAAACCAGGTGGCCAAGGACCAAACAGCTGACATTTATGTCATACATCAATATAATTTATTTCTTATAAACGTTTTTATACTGTCATCATGCTAATACATCTATTTTAGTATGCTTTTCTTTTCTCCTTTTATTATTCTAATGTGAATTTTTGAAAGACCCTTCGTGCTGTCCTTCTGACGAACGTGGTTTGTGTGACTTGTCGCGATGTCATATAACAATCGCCAAAAAACGACAACAAGAACAAATCATGAAGAGTAATTATTTTTTTAATAAAAAGGGGCTATACTCTTCTCGCTAGGCCTCCAGGCATAAAAGAAATCCCACCTGGCAGGAGGCACAGGTGAACCTGAAATGTATAAATCAACAATTGTACATCCACTACCTAACTTTTTCCAACTGTCCCGAAACGTTTTTCGTTATAAGATGCGTTGTTTAAAGCTTGGAAATATAAAATTGTACCTTTATTTGTTTTGTGATTGTTTATTCGTTAAATGAGCTTTATCAGAATGATTTGAAGCTGAGTACATACATGTTCTGACGTGTTGGAAATAAGTATTAAGATTTTTGACTAATGATGGATATCAATAGATTTAAGAAGTTCTAAGGCTGAAGGACTTGCAGAATGTAGGGAAAAACGACTAGTTTATTTTTTATGTGCATGTGATGGTTGTTGTGGATATTGAAGTTTTTCCATTTTCCACCCACGCACAAAGGAATTAACTTGTGTCGGCTTGCTCGAGCCATAACGATTCGCTCTTCTCGAGGAAACTATTAGAGTGGTCACATCCAGGAGTTCCGGTGAGGTACAAGGGCAAGAAGACGGGCAGGACACGGTCCGTGGTCACAAGGACACGTTCTCGATAGCTCACGCCTCTAACTGTACACAGTGTTCCACTCTCGACGGCGAGGACGTATAAAAATCACGAGTGTCGTTTAATATTAAAAGCCATTTTCGTGTCGGTCTGCCTGGTGAGTAATCGAAGAAAATCGATTCGGTGGAACTTGAATGCCAAGACGTACCAGAACAGAGTTGAATTGAATAACACAAAACAGACCTCATCCACCAGGAATTACAATCAGGACGATCATTTTAACTTTTACCACGACAGAACCAGGAAACAATCAATAGGCAAAAGGTGTTTGTACGTCTGGAACAAAATTTCATTTTTTTTAAAATCCACATTTATGTTACAAAACCACATATCAACATTTGAAAAATGGAGCTATTTTTGGAAAACAAACTGTAACCCCTCAACTTCACAACATATTCCTTCGTGAGGGTTGTCCTAGCATAAAATGGTACAATGAATCTGTTCCTCAATCCGGAAAAGTTAACTACTTAGGACTGGAAGTCTTGGAACTCATAACAAACGACTTGGAAAACACACACATACACACACAAAAAACTACAAGGGAAATGAATTATTGTAAACAATTGAAGACTGGTCAATACTGAATAAAATATCATATAACACTGAGAATCAAAGATTTCACATATCACTCTCAGAAAGAATTAATGACCAATAAAAGTGTATATTTTGGAGAGGTAGTTACCAGTTGCAGAAGAGCTACAAATCTTAGGTGTGTGTGGTTTGACCAACTACTGACCTGGAATGCCCATGGTCAGAAGATATGCAGCAAAGCCTCCCAGTTCCTAAATACGTTAGCCCGCTCAGCAAAGGCGTTCTTGGGTCTAGGAAATGGAGCCATGAAAATAATACATAGTGGAGCAATTGTGCCAGTTTCTTACCTATGCTGTTCCTGTTTGGTTCAAAGGCAAAAAAGCCAGAGTAACACAATGAAATTAAGACTAGTTCAGAGAAAAGTGGCTTTACGTATAATTAGAGGTTACAGAACAATATCATTTGAGGCTGCAAAACTTCTAGCAGGAATTATCCTTATAGATAAAAACCTAGATGATAGAGTTCCACGATACTGTGACTAAAACATTTAACCATAATTACCCGGAATACGATGTAGAAAGCTCACTGGAAAGGGAGAATGGCAATACGCAGCGAGCATACAAAACCTAGATGAAATTACCTTAGCGACAATGGAAATATACACTGAGAAGCTGGGTAAACAATTCGGTCGGTTGAGCTCATGATCATTTTGACCCAAGGAACTGTCCTCCATAACTCAAAGCATAAACTGGCACCATGGTGCAGCAACAACCAAGAGGAGATGTTGGCGATATCTGTCTTTCAACTGTATAAAAGAAAATACACACTAGGAAGCAGGCTATATTACTAAAAACGGACAGTTAGCCTAGCTGTTCTGCGAGAACGAAATCATAACAGGCATACGGAAGACCATTGGGATGCTAAGAAACAATATGAAATTTAAGGCGTGCAGAGAGTGGGTGAAAGCTCACGTTTGCATTTATGGTAATGAGATGGCTGACTTGCTAAAGTAGCCGCCGAAGAAGACCACCTTATTGAGTGTAATGTACCATCAGACAACGCATAAAAATCAAATGGGAAGAGGAATGGACCATGACGGAAAAAGGAACAGGAACCAATTCTTCCATTCAGTAGCCTCACGGTTACATGTTCAGATCGACCATACTAACAAATCAACTATGGCTTGACAAACCATGGGAAAACAGATCCAATCCGGCACGCTTTCATATAATCGACAATCCAGCATGTCCTTGCGGTATGGGAGATCAGACTTGGAACTTGATATTCAACTGCAGTCTCTTCTTCAGGGAAAGAGCAGGTTTAATTCGACATATCTTGCCCCAAGGGGAGAAGTGGCCACAACCGGAAGAAGCAAATATGACGGATATCACAATTTACTGCGAGCATTTTGGATGCTAGACATGAGATTCTGCCAAGCCATTCCGTTCCCGATTCCAAAAGTTTCACACCAACCACCTTAACTGCACGGTAGCAGAAGATGGGTTTAGGTCTGCGAGTCGGTGAGCTCAGGTTGAACCGGCACATGGCTACTTATTGGTCTGTTCTCATTCGCGGTTTTTGTTCGAGTTATTCCAACGCGTTGCGGCATCTTCAGTGAAAAATTCTACTGCTCGAGACCTATCTTCACATTCCTAGCCAGACGATAACTTGCACCTTAATCCCTCACACTGTGTCCAGCATTGGCCGTTTCTTATGACATATGTCCTCAGGTAGCAGCGTTGGCATTAGCAGTGTTGTAACCGCGTGCGAAAAAGAACCGTGATCACATTTATACTATGTAGAGTAAAAATAATTTTTAAAAATTGTGAGGGAAGGATAAAAAGGATAATAACACACCTAAAAAGATTAGAAAATACTAGTGTTCTGTCGTTAATAGGCGTTCAAAATTTTCACAGAAAACTAGGAAAAAAGGTGTGCATGTGTGCGAGTTTTTTGCTGTTTTCAACCACGGTTCGGGTTTCGCGGTAGCCTTTTATACTTCGGCCGTCAGGATTTGTTCCAGAAACAAATTTATGGAGAGATTGAGCCAAGGGGGCAGGTGGTTCGGGCCAAAACACAGGTGGACCTTCCATCTGCCAACATCGGTTCTCTTCAACGTGAAACGCGACTATCCTGATTTCATTACAGTCTTGTACGTTTCCGCGTACAGTGGATTAATTTAAAAAACTCGGTTTATTAATAATAGAAGCATAAATAGACCGAGATATCGTGGTTTTTTAGTCTTTCAAGTAAAAAAATTAATTAACCGGAATATAGAAATATTAAAAACTACAAAGTAGAATCTAGTAGATGTGTTTTGAAAATTTGTCTTGTAAGCGGATCTCGTGTGTGCTGAAGGAGTGCAGTGACCCCCCCAAGTCAAAATCCTACATCGCACACGCTCAAACCATCACTAATTATTCGCCCTCTTCCGTTCAGACATTTTACGCCACAATTCGCGCCGAGGACATTGTCTCGCGAGAGTCGTAATTGTTGGAATTTTAATTGAATTCACCCTGACAAATACTCAGGGGCAAAAATGCGGAAAATCCTTCTGCGGAGGGGTCCTAAATGGAGAAACGTTGTCTTGAAACAGTTTTCCCTCCCCGGATTAAATATTTAATATAAAATCAACATCGGGTTAAAAAGTTCCAAAACAGAGTTACACAGTTTATGATGATGAATAATTCAATGCGCGCAGGTGCTCAGAGAGCATGGGGGGTTATGCAGAGAAAGGGTACTCGATGGGTCCCACAAAATAAAGGCGTGTCATGCCTTGGCTCCGTACAGAGAGCGTGTAGGCATAGTAAGACCCTTATTTACATATGGAGCGGTAGCCTCGGCCGATAAAGCAAAACAAATAACAAAAGAAAAGAAACGGGAGCAATGAAAACCGGATGGAAAAAGTATTGCGATTAATCCTCCTACACCAGGACAGCACAGAAAACTATAATTGGTCAACGAGAAACCTCCAACAGGAATAAAACTGAAATGGAGATATAGCAGCAAAATAAGGAAAGGCCATCCGATAGTCATGACTCCAAGAAATGACAGGATGTTTGAATTTAATCCAAACTTCCAAATAAATCTAGTTACCAAAAAAGTATGGTAACGGGAAGGAAACACCTCCTTTAGGAATGGCACCACATACCTAGAACAGAAGAAGGTCCAGGAGCAGGAACCAAATACTCAGAACCGATGGGAAACTCAACTCAACTTGAAGGGTACAAAAACAAGAACATAACTATCATTTCAGATAACAACGCAGCCATCAAAGCACTTCAAAGATGGTGTTGAATTGCAAAACCCAATTAAACACATTAGGTACGCAGAATAAATTCAGCCTGTGCTGTGTCCCAGGACACATGGGAGTAGAAGGCAACGAGAAAGCGGACACCCTTGTAAGAATAGCTGCTACACCGCTGATAGGACTTGAGCAACAATAAGTTGTAAACAATTATTTTCCTGCCTCCCCCGATTTATACCCCTGGCATTATCTTCTTATGGTGTTTTCCAACCAATGGTATATTTTTTGAAGAACGTCTCTTCAAAACTGCGATGGAATGCCATATTTTTATATACAAACCGAAATAATGATGGATAGAAATGTATTGTTCTGCCTCACCCGGCTTATAACCCTGATACAATCTTCTTAAGCTATTTTCCAGTTAATGGATATTTCTTAAACAACCTCAGTACTTCGAGGACATATGAATATTTGGTTTTGAAATTTATTGTCTTGCCTCGACCAGCTTATGACCTTGACGTTATCTTCTTAACATATTTTCCAGGCAATGGTATATTTTGTGTAAGAATTGAAGAATAAGGCGTAAAAAATTGTCGCCTGGGTTCACCTGGTCCACTAAATCTCGATGCTTTCCCCCCAAGACCCAGACCATCGGACAAAACTCATAGAACGGCGAAAAAAACCGGTCCTGGTTTATGTTTCGACAAATTGATGGCTCTTTTGACCTTAATTGATGTACGATTTTGCAACAACTGTGTTATAAGCAAATTGGACTTTCCTTCAGTTAGCTTGAAGAATCTTTGTAAATAAATTTTTACCCCAGTCAAAGGTCGATGATTATTCCATTCCATGCGGATCCTCCTTTAAAGAGCTTTTTAAATCACTGGCTTGAATCCATGTTAAAATTCTTCTTCAGTGCTACTTTTGGATTTTTGTCGTATGATAAACGAAAATACATATTGTTTTTGTTTGTCTTTCAGAATTTTTTATTTTCCGTTTTTCGGCTTGTCTCCAGCGCAGAGAGAGGACGTAACCTGCCTCCACATCTCCGGAAGTACAGCTGCTTTTCCAGCACATGGGCCACCCATGGGGTCTTCCGAGTTTTTATGATTAATTACCGCCTAATAGCGTGCCTAAATAGGGGTTGATGATGACATGAAGGGGGGGAATTAAATATAACTGTTAATTGCCTCGCTGAATAGAAATAATGAGGAAACGGCCGAGTGATGGTTTTCGTTCAATCCATGTCGAATTTGTACGGTTTTATACTTAATCAAAGGAATGTCTTTTAACATAACTTTAATTTTTATTTTGACTTTAAAAAGGGCCAGGATGTAAAAGATTGGTGCAAAAAAACACCTTTTTAGGACTGTTTGTGTTTTATCCTATGTATAAACTTGTACACAAGATAGAATTTTCTCTGAGAGTTTATTTCAGCATTCTGCGCTACTTGGTGATATGCACCATGGGTTTTGAGGGGAGATGAATTTGTTCAGTCGTTTCAGATCATTTTTTTTTGCCTGTCTAGTTTGATCTTTTGGACACCTACCAAATTTGACCATCTTTAATGATGAGCATTCTGGTCTGGATCAGTGTGCAGCTCCGACACGGTCCAGCACTGAAGATGGTGAAATGTCGAAGCGTACCTCTCTTGCCTCACCCTGCTTATAACCCTGGCATTTCGTATATGTTTCAGCCAATTATGTTGTTATTTAAAGAACGCTACATCTCCGATAAACGCGATTTCAGACTTTTTTTTTGCAACAACAATATGCCATAGAAATTCTTTTTGTTGCCTCATCCTTTTTTTAAGCCTGAAAGTTCTTTGTGCTTTCCAGCCATTGAAAACGGAAAAAGTACGATTTCAAAACTACCAGGTTGTGCGAATAAAAGAATATGGCATTGAAATTTTTTCCTTGCCCCAACTGTCTTATAACTTATAACCCTAGCATAATGCTTTTAAGGTGATACTTCGCCAATTATATATTTTTTAAATAATGTCGGCTCGTAGCTGCCTGCGATGCTGACGACCTTTCTGATGATGTACACGTAGAACAATGCATACAAAATTATTATCTCGCCTCAACCTGCTTATTACCCTAAGCTTACCTGCTTAAGCTACCTTCTAGCCAACGAATAATTTTTTAAAGAATGTCACCTCAAAACTGCGACGGATTGGATAGGAGAGGAAAATTGACATAAAAATATATAGGAAAAAAGAACAATTTATTAAACGTTTATTGTCATGCCTCACCCTGCTTATAACCCTGACATATTGTTCTTAAGGACGTTTTCTACTCTTTAAATAGTCTTATGCTTTTAATGAACTTCATCTCAAAAACTTCAGATGTTTTTAAAGATCCTCACCTCAAAAATGCCAGATCGTGCGACCCTTTTAGATATAGGTT
>CM077109.1:11127959-11147207 GCA_039619505.1 Cimex hemipterus
ACCTCAAAAATGCCAGATCGTGCGACCCTTTTAGATATAGGTTTAAAGAATATCATAGAAATTTATTGTCTTGCCTCGCCCTGCTTATAACCCTGATATATTGTTCTTAAGGAAGTTTTCTACACATTAAGTAGTCTTATGTTTTTAAAGAACCTCACCTCAAAAATGTCAGATCGTGCGATCTTTTTGGATATCAATTTAAAGAATATCATATAGAAATTTATTGCTTTGACGAACAATAACTTGATAAAATGAACAATCAAACTAGACGTACTAGGATGATGATAACTTTTGTAACACTTCACAAGATAAAGGTTGTTTATGGGTTATTCTTTTAATTAAGTGTAAAAGTCTTAATCTGATGGAAAAAGACGATCCTCCAGAATATCAGGTTTCTTTCATAATGTTACTGTGAATGGGCGTTATTTGCAGGATCCGCATCCTGTGTTGTATAAGGACTCGGACTGTTTTTCCTGGAAAATCCGCGACTTTTCCGGCACCCAAGGACGCGTTTAATTCACCGGGTTGGCTGTGTCTTTTTCTTGAATAGCAGGCGAGTCTAATTCCAGTCGTTCCTCCCTGGGAAAGGAAGGAAGCAGGTGCTCGTCTTGGGATGTGGTGGCCACCGGAGCATATAGCATGCAGAAGAGCCCGTGTCATCCCCCCACGCGTTCAAATGAAATGAATTAATGCTCGACGAACAGCATGTCCATGTTATATCGTTGTCGCTAAGGAGACCGATCTAGGCCAACGCGTTATAGCAGCCTTGTTTTGATATTTGATCCAAATAATCAAACGGTTTTGACAGTGATTACTATACTAAAAAAAATTTACATAATGCTATAATTGAACATACATGGAAACTAAGAATAAGTCAAAATTATCATAAAAGCATCTCTGAAAAAAATGAAATCCTTAAGACGACTAATTTCCGTGTAAGCTATAATGAGGAAGAGGGCGCCGTGTTCATTCCAGAGACAAAGATCTTTCATTAGCCTTGTTAGCCTTGGAGAGAAAAATTTCCCATAAGAAAATTCACCTAGAAAATTCGCATCTCATTAAAATTAAGGGTGACAAAATTGATAACAGATCGTACATGCTTTGTAAACAGCCGTAAAATTATAGCAGAATAACTTTTTTTTTCTTATCGCATTTTCCTAGAGGACAGTGAACCAGAAATCCGTCCTGGGCATCAACAAATTCCCAATTGTTGAAGCACCTCAGGTACTGTTGATAAAGTATCTTAGTTATTTTATATAGGATCATTCAATGGATATGAATGTCAAAAATTTCGTTCTTTGCGAAAAAATGTAAACCTCAGTTTGTCAAAATTTTGATTCTAGGCATTTATTTGTTTAAAATGAGTACAAACAAGTTAATTTTATTTACTTGTAGTTCTTCTTTTCACGTCCATTCATTTTCGCGACCATTGACCTCACCTTAGAATCTAGGCTTCCAGTTTACCATATGCCATGTTTTAAAATCTTATGACCTCACATGATAATGTACTTTGGGTGTTATTTTTTGAAATGCTTCTTCATTATTTTGCTTAGTTGTATCTACTTTAATAAGATTTCGTTACCTACCGTTGGTAAATAAGCTACATCAGGATCCCTGATTTTATAAACAATCTCAAACTATTTCTAATTTCTTTTTCACGAGTTGGTCTTATTTTTCACATAATTTATTTTTTGACAATATAAATTTCCATTTGTTCACTGATGGCTGTTTTATTTTAAAACGTCATGATCAACGTCATGATCATGATCCAATACAATGTACTTTTGATTTGTTGGGCGACAGTTGATGTGCCTCTTCATTTTTTTTACTTGGTTAATTCTATGTAAATTAGAATTACGCATTTGCCATGGCTCTATGCTGCATATGCTACATCGGCATACAACACTGTTTAAACTTACTCGACTTATTAGCTAAATTGGTCAAAACTGTTTAAACGTTACTCCAATTTTTCACAGATTTTTTACTTGTTTTTTCTTTTCTTTTGGTTTATATACCAATTAGCAAACAAATGGCAGCAAGTATAATTTTCAAATCTCATAATCACGATATTGCACTATTTAGGAGCCTTTGGGTGATATTTCTTGACATGGTTCTCCAGTTTTTTACTTAGTAGCTTCAATTGAAATGAAATTCACTCACCTGCTGTATATAGGTGAGTTACATAAGGATTCCTAAATGTATGAGGAATGGTATAGTCGCTTGTCATAGATGGTTAAAAAGTTGATCCAATTTCTCACATAGTTCATTTTTTGACAATATAAGTACAATAGTCTATTAATGGCTATCTATTTACCAGATGCAATATTTCAACATCCATGGTATGAAATGATATTGCATCTTCCTGGGTCTTTGGGTGAAATCTTTTGACAAACTTCTTCATTTTTTTACTTGCAGTTGTTTCTATTTAAATCAGTTTTACTTAAGGCATTGGGCAAATAAGCTACCTCAGGATCCCTTACTTGCAATCTAATCTAAATGCAATCTTTCAAAATCTCATAGTCAATCATGGCATTATACTTGTTTTGATAGTTTGGGTGATATTTCTTGATATGCTTCTTTATTTATTTTTACTTACAGTTAGTTGTTTTAAGTCAGTTTTTCATAAGTCTTGGGTAGATGAGCCACATCAGGACCCCCTATCCGTATAGTATCTTCGGTCTATTCTCTGGTTTGTTCTAGATCGCAAACAAGTTAGTAAAACTTCTCGCACTGTTAACTCTTTTGGCTATATATGTTAATTATCCCACCTATGGTCTGTCTACCAAATGCAATCTTTCGAAATCCCATAGTATATCATGTCATTACACTTGCTATGATTGTTTGGGTGATATTTCTTGATATGCTTCTTTATTTTTTTACTTAACTGATTCTTTTTAAATCATGTTAACGTTCCTGTCATGGGTATTTAAATTACATCATGTACCTATTTCCATATGTAACCACGATTTATTCGTTAAATTTTCAAATTAACTCGTTTCTTTGGTATTTTTAGGCACTGGTGAATTGAAATTGTAAAAATATTGAGTTCGACTATTATGTTTTCATCTTCCTCTTGGTATTTCCGATATGGGAAGTACTCGCGACACTATGATTAGTTATACTCGATGTATTTCAAAGATTTAGGTCTAAAATATGACATTTTCTCAGTCATTATGGTGAACAACGAAAAGTGAATTTGATGGAAGTATAATGAAAAAATAGTAGAGCGATGTTTTAAGATAATTTGAGAAAAAGAAGAAGACGTGTAGGATTTCCACTACTAGGTCCGTGAACATCATGGAATAAAAATAGGTAAAAAAATCAGTCCACACAGAAAAATAATTTCATGGTTAAACTAGTTTCTTTCATTATCAACTTACGCGGTGCGTTTTCAGATATAATTTTTCCAACGGAAATCTCGGTAGAATGGTCGGTTGGCGTATCTGAGGGGCTTATGGTTCAGTTCACCCACATGCCTCTCCCGGCTCGTCAGCGGTGTGACACAACCCAAAGGGAAAAGTTATTTTTCGCCGGCCGATCTGCGTTAGGAAAGGAAATCCACCGTAAGCCAAGACTGCACGGATGTTGGCTACACATTAGATCCAACAGCGTAACGGCCAATGTCCTTAGCCACACTCGACATGGCACAGAGGCGGACCACACATGCTTCGTTCCTCAACCTAATGAGAAGAAACAAAAAAGAAATAAACTTGGAGTTCTCAAGCGGTTTTACAACAGGTAACTTACTCGCGAGATTTTCAAATTAAAAAAATTGATCATACCAAGTTCCGAATAGAGCTATCCATCAAACCGATGCTGCGTCTTGATTCGAATATCTTATATTGCAAACAGGTGGTCTTTATCGGTGACACCCCTTGTAAAAATAATCGATTGTTTTTTCTTCGCGGACGGGGGGGTCGATTTGAAAAAAAAAATCAACCGGATCGCCGGGAAGGCACGGGTCTGAAAAAAGGAGCGCCAAGTGGGCCACATCTGGAGAACAAATGCGATGGAGACCTGTTGATCGAACTATTAAAAAAATGGGACTTCCGTTTTTATTATGTTTAAAAATACAAAGGAAAAACCTTGAGAAGTAATTCTGGATTGTTTCCGATCAGATGGAATATCGATTGCTTAAGAAAAATCGATTATTTACTGAATAAAATAAGAAAACATCATAAAAAAAACTCCAGCGTGATCAATTTTCTTAACATTGTCAAACAGTAAAAAAAAGTTCATTCATACAGCCAGTAAGTATACAGGATATGAAAAACAAGATCATACAATTTTATTGTCCAGAATTCATTTCGTAAACTTTTTGGCCTAAAACTTGAAGTAAACAATGACAAAGAGGAAGAAGAACTGATTCGCAAACCATGACAACAATATTTCCCAAAAGTTCTTTAAAGACTTAAAACTCTAAGTTAAGCCTTGACTTGGCGTAAAATTCTGAATACAGTTGGATAATAACGTTTTAACATGAATTGTGACTCAATTGCACACATTCATTAAATTCCTTGGTACGAAACGTCATTAAAAGGTCGTACCATTGACAGGTAATGGCCAAGAGTAAACGTCTGGATAGAAGCAACTGTGAAAAGAGACTCTGATTTTTTTTGCTAACAAATTTTTGAACTTTTCGGATATAAAACTTACCAAATCAGTTTTGAAGAGCCATCCTTGAAAAAAGGTATCATTATTGGAAAGAAATTTAAAAAATGGCTATGCTAGGGATATAAGCAGGGTCAAGGATGATGACTCTTATTCTGTTTTATTTTTTCGGTTTTGAGACAAAAAACTCAACAGCTTTGCAGTTTTGACGACATATCACTAGAGTATCATGATATATCATAAATAATAATGAATCATCATATTATAAATTATATCATGATAAGGTATATCATTCGCAGGAAAATAGAACAAGATGAGTGGGCTGTCAGGGATATAAGCAGGGCGGGCCCAGGCAAGGCCATCTTCAGTGCTGGTCTTGAGCCGGTGTTTCACCATGCTTATCCCAGGCTAGAATACCCAATATTGAAGGTAGTGAAATGTGGCAATAAATCGGGCAGATCAAACTAGATAGGCAGATCAAAATGATGAAGCCCTCTGATAATTTTTTCTGTCCTAATCTTTTAGTGTTAAAAATTAAAGAAAACTTTTAAAGTACAATGCTCCATAGAAATAAATCATTGAATGGTAAACACCGTAAGAAAATTATGATGTCAGAGTTATAAGGTGGGTGAGGCGAGACTCTGAAAATCTTTTATGTTCTGCCTTTTTGGTTTAGAAAGAAAAAACTTCCAAATTGTTGAAATTGTAAAGTACAGTGCTCTACAGAAATAAACTATTGAATGGTAAACACCTTAAGACACTGACCTCGTCGAGGTTATAAGATGGGTGAGGCAAGTTTCTGTTTTTTTTTCCGCATTCTTTCGGATTAGAGGCAAAACATCTTAATACTATCACTATTTGCATATGCATTACTTTTACGAGGTAAAACATCAGCTGGGAAACCAGTCAAGGTCATAAGCCGGGCGAGGCAAGACGCAGACCACTTCCGATTTTCACCTGCGCCGAAGAAGAACGAGATTCCGCCGTGTTGGTTCATTCCGGATTATCTATTTTGCATATTGCACGAAGCGCCATCATATCCAGGACAAGCTCAAAATCTAAGCTGAACGTTTTGGAAAAACGAAAATCGTCAATTTTTTCTTTTTATACGTCAAAAATAGTATTATGGAGACATCAAGCTTTGTAAGTTGAAGGAAGTTAAAGCTTGAATTTGTCAATGGAAAAACAATAAGCGATTAGTTGCGTAGACAGCTTACGATAATGAGATCTACTGGCGTATGAACGAAGACAACGATGATGGCAATCGTTCTGGTATGTCCAGAAGTACACTTTAGTTTTTCAAAAAAATATTTCTGTTGGAAAACGATTTATCATTACCTTAGGAGGGCTAGTGATTGTTGTAGTCCTAACATTGGTCGTTTTGATAGCTAAGAACTTGTTGATTGCTTTGCCAAAATGATAACTTGTTGATATCAGCTGTATTTTTCCCTATGGTCCAGCTGGTCGTCTAGTGGGGTTTTAAGTGATTTCTCGTAATTAGATTTAAAAAAATCATCCTGTTGTTTATGTTATTTTATGTATTGTTTTTTTAAAGACTTTTGGAGGGAAGTCGACTTTGGAGGGAACGTAGGATTTGATGTGTAGTTCTAAGTTTGACTGACAGGAGCCTTTATCGAGTATGGGTTTGGCTTAGTTCGGACATTGTTGCTTCTGGATCGATAACTCCAACGCCTTCATGTTGTTTATCTGTCTTCCTTGAATGCCACACGCGTCCTCGAGATCGTGTAGGAGACGTGCACGTGCTCGGCTCGCGCGCCTTGAGCCTCGCCCGCAGATTTCGCCACATGTGCCCCGTCTCCCGCAGAGGTCCCGTTCCCACGCTCGTCCGTCAGAAGGGGCGACAATTAAATTTTTATTTTTATCCCGGCCCCATCTCGCGCAAAAAAACAACAACCGCGGTTGTCACTTTGTTATTGTCCATCGGGTTTCCTAAAAACCATTCCGCCCGGATTAATTGCGCCGACAAGCCGAAAATCCGATGTGAAAAGAGCGTGCGAATTCGTGACAGGGGGAAATTATCAACGGGGGACTTTTTTGGTGAACAAAGCCCTAATTAAAGTCCGCCTTAATTGGTAGTCCTCGGGTCAAATGTGGTCACAGAAGGAGACGTTGTTCCAAAGGCCAAAAACCCGTGTTATTTTTTCCTCATTACTCCATGATGAGTAGATCAACAGGTAGAAATAATCCAGAGAAGTTTTATTAGTTTATATGGAGAAATTACTGAAAAGCCTAACAAAAAAGGCAAAATACTGAAGAAAATGGTAAAAATATTGTACTAGTTTTATCAGGTGTATTTGTTATCATGGGTTTACCTAAATATCTCGCCGACATACAAGCAAAACCTTGTCAAATATTCATAAGCATTGAAAGTAGTGGCAATACTGTACAACCAAATATCATGGTTTTCTTCTCAAAAAAAAGGGCACGAGGGGGTCTAAGAATGTTTGAATCATGTATTAGTATGCGAAACTTTCTCCCTTTTTTCTGAATAACTCCGCGACGATAAAACACCTTGACCTACCAATTAAATGCATTTATGATATAACTTAAATTTCTTTTAATTAGTTAATACGTATGTACAGATCAAATTTAGTCACACTTGCCACAACAGTTGGCGATCAAAAAATTATTTTCTGCCATAATTTCATTAAGATTTGTTCATGTGAATTTGTTTCGTGAAGGCTAAAAATTATCTGTGAGAAATGTGTAGAGATTAGTGACCGTTAAACGATAATTATTCAGAAATCGTGAGATGCGGTCTGGTGTGATGTTGGTTTCGGGAAAACATTTCCTTTATCGTGCCAACGTTTCGATCTTTATTGAGATCATCTTCAGGCCCTGGGAGTAACGAAAGACAAACACTTTGAATGAGTAGAAATACATTGATTGAATATAAAATATATTTTGCATTGTATAAATTCACTTTTCCACATCCTAAATGTATTTGTTAAATGTAAACAATCTTTGTAAATCCCAGGCCCTGAAGATGATCTCAATAAAGATCGAAACGTTGGCACGATAAAGAAAATGTTTTCCCGAAACCTACATCACTCTTAATGTTTCTTTAACGAATGAACTAAATGCAGTAAAGTTGGTTTAATAAAAAAAATATATGACACAATGCGTAATTAATTTTGTCGGTGAGGAAGTGTCTGAGAGAGGCTTAAGTATGTTTAGAAAAAGTTCCTTTTTTTCGCCAACGAATAAACAGAAATCTATCAAACTTGACCTAACAATTAAATACATTTGCGATAATGTATAACTAAGTTTTTTTTTCAATTAGTTAATAGTTAAGTGCCTGATGTGCCTAAGAATGCTTAGAAGAATCATGTACTATCTTGTGAAACAAGTTCCATTGTTTTGTTATCTAGTGAATGAACAAACAGAACTCAATCAAACTCGGAAGTTTGGTGAAGTCTACTCCATTTTCTCATAATATCTGACCAACTCATCAACTTATGCAATAAACTCGGCTTAATGAGAAAACATACGACATAACGTGTAATAAAATTGAATTAATTTAGTCCCTAAAAAGTTGCCTGAGAGGTTAAAGAATGCTTAGTAAAATGGTGTATTAGCTTAGTGAAGCCCCTCCTTCTCGAATTTCTTCATGTATGAACCAAACTTGCCATTGCAGCTGATGATCGAACCAATAATGTTTTGTACTAATTTTATTAAAAATTACTGTTGGAAAGTCGAGAGATGCGGTCTGGTGTGACGTAGGTTATAGAAAAAAATTCAAACGACATACACCAAAACAAACAAAAAAAAAAAAAATCAAAAAACAAATATCTTTATCGTGCCCAAGTTCTTTTTTCATATTCTACATATATTTTTAAAATGTAAACAATGTTTATAAATCTAAGGCTCTGAAGATGATCTCAGTAAAGGTTGAAATATTGGCACGATAAAGAAAATGTTTTTCCGAACCCTACGCCACACCAGACCGCATCTTACGATTTCGGAATAATCATCGACCAATGATCACCAAACACCGCGTATTTTATTAAAATTCATGTTAATTTGGTCTCTGATGGTCAAAAATTATTTGTGAGAGTTGCATGTGAGTTTGGTGAAGGCTTTTTCACTCTTTATGTCTCGTTAACAAATGAACTAAATGCAGTAAACTTGCCTTAATGAAAAAAAAAACTATACGTCATAATGTGTAATAAAATTTAATTCATTTAGCTCATAAGAAAGTGGCTGACAGGGTTAAGAATGTTTAGAAGAATCGTATATTGGCTTAACGAAGCCCTCTCCATTTTCTCTAAGTATCTGAGGTATAAACAAAATTTAGCCAAACTTTTAAGGTTTATTAGTTTCACTGAAGAAATCATTGAAAGTCTAAATAAAAAGCAAAATACTGCAAATGCTAAAGCAAAACCTTATCAAAATAGTCATAAGTTTGAAAGTAGTGGCAATACTGTAAAACCGGAATACCATGAGCATTTTCTCATAAAAAAGGGCTTAAGAATATTTGAGTAGTAATGAGAAACCTTCTCCATTTTTCTGAATATCTCGGAAATAAACTTAATCTAAGTGTCTGTTTGAGGTATAAACAAAATTTAGTCAAATTGGTCATTGTGCTTGATGGTCAAACGACTAATCTATCGCGTTAATTTGATTAATAGTGTTCATAGGAATTTTTTCTGCCTGGCCAAATTTCGGTTGTGAAGTATTTCGTATGTAGTTTGGTCGTACACATTTTTACATTATATTGCTCATGGATGAACAAAATGCAGTCAAACTTGCCATATTATATGCAAAAATGTGATATGGTATGGTATGGTGGAAGGGGTTTGAATACCCCAGGCACTGCAGCCGTCTGACTTATTGTACCTTCCTAGTTCCTTATTTTAGTCAATAGACTCAATCCTTTTTCTCAGAAGTATCAGGTCATTGACTGTCATTGCTGCAATTAGGTTGAACCTCCATTGAGCTGTTGCTTCGCATTCGAAGACGATATGAGTGGCTGTTTCCTCCTCCTCGTTACATAATCTGCAAATGGGATTATCACTCTATATACTCATGTTGTGTAGATGTTTTCTCATATGCCAATGACCGTTTAGTAGTCCTACCACTCCTCTGAGTTTTGCCCTCTCCAATAGTGTGAGGGTTGTTTCATCATACGTTTACTATGTCTTGGATCCATTCTGGGATGGAAGATTCTATGTTTGTTTTTGTTATCCCAAGGATAGGTTCTGGGCCTATGGTCTTGCAGATCCTCTTCTGGCTAGCCTGTCTGCTTCTTCATTACCCAAAATTCCTCTGTGCCCTGGCACCCAGGATACCATCAGGTTGTTATGTTCCCCCAGGTTTTCGAAATTTTGGATGCATTCACTGACTAGTTTTGATGTAATTCTTTTGCACGGCAATGCTTTATTAGCTGCTTGGATATCTGATCTTATGAGGATTTTTTTGTCAGTGTAACCACTTTTAAGATTTTTC
This sequence comes from Cimex hemipterus, assembly GCA_039619505.1. Taxonomy (NCBI): domain Eukaryota; kingdom Metazoa; phylum Arthropoda; class Insecta; order Hemiptera; family Cimicidae; genus Cimex; species Cimex hemipterus. The sequence continues at coordinate 11,138,040 of CM077109.1, forward strand.
AGGGCACAAGCATTAGTGAGTCCATGATTGCTCATATTTTGGGCTTGTACAGAAAACGCCAGATCCGATTCATTCGTATGTTTTGGAGCCATCCGTATACCATAGCTACCTTTATAGTCTGTTGAGACTGTATAGGAGGTTGTGCGGTACGAAAATTTCAATAACATTAGTGTATAAAAATCGGCCTTGGGGGATAAAACTTTTTAAAAGCTTTCCCCTTTCCCATGGGACGCAGTCAAACTTAACTTACTGGTTAAAATTACATGGAAAAATGTTTAACCGGGTCTTTGTCTAAGGGGCATGCAAACTTTCTGAGAGGTGCATTTTTTTGCGAAACTTTCCCCATTCTCTGTCAATCTCTCCCGAACGTACGAACCGAATTAAGTCCAACTTAACATATTCATAAAAATGAATATGTCTAAAAAATCTGACTGAACATGCTTAAAAAAATTTTTCAACAAGCCTAAGAATCTTTCTCTTAGAAAGAAGTGTGAAACTTTCTCCATTTTCTCTGATTTTTCTGGAGAACGTATGGCCCGAATTAAGTCAAACCTAGCACAACCATTAAAAATACATGACAGAATATATGAATACAATTCGGCAGTGTTTGCTCGAAGAATTTGTTCAAGGGGCCGAAGAATATTTGTTAAAATGATGGATCAGCTTTTGATGGCCGCACTACATTATTCTGTTCTGTACTAAAAAAGAAGTTCAATTTGAGACATAGTACATGTTTTTATGACTGTCCTTGCTTCTTATGCTCGGCTAATTCATATATATAGATTATATAAAGAGCGAAATTTTATCGGACGTTTCAAACAATAGGAAGATGAAAATAAAAATATATAATAAACTGCTTGGTATGTAGAAAGTAATGAAAGACTTAAGATACGTCGTTGGGAAACAACTCAGTGTTTTCTGATGATTTGAATTAAGTTTCTACAATTTTCTCTTCCGTTGTAAACCATTTTGCGATTTTGTTTTTTTTCTTGGTTATTTGGACGGTTGTTGCGTTAATTCGTGCAGTTTCGACCAACGGCAGTTGAAAAACGTCCAATTCCATTTAACGGACGGCTTTATTGTCCAGTCTGAAATCCGATGTAGCTCGTTTACCTCTCACCGGGTTTTTTTCCCTACCGACGATTCCATCCACAATTTGTCATCCCGTGTAATTCATTTGTGGTGGGTTCCGTTCTCACGTCAAAGGCTTGGGACAATTTAATGATTTGGGCTTTTTTTTCCCCTTCTGTCTCTTTCTCGCTGAAGCGGCGTGCTCTATGAATGCACTCGGCTGCCCCGTGTAATTCCGGCTCATGACCATCATCAAAACCTGATTTAGAGCCGACTCCGCCTTTTGCCGTCACTCTTCATAATTACTGTGACAACCCTTCAGAAAATTACATTCGGCACGTCCTTTTAAACGGGGCCCAACTCGCCCGGAGGTTTTTGTTGTTGTCAACACTTTTGGAGAAATCGTTAAATCGAGGATTCTTTTCTCCCCTATTTTGATATATTTTCGAATATAGTTGGGCATATGTGTACATAAGAATTGCTCAGATTCATTCACAGATCAGCCTATACCACTAACCTAACTGGATGTCCACATATTTCTCTCGCGACCATCCTTTATTTAGGTAGGCCCTGCCAATCAACAGTCCGAAAAATCCCGACCTGAAAATATTAGAAATTTTTATTTCAAAACAGAAGATTTTTTTTAATATTATATTATCATATTTGTTATTCCCTTACCCATTTTTCTGCAAAGTTGTGCTAATCAATTGTTTAAAAATTAACTTTCCACTTTCCGATTGAGTAACTGGAGGCTAATTAATCCACGGTTTCCTAAATATCCGAATGAATCTCGAGAAATTTTCACTTAGGTTAATTCGGCAAATAAACTATGTAAAAATTCGTAAAATTTTACGCCATGATGATGTCTAATTAGTAGTTTGCAACATTGGGAAACAAACAAAATTACAAAAAAATTAAGAAAGAATGCAAACGTAGAATGTTTTAATTTCATTGCATGTCAGCCTGTTCATATTTCATGCCGTTTTGTTGAGCCAATTATCTGAAGAAAAATGAGGAAATTTTTACAAGCCTGTTATGCCATTGCAAGCTAATCGATCCACTGTTTCGTCCATATCGGCATTTTTAACCGCGCCCTGGGCCAGCATGTTCCTCTCGCCCTTATTCTCTATGTAAGTTATTTGAATCAGTTAATTACCCGAAGGAAAATGAGGAAGCGTTCCTGTTATTTCATTTCAGGTTAATCCATCTTCAGTTTTGTTCACATCCAAATAAATGTGCAAATATTTGAATTTGATACTTAACTGTGTGCCCGCATGTTTCTCTCGCGGTCGTCCTTTTCGTAGGTCAGTTTTTCCAATTGACTTTGAAATTTTGAAAAACTTCGTGCTAAATCCGTCATTTCAGACTTATTAATTCTCCATTTTGTTTATACACAAAAGAATGAAGGAAGCAAAAATGGAAACATTGAAAGTTTTAATTTCATTGCATGGTCCTCTTGCAGTCAAACTTAATGTAGGTCAATTGATGCAATTATGTGAAAACTGGGAAAATTTTTACCAGCCTGTTATGTCAAATCAACTTTTTAGTTCATATCCGAAAAAACCATGTAAACACTGGCACTTTCGACTTGACTGAATGTCAGCATGTTTCTCTCGTCCTGATTCTTTACGCAAGTTATTTGAATTACCCGAAGGAAAATGAAGAACCGTTCCTGTTATTTCATTGCAGGCTAATCCATCCTAATATTTTTGAGTTCAAATCAAAGCGCAAATACTGTGTGTCCGCATGTTTCTCTCGCGCTCATCCTTTTCGTAGATCAGTTTTTCTAATCGGTTGTGAAAAATTGAAAAACCTTTACGCTCTAAATATGTCATTGCACGTTTATTAATTCTTTGTTTTGTTCATAAAAAATTGGAAACATTGAAAGTTTTAATTTCACTGCATGTCAGCAGGTTCCTCTTGCAGTCAAATGTTATGTAGGTCATTTGAACCAATTGTATGAAGAAAAATGTGGAAAATTGTATGCCCATTGATTGCAGAATTAATCCAGTGTTTAGTTTATATCCGAACATTCAAATAAATATTGGTATTTTTAACCTCACCGAATGGCAGCATGTTCTTCTCTCGCTCATACTTTATGTTGGTTATTTGACCCAATTACATGAAGAAAATTGAGGAACAACTTACGAGCCTGCTATGCCATTGCCTCACATTCCTTCATATTCCAAAAACATGCAAACATTGGCCCTTTCAACTTGACTGAATGTCAGCATGTTTCTCTCGCGCTCATCCTTCCTGCGTGTAAGTTGATTAAAAAAAATCAGGAACTTTTCATTTACATCCTGGCCACGTTTTCGCTAAACATCTCCTGTCCAAATTTATTTCTGCACTTTGGAACCGGTACCTATTTGCATTGCAGGAAGTGGGGTGGAAGTCCGGTGTCATCTGCATCCAGGAAGTGGACACACGTGCCCCGGGCCACACCTGCAACCCGCACGTGCACAATCTCCACCCATTTCCTCCTCTGCAGCTTCCCCCGACTCGGAGGAAAATCTCAGTTTTTAAGTTTTTTTTTCTTACGCTATTTTCGATGTGCACCTTTCCCTTGTAAACCGACTCGGGGAAATTTTAGTTCTCGGCGGCACATCGAGTCATATATTGAAAAGCCCGTAATTAAAATATGTAGACTAAAAATAACAAAATATATGCGATGTAAATAAATTGACCTCATCTCGCAAAATTCCTTTCTGAAAAGAAACAAATTCGAGTCGTGTCTGTATCAAAATAGCTCGTCTTAAAAACGGCCAATTTGCAAGTGAAATTGAACCGGCCCGCGGGGTATCGCTTGATCTCCCATCGCGAGAACGTCCGAACCTCGCCATTTTATATTCATTCAGTCATTCACTAAGTATTGCTCACGCGTCTTCTTGGAACGGTCTCATTCTTCGCCCGGCTGTGAATCGGGCTCGCCTGTCTTACACGGTTGAACGTAGAAAATCAGTGGCTTCCTCCATAAACCACCTGTTTCCTCTTTAATCGTTCCTTCCGTTCCGAACGAAACAACTTCGTTCATAAAACATCCTGAACAATAGGAGTATCATTGTCCTTTAAAGCATGAAAAACACAGTTTTCCCCTAGTTTTCATGTGCTGACCTACACTAATGAAATGAGGGTGTATCTCGACATTATAATCGTAAACAGCTATCGACATACTTTTTTGATTATATTAAACAGCTGTCGATAGAACTTGAAAGGCTTCAAATCCAATTTTGCGTCTATTACTAACTACACCATGGAATTAGCCATTTTTATTTAAAGTTTTAATATTATGAAACTATGTCTTAAAATTTTCTAAATTTTTTTATGTAATAACCAACCAAGATTTATTTCCTGAAGCTTGTAAGTCATGTAGAACAAGGTGAAGCGAGAAATAGCCGGACCCAGTTATAATAATGTTCAAACATCACAATGTTTTTCTAGCTACAAATAAAACTCATAAGTCGTATTAGTGCCAACCATAAAAGCAGTTCAAAGTGGTCGGATGGTAACTATGAATTGGTAAATCGTTACGTAAAAAAAAAGATGCTAGAGTTATGGCCATCATTCTAATTTGTTTTACGAGCCATAACCCGATAAAGAGGGTTAATTCATTTAGTGCCTTTATCGACCCTTCTCCAGCGTAGCGATAAGAAAGCGGGCCTTATTTTCAAGACCATTAGTCCTTCGGGGGGGAATAGTTGAGGGTAAAAAAACCACGTGGTCTGGTGTTCGACTTCACGTGGTTTTGTGTATTTTCAAAATGGGATAATGTGCGGCTAGTTCTCAAACGGAATTTTACTGCCACTTGATCTTCCTTTTTATCTAATCTGGAGGCCCCGAGAGTCGCCGTGTATCCAGAAGAACCGCTGAAGAAAATTCAATAATATGTGACAAATTTTATATTCGGAAGATTAAAAGTAAAAATAAACCTGTTTTTACAGGTGATGTGCAATCGTAGAAATAAAGTCGATCTTTACAAAATATGGTTCTTTACTGTTTTCAACGATCCGGATTTCGACCATCTAACGCTCATCATCAGATTGAAGGAGTTACTAACACCTCTCTCTCGAAATGTGTAAGAGTGAACTCGCCGATTCTGAAGGACAAAATTAATTAATTTTAATCCGATCCGTCACAGATTGCACCAGTCGGTAATTAGGTTCAGACCCTGTTGGAGAATGTTGATTATATTACCGTGTCGTCCTTGTAGGTTGTGGGTCGTGTATTTGGATATGCGGGTATCTCAGCCTAGTAGATGGTGAAGAGGATTGGGGCTAGGATGCCTCCTTGCGAAACGCCAGGTTTGATTGGCGTGATGGTTGAACAATCGGAGCCGATTCTCACTTTAAACCGTCATTCCGAGAAGAAGGATTTCATAATAAGAAAGTAGGAATAAGAGAAATTTTAACCTACATCCGCTCCTAATAGTTTTAAGGATTTTTAAAAAAAATTATTCATGAAAATTCGGCGCAAAGTGAGGTTAAAAAGAAGTCTTCATTATCCCCGCTTTCTGACAAATATATTCTTGAATGATTTTGAAAATTGGAAAAAAATGGGGCCTCGCCCCGTTTATAATCTAGACAAACTGAGGTTTATCAGCTCTGTTCGGTGGATCTATTCAAGAGTTTTGAATTTAAGAGTTTAGAAGCAAAACCCACTTTGTTGATAAGATTGCGCTGTCGTACATGTAGGTTGTGCGTTGTGTATTTGGATATGCGGGTATCTCAGCAGTGAAGATGGTGAAGAGGAGTGGGCCTAGGATGCCTCCTTGCGAAACGCCAGGTTTGATTGGCGTGATGGTTGAAAAATCTGTGCCGATTCTCACTTTAAACCGTCATTCCGAGAAGAAGAATTTCAGAATAAGACAGTTTGGGACGTTTTAACTTACATCTACTGCTAACCATTTTATGGATTTTTTTTTCAAATTTATTCATGAATATTTCGTCACAAAATGAGGTTACTAATGGAGTCTCCATCATGTCCATTTTCTGCCAAAATATTCTTGAATGACTTTGAAAAATGGCAAAAATAGGACATCGCCCTGTTTGTAATCTAGACAAATTGATGTTTACCAGCTTTGTTCGGTGGATCTATTCAACCATTTTGAAATTAACGGTACTAAATAAAACAAAACCCGCTAGTTTTTATCTGTGTATTCTGATTATCTGAAGAACGACACTCCGGCACTTTGTTCTTGTCAATAGCTAGAGAAATTAGCAGAGATACACTGTTTTATTGTCTCGCTTCTCCATGCTTATAACCCTACCGTTACCTTTCAACGTGTTGTTCAATTTATACCGTTGAGGAACAAAAATTTCAAAATTTGTTTAGTTCAACTGTTAGTTTTTCTTGTATCTGCAGTGTTAAAATTAAAATTTCGCTTTTTTATAATGGAAAATTGCAGTAGGAATGACCGTCCTGCCACATCTTACAACCCCGAAGTTAAATTCCAGACGGATGCTTGAGATTTGCTTTTGGTTTAGCTTTGGAGTGATTTTCATCTTCGCTAACCGCTAACCAGTTAAAAAGCAAATTCAAAAATAACTGCACAACTGTTTTGATTAAAACGAAAAAATTACAACTTGGAAAAATCAACGGCATAAATTAAAAAAAAAATAGGTCAGAAATCAAAAATAATGATAGTAAATGAGTAACGAGATTATTAAATGATAAAAAAACGGAATTTTAATTATTTGTGTCGCGGCCGGCGTTTTTAAGGCAGGTGTCAAGGCAGGTGGAAGCGGCGGGGTCACCTGCTCTACGTCAGAAGGCATCTGCCTTGCTGAATACGCTGCTGGCGTACTCTAATTTTAGCCGAGGGACACTCTCTGCCCCATTCATGCGACATGAGCTCATTTCCTCTCCTCGGGGGAGTATCATCCTCACTGGGTCACGGCATCTGTTGAATGGTGAAACCCGTCCGCCGCCGGTGCAGTTGACGCATTGTTGTACTCTACACCACGTGGTCGCCGGTGCATGGCCGAGTACGAAATCTGAAGGGTTCTCCGTCAAAACAACTTCCCTACGTTCGTCAATTAAAGAACAATAAAACAGATTTTGTATCAAACCCTAAAAACTAAATTACTTGCATTACGTAAATTTTAGAAATGGTTGACGTGACTACCAGTTTTTTTAGTGCAATTTCCTATTCCTAGTTGGCCTATTTTAGTTAATCTTCGAACCCTGAATAAAATACTGAAAAATACAATAAATATTAATTGCACTTGCTATTTCATCCATAGCGGTACAAACTGCGTTTTTTTACCTTTCTCCTTCTTCCTTTCCCACTTTTTAACATTTTCTATCAAATACCTTTTTTTTCGTTCGGCCTATTTTTGCATGTTTGTATCAACATTTTTTAAGAGCATCACTTATTTGCTTATTTTAACTCTATTCCATTGGACACTTTGTTTATTAAGCATTTCACTTGTAAAATAAAGTCGAGAAAACGTAAAAAAACACAGCTAGAATAGGTGGACCAAAACCGTTTTAGTTTAGTAAGTCCAGTTATTTTGTTTAGAGTTATTTTATTTATAATAACTGTATTAAACTATGCGGCTTCTTCCTACGGTTGCGAGAGCTAACATGCTGACATACACTACAGATGAAAACAACAAAATTAGTTAGCAAAAGGATCAGATATAACGAAATTTTACTAAATTGAATTTTTCTATACAAAAAAGCTTAGCAAATAAAGAAAAACGGCGAGATCAGGCGGACCAACTCTGTTTTAGACAGACAGTGATGTTTGTTCTCTTCCAGTTTTACACCGAACAATATGAAAATTACGGCATCTCCAGATTTGACTTAAGCGTACCCCTAAGGGGTACGTACACTGATAATACAAAAAATTGAGTCTGAGAGATCTAGGGCGAAAAAAGTTAACCAGGATTTCTTGACAATATTCAAATGATTAAAAATTGCATGAAAAACACGGTAAATTAATTTAATAAATTTAAAAAAGCGAGATCAGGCGGATCAACATTGCTGCAGTTCGACAAAAAAAAAAAAAAAAAAAAAAAAAAAAAAAAAAAAAAAAAAAAAAAACCAGAACAAGGTGACCTATCGGGAAAGATCAAACAGGAGCCTAAATTGTAAAGTACATTAATAAAATTTGATTCTATCATCCAATTTTACCTGATATTCGTAAGTGACGAATGCTAGGGATAACTTTCTGAAGCCCACTGTTAATGAACAAAATCGCGCCTGAGAAACCATGCAGCGAGAACACGCGGACCAAGGATATCCGGAGAAGAAAAAACTGTTGTATATTTAATGACTCTTTGAAATACGTTTTGCTAATCAAACAACTCAGCGAGAATAAGCGGACCGACATGCTTTTCATTTTTAGATAGTTGATGACTCTAGTTCTTCTGCCGAGGCAAGTAAAACATAAAATCAGATCTGAACCGAAACTAGCGAGAATTGGCGGACCGTAATTGTTTTCTTACTATACTTTGAAATGATTCAGTGAATACTGTGGTCAAGTTTTTGTTTACGCAAGGCTGGAAATGAGCTAGGATAGACGGACTCACAGATTTTTAGTTTATTCAGAAATCGTGAGATGCGGTCTGGTTTGATGTAGGTATCAGAAAAATATTTTCTTATCGTGCCAACGTTTCGATCTTTATTGAGGTCATCTTCAGGGCTCAAAATATTTGTCTGCTGTGTGATTGTGCCATTCTTGCGTGTTGAGAGTGCCCTGCACTCAAAACCTTGAATAAAATTCAGAGGGATAGGAATTTTCAGGTTGTGGGGTTAGGAAGTGGGACAAAAAGAAAAAAAACATTTGGTCCCAAAATGGCGAAAATAGGCGGACTTTGACTCGTTTCTTACTAAACTTTTGTGATTAATTTTGTTTAACAAGGTTTGTAAATGAGCCGGACTAGGAGGACCCATATATCTGTAGTTTGTTGGTGACTCTAGTTATTTTGCCCAGGAAAAAATCGGCCAATTTTTTTTTCACCCTGTCATTGCAGTGTAGAAAATCTTATCTGGACCCAAATGGTGAAAATGGACGGACTTGGATTCTTTCCTTACTAAACCTTGAAATGAATATTAAATTGCAAAATTTTTCTTCTTTAAACGAGTCTGCCA
>CM077109.1:11153912-11211973 GCA_039619505.1 Cimex hemipterus
TCTCTCTCTCTCTCTCTCTCTCTCTCTCTCTCTCTCTCTCTCTCCCTAAATTGCATATAAAATTCATAAACCAATCACATCTGGCAGATGGATCAATATTCTATAATTGAACTTTAATTTAACGAATTTTTTAAAAAATTTTGTTTGAGTAAAGCAATTATTATGGTTATTATTATTATTTTTTGTATGAAGGGTCGCAACAGCAAAGGTTATATAAATCCTCGGGGTGTCGGTGCTCTTGAAAAAAAAGTCCAAGTATGTCTGGTTTGAATGCAGGGCCGCCGGATTCGAACCCGGGACCTTTACCATACAGTGATGAACGCCGTGTCAACGCCTAAATCGTTGCGGCCACCTACGCCCCTGATTATTATTATTATTAATAATTTAACTTTTAAAAAATTTATATAAATTTAGTTGAACAATATCGGAATAAATAGTATTCACCATGCACAATGTACTGCCTTATAAATCAAAACTTGCCATGTAGCGAGAACCAAAAAATTCATTTCGTCAAAATAATTAATAAATCTTTCAACTTAATCGAAGTTGATTTAAAATCGTGCTGTGAGACTCGTTTGAATAATGAGGCATAGAGAGTTCAGCGGACGTCCGCATTTTTCTCTCGCGCTAGACCACATAGGAAGGCACAAGGCGGACAAAGATGCTTAGATAATTCAGTAATCAGATAATCCGAAGTTGTGAGTTTTGAAAAGTAAGAGACGTTTAACTCAAAAAGCAGATTTAAAGACTGGCGGTTGCCTCGCCCTGCTTATACCCTGACGATGTCCAGAAGACAAACCAAACCGGCGAAGATAAGAAAAGTCAATGATTGGAAAAAATATACTTAATCGCCTGGCAAGATGTCTTACGGTCCGTTTTATATATTTTTATTCAAATTGTACGCGCAAATTGTTTTTCAAGTAAGTTTAAGCAATTTTGGCTAGTGGGAGAAAAACATGCAGGCATCCACTAAAGATATCACTATATCTGTTGTGCTTAATTTTCAATATTCGGTTTATATATTTTTTTTATCGAATTCTGCGATGAAGTAGTATTTTTTTGTGTGTAATTAGTTAATAGCACAAATAACACATTTAACACCACTCGAAGGGTTGCGTGAATGCATCACGTCGAAACGATTACCCAGCGACAGCTCAAAGATTAAACTTCGTAAATACACAAACTTTAATACCTCATATGCAGATATTTTTCATCTGACTCTTCAAGGTTCTTCAGCGATGAGCGCGTAAAGAAACACATAATGCATAATAACAGTGTAAGAAGTGAAAAGCACAGCAAGAACAGGTAGACGAACGTTAAACTTTACGCATTGACCGGTTTGTTAGTTTGATACTGAAAAACAAAGCAAAACATAAAACATAAAACAGTGGCTGGATGACAACCTAGAATCGCTGAAATCGACGAATATTTGGTTTGTCAACTTGACGTCGTTTTTTCGACATATTCAGTACGGTTGCCAGACTAATCCAACGTAGGCAGACATGATCGGACAAATATGCGTAAAAACATATTTTATTGGTTGGCGAGATGTTGTCTGGGTATAAGCATGGCGAGGATAGACACAGGCGCTTTCAGTTTCTGCTATTTGATTATTTGGAGATCGTGAGATGCGGTCTGGTGAGACGTAGGTTTCAGAAAACCATTTTCTTTATCGTACCAACGTTTCGATCTTTATTGAGATCATCTTCAGGGCCTGGGATTTACATTGTTAAATTTAACAAATATATGTAGGATGTAGAAAATAGTGAATTTATATAATACAAATATATATACATATATTCAATCAAAGTATTTCTACTCATAGAAAGTGTTTGTTTTCTGCGTAATTTTGAGTAGAAATATTGTGATTTTATATAATTTTTTTGCATTATATAAATTCAATTTTTCCCACAATCTACTTGTATTTGTTAATTTTAAGCAATGTTTGTCAATCCCAAGCGCTGAAGATGATTTCAATAAAGATCGAAACGTTGGCGCGATAAAGAAAATGTTTTTCTGAAACCGCAGACTAACAATCACTAATCGCTACACATTTCTGCTATTATTTTTGTTAAAAGTTCATTTGTAAGTATTTCGGGATCTAATGCAGGGCCGCCGGATTCGAACCCGGGACCTTTACCTTACAGCGATGAGCGCCGTGCCGACGCCTGAACCGTTGCGGCTACCGACGCCCCTTCTGCGATTTTTCCCGCGAAATCTATATAAGTCATAAACACGAGTTGTTTTAGTTATAAAATCTAGAATTCGCTACAAGCCGATGTTTGCAACAAAGAAATATGGCGATCCTCTAGTTATCAGGGTTATAAGCAGGGAGAAGCAAAACAATCAAACTCATCATTTTCATCTTCCGAATGAAAACTATCGTCTGGTGATTATTTATTGTTCGTTCTGGTGTGACGGAAGCTTTCGAAAAACTTCTTCTTTATGGTGTTACGTTTCGAACTTTATTGAGATCATCTTCAGTGTTCAAAGTGTTTGTTTTCCGTGTCACTGAACACCACATATTGTAAGTGTTTTAAGCAGGAGAGGCGATCAAACAGTTATTTACCCGAATTAACCATCATCAATACTCCCTTAACTCTTGATTATATTACCGATAAAACTGAGCTATTTTAGTTTGAATCTTGAATTCGTGACAAGTTGATAGTTAGCGAGTTTGCCATCTTCAGTATTCTCTTAACACCTGAAGACATTACTGATAAAAACGAGTTATTTAAGTTATAACAAACTGAAAGTTTATTGAACGAGTAAAACATGTTTCTGGTTGTTAGGGTTATAAGTAGGGAGAGGCAGATAATCAAACCTTCTATTTATAAGAATTAATATACTAGGTTATATATCAACATATCAAGTTTAAAATAAATAATACGTTGAGTATTTTGAACTTTTTAGATTTCAACTTAATAGGTTGAATTATATTTGTAGGAAAAAGCAGATTACCGGATGAAATGATATATTTATGAAGATGTGTAAAGTACAACCTTTTTCCTAGTCATGTATACTTAAAATTCGACATGACACCATTACTTAAGTATGATACGGGTGTTTTTAATCCTAATGCTTTCAGAATAGAAAATTCTAGAATTTAGACATATACTAAGGTTATTTTCCGATAATGCGGGCTATCTATCGGCATTAAGATCTCCTAATAATACATGGAAAGGCTTTCAGGAAGTAATTTCTTTCGTCCAAGCCCTCTGAATACTAATATTCTTACGGAGAAATTTAATTAGAAATTCATTATTTTGAAACTGTTTTTTTTTTCGCCTGCCTGTTGCACCGGGAAGGAACCAGTCTTGCATAGAAGATCCCGGAGGGTAATTGGGCGAGACTCATTACTCCACATGAATAATGCAGATGAAGGATGGATATGGGTGTCTGGACTTCAAGGGCAGCCTACGCCGTACCTCGATTCGGAAACCCAAAAAAATCAACCGGATATTTTTATTGTGTTTTTTTTTCTCTCTCTTTTGACTGTGAAACTCGCCGGGTGGGAAAACGAAACGATTTTTCACCGGCCACGTTTTCAATTATTTGTTATGCAACGGAATAAAATCCGAGTTGTAAAAGCATTCCGCTGTGCGGATGTGGTGTTACTTTATGAATAGGTTAAAGGTTCCTCTCTGACCACATCCACTCTGAAACCTTTCATACTCGATGAGGAAAATTTTGAAGGTTTCTCTTCCATTTGAGACAGTTATTAAAGAATAAGAAGCCTTTTTGTTGAATCACTGATCAAGTCGAACCGTCTTTCTTTTTCGAATCCTCTTGAGAAAATCACTTAAACTTCTGCTCATCCTGTACTCAAATAGACAGAGAATTCATTCAAAATTTAAAAAAAAAATTAGACTATAGCTAACAATAATAACGGATAAATATTACAATGATTAAAAAAAACACCAGCACTTATAATGATAAATTATATAAAATAGAGACAGGACGGATGAATGAATAAGATTTTATTAAAAAAAGAAATAGACACATAACTTGAGAGTTAGATAAATATGACGACAAAAAGATAGACAGCAAGTGAGAGAGTGAGAGAGAGAGAGAGAGAGAGACAGACAGACAGAAAAGGGGAGAAGAGAAGAGTAGTTAACATACAACAAAAAAGGTATAAAGAGAAATAAATAAAAGTAAAGGGAGGTAGAGATAGAGAGCGAAAGAGAAAGTGAGGGAAGAGAGAAGAGAAGAGTAGTGAAAAGCAGAGATGACGGAGAAAGAGAGAGAGAGAGAGAGAGAGAGAGAGAGAAAAGAATAAAGAGAAAGCATGTGTTTATGTGAGAGAGTGAGTCGATTGATTGATTTTTGCTTTATTTAATCTTGCAAAATTAGGTCTTTTGGACCTCTCTTGCACTTAAAGTGTTAGTGAATGAGAACAAAAAAAATCCACATTGTATATTCATCCCAAAGCATATGTGTTAATTATTTTAATCGTATGTACTTAGACAGAAAAACGAAAAGTGAACAAGAGGAAATAAAAAGATAGATAAACAGAATTAAAGCTACAGGAAGACATCCATCTAGACGGAAAACATTCAGATGAAATTAGAATTGACAACTAAATATGTAGTATAAAAATAGTTAGTTTTAAAATATATTCAGTAGACAAAAATAATTTATGATAATTTTATTTCTTGATATTGTTGTTTATCATACTTGTTATTTATTTATTTTTTTTTTCACTACGAACCCCGCTTCCGTAAACAGTCATTGGTGAACGACTCCAGTTTCACAAATCTGCTGGTAGCCCGTATCCTCGTTGGCAGGATTCTTTAAATTGCTTGTCGCCAGTTTGCATTTTTTCTTCCCCTTCGAATGCGGATGCGATAGGGGACGGAAACAAGCGAAAAAAAAACGTCCGATCTACGATCCATTCTGCGAAGTCGTTATTTCAAGGTTCAGAAGAAAAGAGAGTTTAGTCTAATTTTCCAAAAGAGTTAATGATCTCAAGCGCCATTTGTTTGAAGGGTTGGGGTGAAAGGGTTGAATAGCAGATGGGCCAACGGTCAGCACTAAGGAGAACTAATGACCCTTAAGAAGCTCTGCACATGGCCCTTTTTCCACCCCCTGCGATATTTCAAGTCCTGTCCCTACAGACTCATCTCCACCCGCTTTTAGGGCCGGAGTAGGAACGCCCTCAACAATTCAATGCAACAATTGCCATCATCACACTACACTGATGTTTCAAGTTGAAAAAAATATCATTTGGTCGTCTTCTTTTTAAATTAAATTTCCGCAATAAAAATTGGCAAATCATTGAATAATTTTAAATCTAAACTTGTTCATTTATTATACTTAATACCTAGAAGACTTTTAGCTGATATTTGACAGTATTATTTTTTTATAATTATTGATTTTTTAAAATCAAAACTATCGAATTTATTCCTTTGTACTTTCTTGTTTTTAAATCGTTTTTTTCTTCGTTCAATCATGATTTCTTTCCAATTAGCAATTTAATTTCTTTACTTCCTTTTATAAATTTTATCATAGTTTATCGAATGAATGAAAAAGTAAGTGCCACGAGCGGGATTCGAACCGAGGACCTTCGGCTAAATATGTCCCTCCTCCACCACTTGAGCTAGTATTTAGCCGAAGCACGTGGGTTAGAATCCAGCTCGTGGCACTGAGTTTTTATTTTCTATCAAAACCATTAGAAAAGCTTAATTAATTTAAATAAATAATTTTTTCAATAGAACGTTAATAAAATAAACATATTTATTATGAACAATCGAATTTTGCAAGGAAGATTTTTTCTATTAAACACTCACTTTCTCTTTTTTTCTCTGTCCTTCTATAAAATCCTTATTTAATCGTTCTCTTTCTATTTCTCGCCCTCTTTCACTCCACCTGTCTATTTCTTTATTTCTTTCTCCATCGTTTTGTCTATCAATCTTTTTTCACTCTTTCCTCCGTACACACAAATCAGTGGTTTTCTGAACTACGTACCAATCAGTCTTCCTCCCTCCACTCTCTCTCTTCCTCTATCTTCTCTCTTTCTTTATCTCTCCTTTCATCTATCTCTCCTTATGTTTCTTTCTCTCTTTTTTTCTCTTTTTATAAATAAAAACCTTATTCATTCGTTCTTCTCCCACTCTCTATCTCGACCACTTTCTTTCTTTTTTAAAATTCAACTTCCCATTCTCTTTATCGCTTTATTTCCCCTTAACCATATACCTCCCAATCACTCTATCTTGTTCACTTTTTCCCTCAATCTTTCTCTTTGTCTTTTCTTCTTCTTTTCTATTTCTGTTGTTCTTTCTCCCTCTTCTCTTTCTCTCTCTCTATATATATATATATCTATCTCTCCCTATGTTTCTTTCTCTTTTTTCTCTAATTCTCTTTTCTTCTATTTATAAATAAACCTTATTCATTCTCTTCTACTCTCTGACTCTCTGACTTTCTCTCATTCTTGTCTATCTCTTTATTTCCCATCCTCTATATCGCTTTATTTTCTTCTTTATCTTTTTTTGTCGTTCATTCACAACGTTTTTGTAACGAACTATATACCTCCCAATTTCTCTCGTTCTCTATATTTGTTTCTCTTTATCTTTTCTTTTTCCTTTCTATTTCTCTCGTTCCCTCTACCTTCCTCTTCTCTCTCTCTCTCTCTCTCTCTCGCTCTCTCTATCTATCTACCTATCCATCTATCTATCCCTATATTTCTTTTTTTCTTTAATCCTCTCTTTCTTTTTTATAAATAAAACCTTATTTATTCGTTTTCTTCTACACTCTCCCTCTCTCTACTTTCTTCCTTATTATCTTACTATTTTCCATCCTTTCTATCGCCTTATTTTCCTCTTTGCCCTTTTGTTCGTACATTCACATCGTTTTTGCATCTAACTAAATACCTCGCAATCTCTCTTTCTCGTTCTCTTGGTCTTTCTTTCTTCTTTTCTATTTCTATCGTTCCCTTTATCTCTCTCTTTATACTTCTGTTTTCTTTTGTACACCTACTTCAGTCATTTTCTGCCCAATATGTACTTCCCAATCCGTTTTTCTCCCTCGCTCTCTTTATCTCCTGTTAATTCTTCTTTTTTACCATTAAACAAAAGCATGAAGGATTACTTGATATTCTTCTATGTGTGATCCTCTATAAGTTCAGGCGTATCTCGAAAGTTTAACGTTTGCTTTAGTATGAGGGAAGCGGGATTGAACACTTTTTATTGTGAATCTCGCATGATTGTGTCATTCAGGGAAGCTGGTTGAAACCATTTTTATACTTTTTCTGCCCACCTGACTAGTGCACTTTAGCTAGGTTTACCGAGGAAGTGGTTACCAGTAACAGAGGCATGTGTCACGAAACCAAAAGAAACACACATTGTGATAAAGTGGCCGAAACAGGAAATTAACAGTGTTCTTTGTCGAATAAAGGATTTTTAAATTTAATAGGACACATTTTTTATGCAATTCTGAAATGAATGTGAAAATAGTAAATGAATACTTGTCCCATTACTCAAACAATATGACATTAGAGGTTTAAAATTGTTGTAAAAGTTTGATGAAAAGAGATTTTCTTTCTCCGCTCTACCTTCCTGTCTGAGTATCGTGATCGTTCGGTGGCTTTCGTGCCCCGCGGCCACGTTACCGGTGTCCAAATCCTCAGCAATAAACGACTAATCGACCTCTTCCAAGTTCTAACTATTAAATGCTATTCGTGACCGGCTCATCACGGACATTCCGACTGCTAAATTAATTTCCTCCCGTGTAAAGTGATGACGGTCTATTGTTAGACATCGCATTCCGTCTTGGCAGTTGGTTAAAAGAATATTTTTTTAAAAAAGAACACGATCTAAGTATTGCAATAAATCAGATTGAGACAGATACCCCAAGGTTTAATAAATTCGGGATAATCAAGACGAGAATTACGTGGATCCTTTTGACGAGGGGTATTAATTACCACTCGGGACTAGAGGGGCGGAAGACAGATGCCCCATCCTCCAGGTGCGGTCCTCTTCTTTAAATCCTAAACAATCGGAAGAGAGGTGAGGGAGGAAGTGACCCCCAACTTGTCGAGCATCTGGGCCTCATCCTCCGAACTTCCGGTACCAGGGATGGGAAAGCAGGTCCGGCCCGGAAGGGAAAATTTCAATAACGCGGTGGAAAAACTGCCGCATCTGCTGCAGGTCTTTGGATTTCGAAACGTAGCACCAAAGAAACGTCATAGCAGGAAATACTCCTTCTGATACTAGGGCAATCTTTGATTTCACGAATTTGAGTCTTACACTTGATATTGAAATTTTAATTAAAGAACTTTATTTTCCTTTTAGTGAAGACTGATGTACTAAATTTTAAGCAATTGGTTAATAGAAGGCCATATAACTAACTACTGGTCTGATAGGCGATGGTCATTCTAGTCTGCCGCTTCTAGCTTTTGGTCAATCGTTCCTTTACGTTCAAAGTACTGTTTTAATACTAAGAATTCCGAATATTGTTCGTCAGAGAAAGCCAGCCAGTTCTGATCACTAGCTATCAAATCTGGGCAATAGCTTGACCGATATATTTTAAAATCTTTATTTTCCTACTGGCGAAGAATGATCCAACTAAATGATTTGTATAAAGCAAACTTGTCTGGGACAAAATAGGCAGACCATTTGCTCATGTGGTCGTACTGCAAAATGATCTGTACACCTTGTCTGACGACAAAACTCGCTGTTTCTTTGAACATGAAAATATGTTGTGTACAAATTCAATGCTCATCCAGGATGTTCGGCTACTCGCTTTACAAACTTTGACGGTAGATTCTTCATGCAAAAAGGAACTAACAAAAAGCCAAATCTCCTAGTTGATGTCTGAGTGGATCGAGGTCACGATAGCTCAAGTGGTAGAACAGAGGCGTATCTAACCGAAGATCGTGGGTTCAAATGCGTCTCATGCAATTGACTTTTTTTTTATCTCAACTAAAACCCTTAATTAATATATTAATTGGTCAAGCGGACTACGAATTTATTGTACTAAAAAAAAGTTTTTTTTTTAATTAGAAAAACTCACTATGGTGATACTAAACTACTATTTCTAAACCTAGAGACCAGCAAATTTTTTCCTTCCTTTTTTTTCTTTCAATTTCTTTTTTTAGATGAAGAAATTTCCGGAGGAAAAGAAAAAATCTCGCTCTGGCGTGACGTAGTTTTCAGAAAAACAGTTTCTTTATCGTGCCACGTTTCGAACTTTATTAAGATCATCTTCAGAGCTCAAAGTGGGCACTCTCAACACGACATACACGAATGACACCTCTACACGGAAAATAAACACTTTGAGTTGCATTTATGTTTGTTTTGTCCTGTGTGTAATATTTTTGGATTTTTAAAATCGAATCAGGCTAGATGAATTAGCTTTTTTTTATTAACACTGCTATTAAAAAAATTTTAATCAAAAAAGTTTTCTTAAAAATTAAAATAAAAAGTAATTTTTCATAATTTAATAACACCCAAGGTTCAACTTTTTTCCAAGCCGAATGAGATTTCCTCATCGAATAGAAGATAGAAAAATCGAAAAAAAATTAAAATAACAAAACTGGTCTGCAACGTCAGACGATTTCTAGAATACAGTAAAAAAAGCGTTTTCCCAAAAGTGAATAGCCATGACTTGATAAATGACGCAAGACATCAGGGTTATAAGCAGGGAGAGGCACCGTATTGTTTATATTTGTTTTATTTGATCCTTTCTTTAAAACGAATTTGTTTTTTGTCTTTCAATGATTGTTAAAATCGAAATTGTTTTGGTGTTCAAAATGGTGGGTAGCCAGTGCTGAAGGATTTTGTTTGGCTTTTTCGCAATCATAGATATGCTGTATATAATAGAATATTGGTTTGAGCTGTTTCGTCCTCACTCGACTCTTTTTTTTTTTTAAATTAAGATTTCACAATAAAAAATAGTTTAGTTTTGGTTGAATTCTGGGCGATCTTTTCAGCAGGTTGGTCTCTTGTAAATAGATCCTATGTTAGATTGGCAATACTGTTTTATGATAGGAGAATTGTTGTCATCGCTTATCTAAACCGGTTTCTCTTGTAAAAACTCCTAAGGTTTGAAATGAAACGTCCGTTTTGGTTTATCTAACTCGGCTTTCTTTTGCGCCAAGAGCTCAAATCAAGGAATTTCAAGGTTGAAGATTTGGTCTCAGAGTTAAGCATGAAATTTCCAAAACTAAAAACGTGCCAAAGACTCTTCCATCTAAGATAGCCCGAAGAGATAACGGCCGATATATTTGGTTTTTGACAAATCTCTGGCCGTAGGTAAACCTCGTCGGCAGGTGATGGCGAACATCTGTCCAGCCGATATCACACAGATCTACATATGTCCCGAATTATTAACTCTACACAAATCCGATTATTGGAATCGAACCGAAGGAAGTTAGCCCCACGTTCAATCGTAAATATAAATACTGACTTATAGCCGAAATCGGACGGACTTTACACAATCTTTTTGAGATTAGCCGTGATGGCATATAATAATAATTATTCTTGGTTTATATATTTTTTTAAATTAATAAAAAATATTCACGAAAATTCTGACAGTTTTTAAAATAACGGCATGACTACATCCCAAAAACTGGCTACGCAAATTGTCTTATTTTGATGTATTTGTTAAACACTGCTATTACAAAATTCCTTACTCAGAAAAAAGACTTTTTCGAACCGATTTAGTTTCTCATCGAATAGAAAAAAAAAGTGAAACAACAAAACTCGTCTTCAACGTCAGCCGATTTCTAGAAAGAGTGGAAAAGCGTTTTCCCAGAAGATGAAGAGCCATGTCGTGATTTAATGACGCAAGGCATCAGGGTTATAAGCAGGGAGAGGCATCGTATTTTTTTCTATTTGTTTTATTTTATCCTTGTTTAAAGCGACTTTTCACTTCTTTCACTGTTGCTTGCTGAAGAAAAAATACTTTAGTTAGATATTATATCGGCTATTAATGTAAAATTCTTTTGAAATTTTTTTTCCAAAGTAAGATACGATACAAGGGTTACAGGTAATTGAAAAAATTGTAGGGTGAAAAAATTAATTATATTTATAAGGTTACGTGGTCCGCTTGACCAAATAAATGCTTTTACAATCAATTAAGGTTTTTGGTTGAGGTAAAAAAGGCAGGGTCACAAGAGGGATTCGAACCCACGACCTTCGGCTAAATTCGCCTCTGCTCTACAGCTAGAACTACCGTGACTTCGATCCGCTCGGACACTAACTTCCCGTCTCAACCCCACCTTTTCTGCCATTTTTCAAAATTCGAGTGGATCGAAGTGAGGACAGCTCAAGTGGTAGAGCAGAGGCGTATTTAGCCGAAGGTCGTGGGTTCGAAACCCGCTTGTAACAGTGACTTTTTTACCCCAACCAAAACCTTAAATAGTTGAAAAATTAATTAACTTGTAAGGAAGCGATTATTTTCTGATTTTTATAGGCAAAAAAAATCTTTCAAGAAGTGAACACACATCAATTATACCTTATAGATTTTTAATGAAATATTTTGAATTTTTTTAAGGAAAGACGCCAAATTTAAGCAAGCTGGGAGAGGCGTTTTCTAACTTCCATTTCTTTGGTTTTCTCCAGGGTTTAAACACTATTAATATCTTATTCGACAATTTTTTTGTTAGTTTAAAAAAAATCATATGCACCTTAGAAACTTACTGTTTCGAGATTTCGTGAAATACTGGAAAAATCGTCTAAAATTCAATTTTTTAATAAAGACACTATTTTCTGCTTTATGTAGCAAACTAGATACCAAAAATGGAATAAACTTTCATTTGGCTGTTCATTAGGTTTTTAACAAAAAATTCTTTAAACCGAATTGCTTTTTGAACGTAAGCCCAGGGAAATAAGCAGGGAGAGTCGACGACTAGATAATCTCTTTAGGCTTCTCTTGTGTTTTACCACAAATATTGTCTTGTTCCTGTTTTGTTTCGTTAAAATTATAAAAACGACCATTTTTATATTTAAAACTTCTTATATCAAGTTGTCGTGTAATATTACAAACCCCTTCTGAAGGAAAAAAAAAGAAATTTTTAAATTTTAATGCTTCAATTTGAAGTAATTTTTATGATAAAACGATTTTTTAAAAAGAAAAAAACGTTACTTTTACATAATAATAAGAATTAATGTAAATCTTTAAAAACGTTCCTCTTTTGAACTAAGAACGGCGTACAAAGCGATGTCTGGGTGATAAGCAGGGAGAGGCATTTTCTAGCTTCCGTTTCTTCGATTGTTCGTCTTGTTAAACCCTATTCGCGCCTTCTGCTGGTGCTGATTCAAATTTTTAGTTTTACCAATTGATGATGTGTCACAATTTCAAAATCCTGTCAGGCGCAAATAGTACGATTTTTATAGAATTTTAAGTCTTCAAATACACGCTGCTTTATGGAGTGTTAGTAAAACATATTAAACAGCTTTTAGTAAAAGTATTTCTTTTGTTTTTAATTTTCAACTTCATAAACCAAGAAGGGGAACAATTATATAATTAGGTTTAAAATTTTCACTTAACAAAAACATCATATCAACAAAGTTACGAAAGAAAAAACGCCTCGAAGAAAATGTACATTGATGGAAATTTTGTATGATTTTTACGGCCTATGGTTAAGCGTTTACTATGATAGCAAAATAAATTGGGTTTTATGTTTTATTTTACGGGCCTGATATCATCTGTACAAAGTATGAGTTTACTAACGTTCGCCTTGAAACCACTTGGGTAAATAAATAATGATCGTTGTAAAAATTAACAATGCCAGTTTTTTTCCCCACCAGTGCAATTAATTAAGTTTGATTACACTCACTAAAAGCACAACCGGTGTAATTATACGTCGTAAAACGATTATGTTATAGATAGGAGGCATAAGTTTATGGACTTCGGGAGCGTCTGCGTTCGATGGGACGTTAGATAAAACTTTTATAATTATTTCGTTATTTTAAGAGTTTATCGCATTATATAAAGGTTGTGGGATTTCGTAATTTTCGCTGGATGTCCGCACATTTTCCCTCGCATTAATTCTGTTTTGTCTGTAAGGAAAGGTTGTCGTTTAAGTTACTCCAAATGGCCTGAAAATTTATGCCTTTGTTTTGAAGTTTGGCGCGTTTTCCTTTGGATGCCCTCGTGTTTTTGCCAGTTTATTTAATTCAAATTTAAGTCTAGACCGAAAAGAGCTGACCTGATTCCTATTCGAAATTCACATTTTTGTAAAAATCATAATTTTACGACCCGAATGAGCTACGATCTTGATGAATGAAAAATCTGGAGATTTTGTGTATTGTATCTTCAGTAGACGGTTGCATTTTTCTCTCGCGCTAGTTTGCCTTGTCTGGAATTCCACTGAGCTTTTACTGTATTTTTAACCATCCATCTTGCCTTCAGGTTTTGTGTCATCTTTAGTCTATTGATGTCTTACGAAACAGGGAAAGACCGAAAACGGCCGAACTGATGACAACTCAAAACTCACGTTTTTCAACAAAATTCATCATGATTTTACTATAATTTTACAACCTGAATGAGCCGTGATCTTGTTGAATCGGATAATATGAAGGTTTTGCGGAAGTTTGACATGTTAGGTGGGTGTCTGCTCGTTTCTCTCGGGCTAATTTCTTTTATATATGTCCGGTAATTTTAGTGGTTATTTATTTAACCACAAATCTAAACCGTCTTGAAGTTGTATACCAATTTCAGTTGATTAGTGTGAGAGACGAAGCGAACTTATTAGCGAATAAGTTATATTTTCAGTGAATGTACGCATGTTTCTCTCGCGCTAGTTAAGCCAATGTAAATTCAGTGATATTTTATTTAAACATAAAAACACCAATCAAATTACTCTCGTTATCTTATGTCGTTTTGGTAATTGTAAAATATTTTTTGTTAACTTGAAAATTTTCTGATGTACAACGAAAATATTTGACCAGATAGATTGTTGACAAGAAATTTTATGTTGCCATCATCGGTTGGTGTCCGTATGTTTCTCTCGCTCTAGTTTTATGTACATGTTTCGTGAAAGTGTTATAAATATTACCACCCATCCTTTTTTAGGATTTATTCATTTGTTGACTTGATGATTTTCTGATGTAAAGCCAAAATATTTGACCAGATAGATTGTTGACAAAAAATTTTATGTTACCACATCGGTTGGTGTCCGTATGTTTCTCTCGCGCTAGTTTTATGTACATGTTCCGTGAAAGTGTTATAAATATTACCACCCATCCTTTTTTAGGATTTATTCATTTGTTGACTTGATGATTTTCTAATGTAAAGCCAAAATATTTGACCAGATAGATTGTTGACAAGAAATTTTATGTTGCCATCATCGGTTGGTGTCCGTATGTTTCTCTCGCGCTAGTTTTATGTGCATATTCCGTGAAAGTGTTATAAATTTTACCACCCATCCTTTTTTAGGATTTATTCATTTGTTGACTTGATGATTTTCTAATGTAAAGCCAAAATATTTGACCAGATAGATTGTTGACAAGAAATTTTATGTTGCCATCATCGGTTGGTGTCCGTATGTTTCTCTCGCTATAGCTTTGTCTTGCATTACCGTGAAAGTCTTATACATATTACCATCCTCCGTTTTTAGGTTTTAGTTAGTTGTTAAATTGATATTTTCTGATGTTCAACGCAAATATTTGAACAGATAGATTACTTTTTATGTTACCATCAACGATAGGTGTCCAAATGTTTCTCTCGCGCAAGTTTTCTTCATTGTTTCAGGAATTTTTGTGTCATCAGATGGTTAGGTTTTCAATTCAGGTCTGCCAATACTTCAATTAAATTTTGCATTTGAGACGTTGTTATTTTCATAGCTTTAGTACAGAAATTTAAAAATCCGTCCCGTCCTTTGTGTAAGCCGGTGTCACGATCGTGTTGAAGGCAGTCACAACACAAGGCAACAAAGATGTTATCGTGGGAAACGGCTTGATGTAGGTCCCATGACAGTTTCTTCAGGGGGGGAATCAAAAATAAAGCCAGGGTGTGAAGGAGACCCGGTCAGAACTGCCCAATCACCGCTGCCACCGTCATTAGGCGGCCCCTTTCGTTATTTACAATGATCGTTTGAAAAATCATTTTTTTCCTCCTGCCCATGACTAGTTTTGAAGCGTCTAATTACACGTGACAAGCATGTCTGCAAAAAAAATCCAATGGAACGCAGGATCAAAGCTGATGGGCTTGAATCTTTGACAAGGAGTCCAAACTTAAAAACCCGTCGACCGTTCGTTAAATCAAAAAACCTTTCTGTATACTGTAAATACAAAATAAACCACGTTGCTTCATATTCTTAACATAATTATATTAATGATAATTACGTGTGCCCACAAATTTCATCCCTTACTTTATAAAATGATTGGAACCGCTGTTCTCACGCAATAATTTGCCACCGGGAGGGTTGTACTAATTGTAAAAATTACGTATAATTTGAGCACCTGGATGGATGTCGATAACGAACTGATAATTTCACCGTCGAGACGACTCTGACAAACAGTCTCTATTAACTAATTATCCGAGGTAGTGATAGCATCAGAACGGCTAAATAACCTCCAATCATTATAAAAATTAACTGTTTTTCCAAAATTAACAGATGGTTTTTTCTTATACACACTCTAGCTGTCTGTCTCTCTGTCTCTTCTCTCATTCTCTACTTTTTATTTGTTTCTCTTTATTTCTTTTTTGCTGTATATTAACTACACTTCTATCTTCTCTCTCTCTCTCTCTCTCTCTCTCTCTCTCTCTCTCTCTCTCACTCTCTGGCTATCTGCTACTGTGAGTTTGTGTGTCTATCTGTCTCTCTCTCTTTTTTATATATTTCTGGTGACCTTTGTAGGTATATTTCTTTTTCTGTATATATCATATATATAGAGAGAGAGCCATCCACTTCCTTCTGCACCTCTTCTCACTCTATCACCCATCAACCCACACACCACGCGCACGCGCAATGCATCCGTTTCTCGTTGTCTCTATATAATATCTTTCTGGTTTGTAACTCATTTACTCTCTCTCTCTCTCTCTCTCTCTCTCTCTCTCTCTCTCTCTCTCTATCTATCTATCTATCTATCTATCTATCTATCTATCTATCTATCTCTATCTATCTATCTATCTATCTATCTATCTATCTTTCTATATTTTTTTTCTCTCTCTCTAATTTCTATCTCTTCATTTGCTTGCTGTCTGTCTATTTCTCTAATTTCTTCTCTCTCTTACTACCTACTTCTCCTTCTCTCATTCTGCGTATATTCTACAAATTAATATTAATATCTTTCTTTTTCTCATTGAGTTATCTATCAGTAATTGAACTATTTATCCATCTGTTTGTTTGCCAGTCTTCTCGGCCAATCTTTTTCTCCCAACTCTCTCTCTCTCTCTCTCTCTCTCTCTCTCTCTCTCTCTCTCTCTCTGTCTTTCTCCCTTTCCTTCTCCCTTTTATCACTGTCTCCCTCTATTTGTCCTTCCTGTGTATTTACTGTACATTTATTTGTCTGTTTTTCTTTCAGTTTATTTTTTCATTTTGTCCTATCTAACAAGACGACCAGGCTGGTGGAGCACGAGCTTTAACAGAACTTTGGTGATTTAGACTCAAAAATACCTAAAAGACATACGCCACTTCATGTGAATAGGTCCGGGTGCCTCTTTAAAAAAAATTAATTTTGCGGTTTTTAGAATTTCAATTTCATCTTTCTACAATACTTGCACAAATAAACTAAGTGATTATATCCTTTAACAACATTTTTCATTCCGATTGCAATAAAAATCAAGTAAAAGCTATCAAAGTTTATCAATAAGCAAAAAAGTTCTACCAAACAAATATTTTTCAAGTAAACTATTTCTTTCTTTTTTCAAGAAACCAATACGAAATTTCGTTTTAGCACCTCTGGAGGTCCCAAAATATAAATGATCGATTCTTTGTTTTTAATTTTGTTTCTCGATTTTTTAGAAAACCTTATCGGAGTATCACATTAAAACGGCTATAACTGAAATACGGTTGAAGGATTTTAATTGTAATATCAAACAGTCTATTTGAAAGAAAAATAACATTATTTTGTAATATCCTATGCACCATTAAAATCTATAAAATATTTCTAACACAAAATCCACAAAATAGTTATATTCTTTGTAGGAAATGGACCACGATTTGTTAAGTAAAAATAATAGTCTGATTTTTACGTTTCATACAATTATGATATCAAATCCACTTGGCAATCTCTTTAAAATGAATAATCAACCATGAAAATCGGAAGCTTTTTAGAATAGTGATATTGGAGCTAATAACGTAACCAAAGTCTGAAAGGTCGTCGGAATTATAAGTCAAAATATTAATTTACTAAATCCACCAGTTTCGTGTTCCGCTTGACCAATTAATACATTACAATTAATTCAGGTTGAGATGAAAAAAAGTTAATGGCACGAGCGGGATTCGAACCCACGATATTCGGCTAGATACGCTGCTGCTCTACGAAGTGTCAAGTGGTCGAGCAGCGGCATATCTAGCCGAAGATCGTGGGTTCGAATCCCTCTCGTCCATTGACTTTTTTCACCTCAACTAAAAACCTTAATTAATTGTAATATATTAATTGTATATTAGTCAATATAATTACATTAGTCAATATTCCCCAAAGAAGCTATCTGAGGGTTGTAGAACGCAGGAGACTAGAAAAATTCAACTTTTGACCATTTTATGACCTACTTTGCTTACGGATTTTATGTTAAAATGTCCAAAACAATGTAGTACTTTTGTGGCTATTTAGGGAATTACTTATTCTCATTTGTCAATTTTTCTAATTATTTACTTGCATGCCACCGTGAAAATGGTGTTCGTTTTCTTCCATACGTCTGTCTGCTTTTCTTTTTCTTATTTATGCAACTAACTTGTATATCACAAAAATTCATGGATTAAGCTTATCTAATCCTAAGCACAAAGTGCAATACGCTGTGAAATAATGCAAAATGTTGGATGTTTGGGCGTATTTATTGCGAAATAACTTTTAAATTATGTGTAATTAATTTAAATTTAATTCCAATTGTCTGTTTTAAATTTTAATGTTTTTTTTTGTAATCTGGGAAACCTTCTTATTAACTTCAATAGGATATGTATTCATATTTATTTAAATGTTTTCAGATTTTATCTCTTTCCATCGTTTGTGACTGGGCAATTTTTTTTTTAATTTTAAAGAATAGATATTTCGCATGGATCTTTTTATAGAAATGATTGCACGCGATTATCGCAAACAACTATTTTCCATGTTATTTCCTTTCATCAGGGACGCGTAACATTCATGAACAAACATGAATAATTGAAGCGGTAAATGCAAATGAGTTTCATTATTGGTTGGAAGTGCGCGTTCAACTTTATGGCATAATTCCATTTCCAGTTGTTTCCTTCTATTTCACGAAAGTGGGACGCGTTCTTGCTCTATGTGAAATTTCGATTTTAATTGCGAGAAATTTTCAATATAATTTACAGGGTGTACTTTTAGATGGCCCAGTTGATTTTCTCTTGTGACTTGTTTCAAAGTTTTACATTTCTTTTTGAGGAAAATTATACAGGGTACTTCAAAATTTCAAATAAGACCCTGTACAACGGGGCACATAATTTTAAAAGATTGTTCACTCTGAAAACAAGAGCGCAATCGGATTTGAAAATTGGTCAAAAATGATAACGTTTTTGCAAAAAGAAACCGGAAGCGTAATTTCCACGAGGGGCTGAATATTTTATTGATATTCCCAACAATCCGAATTCCTCCCTCCGAAATTTGAAGGGTTTTAGGGTAAAAAATAAAATTAGAAATGTACTTCGGACTTACAATTTTAAGCCGTATCGCTCTCTTCTTGTCCAGAGAATTTGGGACTCTGATTATGACAGGCTTCCTTGCACAAAAATATCGATTAGGGAGGCTGAAGAAAACGTCCTTCCAAATGGCATCCTAAACGTCGGAATTTGTGAACCTGGGGAGAGGGAACGTTCGAGAAATTCGAACTCGTCAGATGTCATCATCAGATTGTTCACAATATCAACGTTCTGTGTGGACTGGTTGTAAATTAGTTGTGCCTCTACGAATTTAAGTGGTGCTCAGTTCTTCAACTTTTTGAGGGACGTTATTAACATTGATGATGCTCCTCAACAATAACGACAACGAATGGTTCTCCAGCTTGATGGATGCCCTGCACAAAATTCTTTTCAGGTGAGAAATTATTTGAATCGTCATTTCCGGGGAGAGTGGATATGACCTCATGGCCTTATCCGTTGTCCTTCTCGGTCACCCGATTTAACTCCACTAAGACTATTTTCAGTGCGGCCATTTACAAAACAGAGTCTGCGCCAATCATAACGCAGTAATGGCCCTGTATTAGTCGGCGTTGAGGTGAGCGGCCACAGAAGAAAATTCCAAGTGCTTCTTTCAAACCAACCAGAGAAAAACTCCCAAAATATCTAAAACGAAAAAAATAAGTTACTGTTGGTCTGGGATTCCAGAATGGGCGTTTCTGTCACAAAAAAAACTAAAAACAATGATTATGCGCTGATGAAGGACGTGAGACGCCCGAAACGGGTCAATGAATGGTTTGAAAGAAACATTTGGATTTTTGTTTCTTCTGGGGCCGCTCACCTCAACATAAATGTAAAATTAGCAATTAACTCATTAACTTCAGTTGATGTACTGCTGCAATGGATAGAAAATGCTTGTCAACCCATCTTCCATGACTCTAACACCCTGGGCAACGTTAGTGGTTGCATCTGCGCAAGGCAGTCAGTTCGAACATTAAACACTTTTTATATAAGGTTGGTGTCCAAGTGGTTCGTAGTCACGATAGATCAAGTGGTAGAGCAGGGGCGTACGTAGCCGAATGTAGGGTCGTGGGTTCGAATCCCGCTCGGGGCACTAACTTTTTCATTTCAACCGAAACCTTAAATCCCATTGTACTATTATTCCCAGCGCGAAAAATCCTTTAAAATGATGTATCAGGATGTATAAGATCGTATTTGAAATTGTACAGTCTTGAGGAAATCCTGTATAATTTTTCTCCAAACAGGTAAAAATTTAAAACTTGGCTAAAAGATATTAAAAATGTATTTTTTTTTATTGTCATTGTTTAAGAGAAATTCAGTCGGGCCTTCTTAAAAAAGATACCCTGTATAGAAAAATGGATTATCGGTGAAGATCGGTAGTTTGATCGATCGAAATCGATTGGATCCGGCCGCAAAAAAATCCTCCGCATTGTGCAAAGGGTTAGATTTTTCATTTGATCCCCTACCTGAAAAGAAAGCATGCGACGGGGTGTTTTCTTAACGAGCCGAGCAATTAATCAAAGCAATCGTTCATAAGGATCTAATGCGGTCCTTCCCACGGGGCTTAAACAGGGCCAGGTAGGGCAAAGGGTGAAAAGGACGACACATTAATTCCACCCCGGCTAAAGCATATCGGCCATCTGTGCGGATAACCGTTCTTTATCTCATCCAGGACTATCTGGCATATGCCCCTTGGATTAGACAGCAGGCCCATCTCAAGAAAAGGTGTCCGATAACTTAACGAGGGAAATCCGCCTATCTGCTCACTAATAATTAATTATTCAGGGGTAAAAAAGGCCTCGTGTTTCATTAGACCATAGAGAATAGCACTGCTTCCAAATAAACAACAGTCTGTTTGTTTAATAAGTAGTAGCAAGTACAACCATGGCAGATGTCTTACATCCAGATTTTCCTCTAATATCTATAAATTTTTATTAATAATGGAAATTTATTTAAAACTTTCTCTAGAGTTAGCAAAATGTGTGTTTTTAACGTTTTATTTGTTTTTTACAACTGCATTCTTAGATGCAACAAGTAAAACAGATAGTATTTACATGTTAACTTATTAAAGATGGCGTGAAAGCTTGAACAATTACCATCCAGTGATGGTAGCCGTTAGTACTTCATACGATGAGTGAGATGTATTTCTTCGTCGACATCAACCGCTAAGGCTGTCGCGGGGCCACCGACGCTTCAGTCTTCTGTTGGGATTATTAGGTAATGTGGTGGATGACAGGTTTTTGACGAAAGGGTTCGGATGATGGAGTAGTTTGGAGTGGAACGTTTTGTAGCGATGTTGGGCTAGCTCGGTAACAAAAAGGACGTATAAGTCAGTCTGGATGGTCTGATTGGATACATAGAAAGGGGCTTGTACTATTCTTCGGAGGATTTTAGATTGAAGGGATTGGATTCGATTGAGGTTGGAACGCTTAGCAGTACCATAAAGTTCGAATCCGTAGGTCCAAATGGGGCCCAGGAGGGAAATGTAAAGTTTTCTTTTGTTAATGAGAGTTTTGATCGTCTGTCCATTAGTCGTTTAAGCATGAAAAATCGTATATTACAGTCTGTGCGTTTAAGTCGTGTATGGGGGTTCCACGTCAGTCGTTTGTCTAGGTAGAGTCCGAGGTATCGTACATGGTTCGCAATTGGGATGGGAATGTTGTTGAGGTACACTGCTGGGAGTGTTTTCTTGTTTGTAAATATTATGTTCGTTGATTTGGTTTCGTTGATCTTGATTCTCCGCCGACGGAGCCAGGATTCTAGGGTGTTTAGGTGAGTCTGAAGATTACGAGAAGCAGTGACAGGATCTTTATCAGGAGAAAGGATTGCGGTATCATCGGCAAAGGTGAAGGTAATAGTGTTTGGTTGCGTAGGTAGGTCGGATGTATAAATTGAATATAGGAAAGGAGCGAGCACGCTGCCCTGTGGGACACCTGCAAGAATAGGATGGAGTTTGTGAAGTTTTGTGAGATACTTGGAAATAACGATCGTTAAAATAGGATTTTAGGATAAGGTAATAGGTTGCTGGTAGGATGTTCTTGAGCTTTCACAGCAGCCCTGGGTGCCATACTCGGTCAAAAGCTTGGTGTATGTCCAAGAACACACCCGGGCAATACTGCTTCAGTTCAAGGGATGTGGAAATAACGTCGATTATGCGTTGTGTTTGTTGTACAGTGGGTATTTATTTACAGTGTATTTTGGGTGCTTTGATAAAAATCATAGCTCTATAAAAAACTACTATATCGTAATAATAGCAATTATAATTAAATATTAGTATATATACTATTAGCTGTACAGATGTACAAAAATCTATCATGTCATCGCAACATTCGTACAAATGCTGTCAACTCTGCGCTTGAGTTTTAAAAGTCCACGGCCCTTTCAATCACGGTTGGCAATACGGAATTATTGCCAAACCTGAAATACTAGTACCTCTCATTCTAAAATGGTACGGATCTGATCGTACCCAACACCCATGCCTCTTTCCTCTTTGGTGTTCCTCAAGGGACGTCTCTGTGCTGGTGATATACCATACCATTAATCTAACGACTATTGACGGATGGAACTATGTTTTTGGCAGTTTGGTACGTCCTAAGATTTACGGGTAATAGGCAGTCGCCAATTTATCTTTCGCCTCGTTGCCTCTCTGCTCTACGTACACATCTACCCATACTAATAATAATTTTTTTTCAATGAATGATAAGCGCCTTGAGTATTAAAGTGTGAGCAATGCAGATTGTATGGAAGAATGGTCTTAGGATACCCTTCGCGATACGCCACCTGTTGTTAGTATAATACGATTTGGACTAGCAGAAAAATAGTGAATTTAGCCAGACACTAGGTTATGTTATTTTGTGGATGTGCTGACAATTACTAACTCAACTTAAAATTTCTTAACACGGTTAATTCTTATTCCGATCTACCCAGCAGGTCCTTTTATATTGAAAAAGGCAAAAAAATTCTTCAAAAACTACGTGGTTTGCGAGCTTAATTCTTTCCAATCGAGTCAGAAAATCGTTTTAATTAAAAAAAGACAATAAAATTGGTTTCTTTTTTCGTTATTGTCGAAAACTTTTACGAGATTAATTATAATTCCAATCGATCCAACAGAACGTTTTACATAGAAAAAATAATACGTTTTTCGTTATTTTGTGTTTTTTCTCGGAAATTACGTGGTTTACGAGCTTAATTCATTCCAATCGACCCGACACGTCGTTTTAGACAGAAAAATACAATAAAATTGGTTTCTTTTTTCGTTATTGTCGAAAACTTTTTTCGAGATTAATTATAATTCCAATCGATCCAACAGAACGTTTTACATTAAAAAAAACATTCTTCGTTATTTTTTTTTATTTTTTTTTCTCGAAAACGGTTTTTTGAGCTTAATTATAAGTCCAACCCCACTCAGCAGGTCGTTTTACATAGAAACAGACAATACCTAACGACAATTTTTTCTTTTTTTTTGTATGTTTTTCCTCAAAAATTACGTGGTTTACGAGCTTAATTCTTTTCATTCGACATAGGAAATCGTTTTACTACGAATAAAACAATAAAATTGGTTTCTGTTCTTGCGGTTTTATCAAACATTACCCGAGAGGTCGTTTTACATAGAAAAATACAATAAAATTGGTTTCTTTTTTCGTTTTTGTCGAAAACTTTTACGAGATTAATTATAATTCCAATCAATCCAGCAGAACGTTTTACATAGAAAAAGGTAATACATTTTTTCGTTATTTTGTTTTTTTTTTTTTTCGAAAATTTCGTGGTTTACGAGATTAATTATAATTCCAATCGATCCAGGAGAATGTTTTACCTAGAAAAAGATAATAAATTTTTTCGTGTTTTTTTCTCGAAAAAAATTTTTTGAGCTTAATTATAAGTCCAACCTTACTCAACAGGTCGTTTTACATAGAAAAAGACAATACATAACGACAATTTTTTCTTTTCTTTTTTTTTTTTTTTTTTGTATGATCTTCTCGAATATTACGTGTTTTACGAGCTTAATTATAATTCCAATCGATCCAAAAGATCATTTTACATAGAAAAAGATAATACATTTTTTCGTTGTTTTTTTTTTGTGTTTTTTCTCGAACACTACGTGGTTTACGAGCTCAATTCTTATTCCAATCGACACAGCTTCAAAAGAATCGAAGCATGCTTACCATTCATGCACACGACTCTAGGAATAATGCAATTGTGAGTCAGGAAATTTCGAATTTATCAAAACTTACAGCTCAAAATGCCCTCTCGCACAGTGTAAAGTAGATACTTTTTCAAAGCATGCTCAACGTTTTAACATAGTTGCAAGACTAATGTTTTAGTATTTTGACTTTCAAAACTTTACATGATTTTTCTCGTTTTTACATAAATGAGAGTTTTACATGTTTCTAATGACTGGCTGTGATTGTCAAAGGGTAAAAGTAACAGGAAAATTGTCCCGTCAAAATTTCGAAAGTGACGAATTAAAGGAGTGTTCTGCCAGAAAACACAGCCAGATCATTTTCACTGAGACAGATCCTCGCCTCTTTGCACCTGGATTGGCCATTTAAATGTTACGCAACCATTTTGGCAGGTGATGTCCTAAATTCTGCTTTGGACCTTTCAAAAAAGTCTTTTTGATTGAAAAAATCACTCCTACGACGAATTTTTACCTGTTTTGAGCTTTTATTAAGGATTTTTGAGATTTTAGTTCTAAATTTGTTTCTTTATTGATTGGAGTAATTAATTTCAATAGATTTGACAATAAAAAATTTATTTTTTATCAATTATATTTACAATCAATCCTAGGTAAAGCCTAAAAAATATAAATTTTAATTGCATGGATACGAAGTCGGGTTGGCATGATTTTCACAAGGATTGTAATTAATACAAGATGACTTTCACCTAAGATCGCACCGGGTCTAAAGGCTTAAGAATCTCAAAGGTAAAAAAGTAAAAGGAAGATCTCGACCGCCGGCTGGGATCATGAACTCCGGGCAAAATTAATACGTGAGAGAGAGAAGGAGAAACGGCAATACGGTTAGCCGGAGATATATCTGCGTGCGTGATCCGCAACGTGGGAACAGCTTCGCCGGCTGGAATCTGCAAGCGATTCTGCACATTTTTCGCAGATATGATTTTCCACTCGTACTGGGCACCTGTCAACCGTTGATGGCAGGTGGATGCCGATTAGAGTACCGATTGATCCCATATGCACAGTCATATTCCATTCGGCAACAAAATCCGGATTTTTTATCCGGACCGACTCGACA
The DNA here is from genome assembly GCA_039619505.1 of Cimex hemipterus. Lineage (NCBI taxonomy): Eukaryota > Metazoa > Arthropoda > Insecta > Hemiptera > Cimicidae > Cimex > Cimex hemipterus. The sequence goes on from CM077109.1 coordinate 11,178,924, forward strand.
TTGCTCTAAGTGTCAAAGCTGAAACTTGTAGTTTAGTTTATAAAAACTTTAAATATTAATTGAACGTCCGCAAGTTCGTCTTATTAACATAAGTTAAACCGTTCAAAATGAAGGGTATACAACGTAATGTATAGTCATTAATTTTTTACAGCCAAACAATATGCTTTTCTAGCTTTTCATAAATATATCAGAAACTAAGGGAATCTTGTAAGAAATTTCATTTCTTTTATAAGGTCACATTTACGACCTTATACACTTAATGCTGAATACAGCTATCATAAACAACCAATTTGTCCATTCCGGCCAGACTGTGGTCTAGTGAGGAAGTTTATGTAATTTTCAATTCCAAAAAAACGCGTTTTTCTAACTTTTCTAAATGTATCAGAAACGAATAATTTTGTGTAGAAAAAAGAAGAAGTAAATATAACTTGGAATTGCATGGCCTTTAATTCCATCGCGTTTTTTACCTTATAGACTTGATTTATGCTGAATACAACAAGCGTAAACAACCAATTTTTCTATTCCGGCCAGACTGTGATCTAATCATGAAGTCGTTGTGATTTTTAAAGCCAAAAAAACCTGTGTTTCTAGATTTTGCAAATATATCAGATACTAATAATATTATTAAAATAAAGAGGATCTAATTGAAAGAAAAAAAAATTAAATTTCTTTTAAATCAATAGCTTTTACTACCTTAGAAACTGAATTTACGCTGAACGAAACGGCCATGTCCGTTCCGGCCGGACTGTGATCTAGTGAGGAAGTTTATGTAATTTTAAATGCCAAAAAACGTGTTTTTATAAATTTTCTAAATATATCAAAAACGAGTAATTTTGTGTAGAAAAAGTACGAAGTGCATATTACTTGAAATTTACATGGCCTTTAAATCGATCGCGTTTTCCACCTTATAGACTTGATTTATGCTGAATACAACGCGCATAAACAACCAATTTGACCGTTCCGGCCAGAGTGTTATCTCGACAAGATTAAGCAAAAAACGTGCTTTTTCTGGGTTTTGACATGGATATGTCTTACGGCTGGGGGTGAGTCCGAAATTTTAACACGGAATTGTTACCACGCCCGTGCGTGTGTGTGTTACCACGACCGTTTACTAAGAATACGCGAGAACGAACTGGTGGGCAGGTGTTTTAAAGTCATGACGCGAAGCGATTAACGCTTCGACGCATGTGACGCGGCGCAATTGACGCATGTGACGCGATGCGATTGATTCTTATGACGCGATTGACGCGACGCAACGCGTGTGACGCTTATGACTCGATGAAATTGATTGTTATGATGCAACGTGATTGACGCTTATGACGCATGTGATGCGACACAACTGCTTCTTATTACGCTTGTGACGCTTATGACTCGATGAAATTGATTGTTATGATGCAACGTGATTGACGCTTATGACGCGACGCGATTGACGCTATTGATGCATGTGACGCGTCACGGTTGTAATGAGCTTCCAAATAAAAACGATCCTCAAATTAATAAATAAGCGTTCCCTGATAATTTGCGAGTATAGTAAATAGCCATCATAAGACATATCGATGTACAGATGTGTCTGCATGCAGTGTAGATACTCGTTCCATTTTTTTATAATTATCACAGGAACTAATAATTTTTTATAGAACAAACAAGAAATAGATATATCTTGAAATTACATTTCGATCTTCATTGAGAACATCTTCAGGGCTTGGGATTTACAAGCATTGTGTAAATTTAAAAAATGCATCCAAGATGTGGAGAAAATTGAATTTATACAATGCAAAAATAAATTTTTTTAATATACATGTGATATTTTAAAAAATCTGTTCTTTTTTTCTTGTTGTTTCTAATGTAAAAAATAAGAATTTAATTACTTTCGATTGTATACAGAAATCAATAGCAATATCTACACTTTCATTTGACTCAAAAAGTTATTATTTTGTAAGACATAATATTTATTTGTTTTTCATTAAACATAAAGCTTGTATGCTTTTTAAAATTAATATTTTAAATAATTATTCAGAAATCGTGAGATGCGGTCTGGTGTGATGTTTTTTCAGAAAAAACATTTTCTTTATCGTGCCGACGTTTCGATCTTTATTAAGGTCATCTTCAGGGATCAAAGTGTTTGTCTTCAGTGTAATCATGCAATTCTCGCGTGTCGTGTTGAGAGTGCCCAATGAGTTATTTATAAAAAGTAATATTAGAAATCCGTGTTTTATTGGCCGTAGAAATTAAAACAAGGCACTCTCGAATAAAAAACGTCTTAAATCTTAAATCAGAGCATTTCTGACTTAGTTTTACTTTGTGAAGTTTTCAAATAAAAGTTTCTGTTACTTTATCAAGTTGTAGAAAAATATGTTGTTTTTTATACTTGAACACAGTCTGGCTGGAACAAACGAATTGGATATTTATGCCTGATTTTCTCAGCATAACTTAGGTCTATAAGGTAGCAAAATAGATTAGTTTAAAGAAAATGTAAATTCTTACATTTACAGGTGTGTTTTTTGAAGAATTGAAATTGAAAGAATCAAATGTAAAAATATATATTTTCTTTAAACTAAATATTTTAATACTTTCTAGGGTTGAAATATGCTAAGTTAAAAAGTCATGAAGACTATTTCGTCTCTATTTGGCCATACAAGGACTTTTGTTTTATTTGTTATTTTGCATTTGTTAACCTTTTTCAAATCCTTGACAAAGTAAAAGCTTTAAAAATATCTGTCATGTAGAGTCAACGATTCGTATTTTATGTTGTCATCGCCTATGATGACAAAACATGACAGCATAATTAACTGTGAGAGAAAAATATGCTAAGCGGGGTGCAGTATAGGTTCCCCTTATTTTGTGTCTGCGCGTATGCGTATGCCAATCAGTATGGATAAAAATTCATATCGGATCTATCTAGAATCATATCTAGAAAGCAACCTGCAAAATCTCTGAAAAAATTCATAAAATTTATCTTCATGGTTTCGGTTCCAAGGAACACAGAACGCGGAAAATAAAGAACGAAAAAGTGTAAAGAAAGAGAAAGATAAACAATGGAACGAGTATTTACACTGCATGCAGATAAAGCTGTACATGGATATGTCTTTTGATAGCTATTTAAACACACTCGCAAATTATCAGGGCTTATTTATTAATTTGAGGATCGTTTTTATTTGGAAGCTCATTACAACCGCGTCGCGTCACATGCGTCAATAGCGTCGTGTCATAAGCGTCAATCACGTCGCGTCAGCGTCAATCCCGTCGCGTCAGCATCAATCGCATCGCGTCACAGGCGTCAATCGCGTCGCGCCATAAGCGTCAGTCACGTCGCGTCACAGGCGTCACGAGCGTCGCGTTACCCGCGTCAACACGTCAATCGTGTCATAATCGTCGCGTCATAAGAATCAATCGCGTCGCGTCACACGCGTCAAAAGCGTTAATCGCGTCGCGTCATAAGAATCAATCGCGTCGCGACTTCAAAAACACCTGTCAACCAGTTCGTTCTCGCGTATCCTTGGTAAACAGTGCACCGACGCACAGTCGTGGTGACAAACACACGCACGGGCATGGTAACAATTTCCGTGTTAAACTTTCGGACTGAACCCCAGCCGTAAGACATGTCCATGTCAAAATTATACAGAAAGCCCTGAAACTCCTGAAAGTGCGAGCGGTTTTTTTTATTTTTTATCTATTTATTTTTTTATATTTTTATATATTTTAAAAATTTTTTTTAAGGATTGAACATTACAAAAGACAATTGTGCTATATAATAAAACTGTTCGGCAAGTTCTGAGATGCAAAATGATAGTGAAAAATCCTTCCGACCCCAGCATATCTCTGGTAGTTTGTAATATTTAATATATGAAATGGAGAATTGCTTCTCTGTTTTCAAGGTTAAGAATTAAAATTGTCTAGAGGGAGAGAAACATGCTGACGCTCAGCCAGATTTCGAAAAGCAGATTTTTTTATTCTTTCGACATCAAGTTTAACTTAATACTGTAAAACATCCCGAGTAATTTCTAAAACCAACAATTCCCACTATTATACCCATGAGCCCATATGCGACAATAATAGAGGTCGAAAATCCTTTTAGCAATGTAATCCTCTTAATTGGCATTTAAGTTTCTAGACGGTTGGACCTTAATGTTGATTGTTTCCCTCTGTCCTGCCTATTTTTCAACTAATTTCCGAGGTAAATGAACCGTCGATATGATTTTGTTAATTTGAGCTTTGGTAATAGTATAGCTGTAAAACAAGATGAGCCGACTCCTTTCCCGGAAAGATTGGCAGAGTCGTAACGCTGTGATTTTTCCTTTCACCATTTCATATGTGAAAAATAAATTTTGTTTTCAAGAAACACCCTGGATTATGCAGCCTATTTTTGAATCACAAAACAATTTCAATTTTAAGAATTGGTTGCTTTCTTTTAGAGTACAGGACGTTTTATTATGTGATAATCATGATCGTAAATCGTATAAAAAGGTTTTATATGAGACAATTACAACATATGGTACAAATTTGTAGAATTTTCCCTGTATAAAACCAACATTAACCGATATACATACACAATTAAAAAAATATATTGCTGGCCTACTAAAATTAACTTTTTAAGCACAATTATATTTATCAGATATATAAATAATCAGTAGATCGGGCATAGATCATACCAATATCACACACTGACAACGTCTGACGGAGTGAGACCTCGCAGGTGTACGTTGTGTGGAGAACTCATCATGGGAAAGCACGTAATAACAGACGGCAAATAAGTAAGTCAGAAAAGAAGTAAGTCGATATCTTAGAGCCAGAAATGTTAATTAAATTAGAAAAAATGTATTCATTTGCGAAGGTTATCCCCCAATTATCAGTACTCTGTCACTAGTATGAATGAATGTGGGAGTGTAATTTATTAGCGTGAATGTGGTGTTTATCCCGTGTGATGGAATACTCTGAACTCGTATCAATGAATGTCGGAGTGTAATTTATTAGCGTGAATGTAGTTTTTATCCTGTGGGATGGAATACTCTGAACTGGTGTGAATGAATGTGGGAGTGTAATTTATTAGCGTGAATGAACTGTTTATCCTGTGGGATGGAATACTCTGAACTGGTGAGAATGAATGTGGGAGTGTAATTTATTAGCGTGAATGAACTGTTATCCTGTGGTATGGAATGCTCTGAACTCGTGTGAATGAATGTGGCAGTGTAATTTATTATGACTGTAGGGTTTATCCCCAATCGCCCCGAGGGATATCAAGTATAGCAACAAGTTTTTACAAATTTGCCACCATTTTTATACAAAAATTTTTTGTCCGCTTGGCACTTAAAAAAAATATTATTAGTCTTTAAATTAAAAAAAAACTATTCGTTTCGATATGTATTCTGCAGAAAAGTGGATCGAAAAGTGAATTAATTGGAACTTTTTAGGGGAAATGGTTTTCCGATTGGTATCTAATTTTTACAGTATATGCAAAATTTACCCTATTACAAATTTACGGACCGATTATCCTAGCTCACCAAGATTGTTTGTATATTGTTGTACTGCAAAAAAAAAAATTTAAAATGATCAAGGCTTTCAGAGAGAAATGAAAGATGAAAAAACATTTTAGAAGATGTGATTTTCCGTTCTAAATTTTTCCCATTGTTGCCCGACATACTCAAATAATTTATTTTTTGTAGGTAGTTAAGCAAAGCTGTTAGAGCATTTAAGCAATTTTTCATGTTCATTTAGTTGTTTCCAAAAAGAGGCCTAAAAGTGCCATTTTTCGATAATATTTTCTCAAAATCTTTTTAACCTATTCAAAACCAATATTTTTAACATTAATTTTATTTTGCATACTACAAGATAGAGTGTTTTTAGAAATTGGCATATACTAAGAATTTGTATTTAGTTTATTTTCTTAGTGGATCGTTAAATTTTGGCTAAAACCGAAAATTGAAAAAAATATCTTTCTACCTGCACACTAAGTTTGTAGGTAATTTTGAAAATTTTTACCGCCTTCAACAATTTGTCAAGATCATTTGGTTGTTCAAAGAAAGGCTGAAAGATTTTATTTTCATCAATGTGCTGCAAATTCGTAGCTTGGGACTTTTAAATATTGAGAATTGTTGATTATTTTGCAACAACTTAAATTTGTATCAAACTTTTTTATCATTTCTGTGTACAAGTAAGTAAATTTATTTCTAAGTTTTTAGGTATTTTTTTAAATCCTTGTTCCTATGACTAGTTGATTATTTTTGGTCTATAAACTGATAAAATAATCTGTTCATATGTCGAAGGGTTTTGGAGATAAATTGACCAAAAATAAAAATAGAAAGTTTTTCTGATTTAGCTCAAATTTTTGCCTTTTTTTAAAATCACCGATCTAGAAAACTCCGGTAACTCTTGAAGTTATCATTTTTGAGATGATGGTTTTGAAAGTTGTTGTTTAGTTTAGCAATGTTTCAAGATTATTAAGTTGTTCGAAGTAAATGTTAAAATGTGTATCATTTTTCGGTACCATTTTCTCAAAAAATTATTTGGTTTGTTACAAGTAATCTTTTTTTCTGTAAACTCTACATTCGTTTCTAGGGAGTTTTAGAAATAGCGAATCGTTGATTTTTGCTACAACCTAAATTTTTTGCATAATTTTCCAACTTTTCTTTATACAAATGTATTTATTTCTAAACTTCTAAGAACTCCTTGCTCCTATGGCCGGTTGCTTTTTATTGGCCTATAAGAGGATAAAAGAATCGTTTCTGAACGTCGAAGCCTTTTGGAGATAAATGAAAAAGCAAAAATTCTTTTTTAGAAAGATAGTGTTTTTCTTATTTAGACCAAACTTGTGCCTTTTTTTATCAACTGTCTAGAAAACGCCGATAACTCTTGACGTTGAGAGTTTTCAGACGATCCTTTACTTTTGAAAATAGTTGTCCATATATTTTAGCGCATTTTAGCAGTTTTTCAAGATAATTTAGTGGTTCAAAGTAAGGATTAAAAGGTGTATCATTTTTCCGCACCATTTCCTCAAAAAATTATTCGATTTGTTACAACTAATTTTTTTCTGTATTTCGTTGCTAGAGAGTTTTAGAAATAGCGAGTCGTTGATTTTTTTGCACCGACCTAAATCTTTCGCTCAATTTTCCACCTTTTCTTTATACCAATGAATTTATTTCTAAACTTCTAGTTATTTTTTTAAAATCCGGTTGCTTTTTATTTGTCTATAAGAGGATAAAAGAATCGTTTCAGTATGTCGAAGCCTTTTGGAGATAAATGAATCAAAAGATGAAAAAATAGTACATTTTTCATTTCTGTTTTAGAAAACGGAAATTTTTTTCTAATTTAGATTTCATAAAATTCCTGCCTTTTTTAAAATCAACGATTTAGAAAAAAAAAGTTACCTTTGAAGTTAAAAGTTTTGAGATGGTTTAGTTTTGATGGCAGTTGTTCTTTTTTTTTCTTTTTTTTTTCTTTTTTTAAATTATTTGGTATGTTACAAATAATCTTTTTTTCCGTAAACTCTACATTCGTTTCTAGGGAGTTTTAGAAATAGCGAATCGTTGATTTTTGCTACAACTTAAATTTTTTGCATAATTTTCCAACTTTTCTTTATACAAATGTATTTATTTCTAAACTTTTAAGAACTGCTTTAAATCATCATTTTTTCAAATTTCAAATTTTTTATTTTTATTTTTATTTTTTTAAATTTTTTTTTAGCATTTCAGGAATTATTTAATTACTTTTCGAAGTTTATTGCACGTCGATGGATGTCCTCATGTTTTCCTCTGACTATTTTTTTAAATAAAATTATATGTATAAACCCATGAAAGAATATAATCAAATATCAAATATAAACCGATAAATCTTCAAATTTTCAACATCCCAGGTAAAAATAAATCAATAATCTAATCTAAAATTAGCTATCAAAAAGCTTGTACAATACATTTGTATTAAAAAAAATTAAATATGCAAATAATGAGGTTGGCATATTTTTATGTGTAAGGCTAAGCATATGTATATATCCAATTGAATTTCAAAATTTAATTGTAACTAGATTAACATGGTTTGAACATCTTGTAACCTGGATTATTGAATTTGTCGCACCTCATTCCGAGCTTGTAACGAGGTGTATTGTTTGTCAGAGGCCGGGGACAAAAAAAAAGGGGGGAAAAAGATGACTTAAGAGCCGTTTATTATGATCCGGCTAACTGAAAATTACAGCTTCCTCGTCGTCCGGAAGCGTTCAACAAGTAAGGGATGTTGTTTTGATCGTTGAACCGAATCTGTGCTCGGTAGCCAGGTGAAAAGTCACCTGGCCCAGATGCGAACAGATAGGAGCAGCCTGTTGCTCTCTCCACAACAGTAAGACTTGATTTCCAATCTAGTTATGAGACATATGCCGCCCGGGACGAGCCACCTGTGGCTCAGCGTAGGAAACGGCAGGCAATCTGCTGCCCTCCTTTCCGAGATACGGGCTTTCGCCTCCGATTTTTTTTTCACGTTCAACTAAATACATCAAATCGTTTGTTGATAGAAAATTAACAATTAATATAAAAAAATTAAGTTTTTGTAAGGTGTTTTTTTTTTGATCAGACAAATTATGATTTTGATTTCCTTAAAATTCTACTCCATGGATATTAATTTTGATAAAATTTTATTTGCCAAGAGAGTTTACCTTGTGGCTAAAAATAAAACTAAACGTTTTTATTGTACATTAGCAATTTTTTAATATCATTTAGTTTTACAAAGTGGGCAGAAAAGTTACCTTTTGTCGGTCCTATTTTTCAAAAATCTATCTTATTTGATCTTTTACTGTCTTTTTTTGTTAATATATAATTTTATTACTAGATTTTTTGAAATAGGGAATCCTTTGTTTTACAGTGACCAATGTGGTGGCCGCAACGGTTTAGGCGTTGACACGGCGCTCATCGCTGTAAGGTAAAGGTCCCGGGTTCGAATCCGGCGGCCCTGCATTCGAACCCGACGTACTTATCAATAAATATACGAGAGATACAATGAAAAATGTAAGCCCTGAACTTTTAGTGGAAAAAAGTGAAAAAAGGCTAGAGGCGACGGCGGGAATCGAACCCACAACCGCGGGGAACACGTTCCGTGAATCTCTCACGCCAACCACTCGGCTACCGCGGCCCTCCTAGGTCCCGGGTTCGAATCCAGCGGCCCTACATTCGAACCCGACATACTTGCAAATTTTTTTTTCCGAAAACACCGGCAACATAAGGGTTAATATGACCTATGCTGTTGCCAATCCTCGTAGGAAAAATCCTATCCTTTTTAGTGGTGTAATTTCTTTTCAATTCCTTTTTTTTTCACTTTTCGGTCCACTTTTGTTCAGAACAATTTACTATATTGAAACGAACCTGTTTCAATTTTATACACCCATAATTTAAAACGATATTTACAAAACAATACATGCTTAAAACTATAATTTAAAAACTCGAGCAGTGGGGAAAATGTTTTTTTGGTATAACAGTTTCAAATTTTGTCACAATTTAACTATTCATCATTAACTAAAAACTGCAACACTAAGGCAAATAAATCCAATTGGTTGTTTCAGACCAAATATACAGGGTGACTTGCTACTCGTCCTACAAACTTCACCAGTAGATTCTTGACCCTAAAATGAACAAAAAAGTTCATATTGACCATGGTCCGATTCTCAACCATTTCAGAGTAATTTCGCTTTTTATCGATTTTGAAAGATATCACGTCCTGGCGTCGGAAAATCGTGATATCTTTTAATCTAAACATTTCTCTTAAAATCTATAAGCACCGTTGAAATCCCCGTTAATTTTTCAATAAGAAGATGACGGTGGCAAAACGTTTGGGCTAATTTTTGGTGTTTTATTTCAGCCAGAACTACAAAATAAGTGGAAAATTGTGTAAATCGGAAAGTGCATAAAGTAATCCAGAGTTTCTAATTTTAGTCTCAGAAGGCAGCAAATTTGAGGAAAACTACCTGATAACTCTTCTAACGCACTCGTCATTTTTTTATTTGGTGGTTTTGAGACCAAGATGTTGATGACAAAAAGAGAAAAAATGGTGGTTCAAGGATTGCTAATGTTTGAGAGTTCAACTTTTTAGATTTAAATTGGGCCAGTTACGAGTAGCAATTCACCCTGTATTTTGGGAAAATGGTAACTTTTGAGACTATTTTTGAACAACTGAATGATCCTGAAAAAATTAGACAAATTGGACATATATCATCTTCGCCCAACATTGAAAAAAACTTTAAATGCCCAATAAGTTGTGTTCAATACTAAATTCGTAAATGTTCACGAAATTTGAAGAGTTTTATTAGCGAGAACTGGAAAAAAAAGTGTTTTTTAAAATTTGAAAAACTTACTGTTCTAATTACTACTTATAAACCTAGAGACCAGAAAATTTGAGAAAACGTACTCCATTTAATATCCTTTTTAGTGGTGTAATTTCTTTTCAATTCCTATTTTCAAAGATGAAGAAATTGATGGAGGAAAGGAAAAAACCGCGGTTGACGGATTGGCGAGGTGGAAAAAAATCAACTTAAAATTACTTATTAAACTAGCAAAACCCACACATAAGATGTACATCACCGTATACTTCATTAGAAAAAAGAGCCGAAGTGTTAATAAAATATCACAAAGATAACCAAAAAAAGTTTAAAAAATTTGAAAACTATTTTATTTCAGACAATAATAATACAATAATTTTTTTAATCGATGTTGAAATCGTGTTGGTAAATAAAGAAACACTTGCAATATTTCGGTTTCGAACCCAAATTTTAAACAAGTTTAATATATTCATCCAAAAGTAGTTTTTTTTCCACTTCACCAATCCGTCAGCCACGGATTTTTCCTTTTCTCCATTAATTTCTTCATTTTTGAAAAAAATAATTAAAAAATAAATCATATCAATAAAAAAAAGATATTAAATAGAATACATTTTCTGAAGGTTTTCAGGTTTCTAGGTGTGGAAATAGTGGTTTAGAATCACCTTAGAAAATTTTTCGTAAAAAAATAATTCTTTTTTTTCAAAGTTCTCGCTACTAAAACCCGTGTTTTACGAACGTCTAAAAGTTTGGTATTGATCACGTCCTATTGGAAATTTAACGTGAAGTTCAATGGTATGAACGGATTTGTCCAAAATTCTTGAATCCTGGAGTTATCCTTGTTTATTTGACGAAAGGTCATGAAATCTGAAAAAATCAGTAAAAGGGGAATAACGCCGAAACTGTTGAGATTCGAAACATAGTTTATTTAGGCTTTTTGCTTCCAGTTTGGAATGTAGAATCTACGGGCAAAGTTTGTAAATTTGGTTTTTGTACAAATTGTTATTTATTTATATTATTCCTTTAATTTTTTTACCCATTTTGATAATTGAAATGAAGCATATATAACCAAACTCGATTTTGTTACATTAAGAATTTATGTAATTAATTGTTATGCTTGCAATCTGATAAAGGAAAATGGTCGAAATAAAGTTATTAAAAAAAAGTATAAATTTTCATAAAATTAGTAAATTTTTTATGTTTACGACTTTTGCCTGTGGAACAAGAGAAAAGAGCCTTCCCTCCTCTTGGCGACTTATTGTCCTGTTGATCCCGTCACGACAGGACTCTTTTGCATATATTTTTATTATTGTTCATCTACTCACTTCTAGTTATTGACAGGTGTCGACCGGCGGGCAGATGCCTCACTTGTTTGCCTGGGTTTTTAAATGGACGGCACGCGCCTGTTGCATCTGCCGGGGAGGACATCTGCCCAGGAGCAGGGATTTACTCAAGGCGCACGCTCCCTCGCACCTGGCCCTTCCCAGCCGGAGAATAGGAGAGGAGGAACGATTCCACGACAGTTGGCCCACCGAACAAAACAGATTCGGCCTCGGCGGAAAAGCCGCGAACCCGGCAACACGTGCTTAGGACTTGTTGATCCGGCCAACTGTTGCACGGCTGGGATTCAAACTCTCTTCCCTGAAATCCCTTTTACCCCCTTTTGTACTCACGGCATCCTCTAATTTTGACGTGGAACGTATGGTGGAAATACAAAAGATAAACGATTCCGGCATCCGTTGCGCATTTACATAAAAACATCACATTTCCCAACTACGATAAAAACAAAAATATAGGAAAATCTCGCAGATGGTCTAATTCTAATAATAGTCTGATCAACTATGGCCATCCTCACCTAAGTAGGTAAGGAGAGTTCAACCCCCTGATATTTTTTCTGAGACTTCTAAATTTAACACATGATGGTTTAATTATGACGGTAGATTTTGAAAAATTTTACCACATTTCTGCAATTTTTCAAGGTCATTTACAATTAGACATCCAAGAGATGTCGAAAGTTGACCATTTTGATTTTGTTTTTCATAGCATGTTTGGAATAAAACAGACAATCTTTCTTCTGTACTGTTGAATTAATTAATCAGTAAGTTAGGTATTGGTCGAGATAAAAAATCAGTGTCACGGGCAGGATTCGAACCCACACGCCGCTACTCTACCACTTGAATTATCGTGACTTCTCGATCCAGTCGGACACCAACTTCCCATCTCAACCTCACCTTTCGAATTTTCCCTCTGTTTCGCCATTTTTGAAAGGCTTCAATTCACTGGACCGAAATCGCTATAGCCACAAGTGGTAAAGCAGCGGCGCATTAAGTCGAAGATCGTGGGTTCGAATCCCGCTCGTCACACTGGCTTTTTTTATCAAAACAATATCTTATGTAAACATTAATTAATTGGAAAGAATTTATTTCGTCAATCGCACTCAAAAACTAATTTCTTTTTTACGTTTGGCTCAGGATATCATGAATTCGTGCCTTTGAAAATTTTTCAATACAAAAAAAATTTCCCCGTTTTTTAATATTTTCTTTGTTAAAATCCATTGCTACGTTTGTTTTTCTATTTTTACAAAATACATAAATAACCTTTTCAATATAATAAAGTGTTCCAAAGAAAGATAAAACACACAATTTTACAGGAGAAGCGATTTTCTTTTTGTGTTCGAATTTTTCGTTCCCTCACGATTTGTGCCATGAAAAATTTTACGCCACGATTTATTTAACTTTAACGATTATTCCTCAGTTGAAAATAGATTGGCGTTGGTTTGGTTTTACAGGTAGTTTTTGAATGTTTTTCCAGAGATTCAGCAATTTTTCGAAGTCGTTAGGTTGCTTTCACAAGGTGCCATTTTTGGCCGATTTTCCCAAAATATGTTTGATCTATTACAACATTTTCAAACTGTTTATTTCACGAAAATACGAATTTATAGCTAGGAGTATTTAGAAATTTCGAATTGATCGCATTTATCAACTTCCAAAGTTTGACAAAACGGTAAATTATTTTTCCAGCACTGGGTGGTTTTTCAGAATATTCTACACTACCATTGCCTATTGTTCTTTTGTTTTCATAATTATAAAAAATACTGCATTATTAAAAAAAAAAATAAAGAAAGAAAAATTGCAATATTATGAATGGTTTTGTTGAAAGGCGGACTTGAAAAAATACTACTTTCAGGGGATTGATTCACATAAAAATTACTAAAGACTTCAATAAATAAAAAAAATAAAAAATTATTCTGATTCTTTTTTTGTATGTGAATGTCACAATTTTGGATTTTACAGCATACATGACAATTTTCCACTTTTAACACCATTATATGATGAGAAGGAAAGTAAATTGCATGTATAAGATACAAAATAAGGGGCTCAAGACGTATCCTCGTGAAACACCAATATTATTATATTTGTATTATTCTTGAGCTTTACCGTACCGTAACTTTGTAAGTTTGACGATTATAGTATTCTTTGGTATGTATCCGGCAGTAATGCTTCCATTTTGCAAATAAAACCATCATGGCGTTAAAGGAATTATCCGTCTAGTTTGAAAATCTGACCTTTTTGAATGAATTTAATTAATTAATAGACTGGAAATCCGTTACAAGAAATTATTTTAAGGGAAAATTATACAAAATTTGATTTTTTTTTGTAGTTCCTCCGTCATTAATCACTGTACTTAAAGTTACAGCTATTTGTATCTTACCTACTATATAATAAGAAAGGGTTAAGATGTTTTTTTTTTTAAACCTAATCCAATTCACAAAATCTCCTCGTTAATTAACAATTTTAATATAAGTAACACGAACTACCTGATCGCCAGATGTTTTCACCTGAACGATCTCGCCCTGCTTCAATATAAAAACTGTTTCATGATGGATCAGTTCGAGTGTCTGAGTAAAATAAATTAAAGAAAATCTTTTTTTTTAATAATTTTATTTTTTATTATTTATTATTATTTTTAAGTCGCTATCTCCAAGTGTATTCTTGTGTTGTTTCATTAGTAATATAATTACAATTGCCATAAGCTGCTGAAAACCAGATGGTACGGACCAAACGAGAGAAACATGCGGACATCCAGCACAGAAAAAATCCAAGCTTCAACCCATAAAAATCTAAATCTTATGACGTTCATTATACCAGAAGAGATCTCCAATCAAAGAAACTTAAAAGAAGAAAGAAGAAGATTTTGACCTTATTACTAATCCCCTAATTATCTCTTGCGGCTGACGGGACAAAGTAGAATGCTTTGAGTAGATCAGTGAATGCAGCAATCCAGAAGAGTCTATTTCCGTCTTCCAGAAGAGTCTTCCGGTTCACAATTAACTATATGGGGCATCCTGGGTATTAATTTATAAACCAAAAACCAAATTAGGAGTCTCCGAGAAGAGTTGTCATGAAAGAATGTTATCATTACTTTTGAACATCGCGCAATCAAAATGGGGGCTGAATCCAAGGGCGGTCTCCATCACTTACAAAAGCGTATAGCTGTCCATTGCCACACGTGAAGCAGCTACAGGAACAAAATTACAAAGGGGGAGTAGAAGCATCCTCGAGCAGAGCCAAAGAATAGCGCTCCTGAGAACGACTAAAGTTTATAGGACAGCCCATAATCGCACCCTTCAAGTCCTTACTTCCGCTGCACCAATAGACATCGTCCTCCACAGTAGAATTGCAATCCGGTAGCTAAAAGATGGAAAAGAGCAAACAACGATAACTTTGGATCCGTCAGGTAGGGAATGGCTACGAACTGCACCTAGAAAGCAGATCCTTACAGTTTAGATAGACAACTAGTGGCTGGAAAGATGGAACAGAAGCCAAGTGGGAACGAGCAAGAGCAAAGTGGTTTCAACCAGATTTCTGTATCACACAAATAATGACAGGTCGCGGAAATTTCAACGCTTACCTGCACCGATTCCGTAGAGCCAACAGTACACTGTGTCCCGACTGCGGAATTGATGACAGGGTCCAACACGGATTATTTAGCTGCCCCCTCCTTGAGAGTGCGAGGCAACCTCTAAACCTCCTCTTCCGCCACACTTGGCTACCGACCCTCAACGAACTGGTTAAAGAAAACAGGACTTTTCATGTCCTCAAATCTGTTAGGCGAGCTATAGTCGATAAAGTACCTGACTTGTTTTTTCTTTCTTTTTCCTTTTTTTCTTCCTATGATAACTAAATTACTTGTTAGATCTTAGGGTCTCCCTGAACTTTTAATTCCTGGCTGCTCCTTGTAACCATAATTGTTAGTTATTTATTAGAAAGTGTTTTCAAAAGGGTTAACCAGCAAGGGGGATACCTACTAGAGGTAAAGAAATTAATAAGAAGAAAACTATTTCCCTCATTCCTTGCGTCTTCCCTTTCAGGGCTTCAGGTCAAGGTCGGAGGAAGCCGTTAAGCGCAATAAGATCTCCTAAACTTGCATCCCATTTGAATTAGTTTAGTGGCCGTGGTCCGCCGGTCTACCTTAGGAACGGTGGAGAGATGGGTGATTAAAAAAAAAGGAAACTATAGATACCCGATTATCAGCAGAATCCGTGGTGTCACCCTTTTTAAAAATAGGTACACTTTAAAAATATTAGAGAAAATACACGTGCTGTTATTAAATTGGTATTGTTTTAAGTTAGAAAATATTTGAAATTTGAAAATATTAAAAAGATATAATAATCTGTGTAGCGTTATCAAAGATCAGTCTTTTTTGTTATTGATTTTGATTGATTAGCTGACCTATTAAACTATTATTGTTATTTGTTTGATTTTTTCGTATGATTAGGCAGTTGAGGACAGAATTTGCAAGAAATCTTTAAAGCGTGATTCGCCGCTTTTCTTCCCCAGAACGGGTGAAATCCGCCGATTCACCCAAACACATCCGACTTCAAGAACCCCGGAAGTTTTCGTTTAGCTTCACATCACGCACGGGGGAAATCGAAACCGGCGCACTTTCTAAAACGTGAATCCGACAAGTAATCGAAGAAAAAGTCAGGGGAAAAAATGGGGCGAAGTATTAACCGGTATCGATGACACCCTTCGGAAAGGGATGATCGCGGGGGCTAGAGTCGACTGGGTGCGGCAAGTTGGAAGGGGAAAAAAGGTCCCAAGGGTGGCCAGGTGTCACATGGGAAACGTAAGGGAAACTGAATCAACAAGTAAATCTCAAAAGAAAATTCCGTTTAAAAAAAACCACGTTGAAAATACCGCCAATGATTTCTTCCTTGAGACTTCTTCCTTATTGACCGTCGTGTAATTATACATTGCTATTTATAAAATATTAAACGTTTTAAAAAATTATGCACCTTCAATGGTCTTTCGGTACTTAATTAAACGCAATACCTATAATTAAACAAGTCATAGAAATCGTGAGAATATCACGCAACAAATTGCACGTTGATTGAATTCCATAAACAAAGCATTACGCTTTAAATTGATTAAGCCTCGTTTTTATGGTGATTCAATTCCAGCAGTTAAGTCTAATCCAAGAAATAATCTAGTAGATACCCTAGTCGATTTGCATAATCAGGATTTGTCGTCCTTTTGTTATGAAAGGGGGTAGGAAAAGCTCTGGGTGTCTGGTAAGTAAGGAGATTTTCTAGTTTTCCCACATAAATATTTATGTATGGTGATTAGTGATACGCAGAAAACAAATAATTTGATTAATTATAAAAAAAATACCTTTTTTGTACTGTATGAATTCAATTTTTTTCACAGTTAAAATTTAAACAATGTTTGTAAATCCCAAGCCCTGAAGATGTTCTCACTGAAGATCGAAACGTAGGCACGGCAAAGAAAATGTTTTTCCGAAACCTACACCCCACCAGACCGCATCTTACGATTTCTGAATAATTAATAATTATATACCAATACACTGAGAGGAAAAAATTCCACCTTGTTGAATTTTTCATTTTCTCGATAAAAGAAAATTCTCCTCTTATGTTGTCTCCATGTTTTTACCAATAAATATTTGTTTAAGCTATGTTTTAAATTGGGAGTATCAATTGAAGGTAAACACACTTAAGCCTTAATCCAAGACAAGGAAAAGGATTTTTCATTGTTTACATTTTCGGAATTTCAAATGCTTATTCAGTCTCATTTGAATTCGACAGCAATGAACTGTTTAGTTTTTTTATTTTCAATTTTTAAACTTAAAAGTGCCACTTAGTGCTGAGGGTGTTGCGCGTGGTGTGGCACTTATTGATGATGGACGTTCCATCAGGTATGCGGCTTTTGTCATCGCAGTTCCCTACGAAGCTCTGCGAGACGCCGTTACACGTTTTTGCGAAACTCTGTTCTACAATAGAAGGCCGGGTTCTGGACACGCTAGCGTAACAAAACCAGTAGATACGTGTTTTTAGACTTTGAGAATTTTGCGAAACCATTGATTTTCAAGCGATTCTTCAGCTACAGGAAGTTCGAGGTGTCTAAGTTTCTGAACCCACTGCTCGAAGAAGATTAAATCGGTATGTAGTGGTGCTTATCGACCCGTAAGAGGACCGGAATTGACCAAAACACACAGAGTTACACGGCTGCCATCGGCTCGAGGACATAGCCATTGGTCTTTGGACGATTGGCCAGCTGTACTTTTTACAGCTGAGTGTAGACTTACTCTACGATCTCCAAATAGTCTCAAAAGAATGTGGATAAAGACGAAATGAAAGGTACCAAACCTGTAATTTTTCCCAGAGCCAACCTTTTCACCGTAGGTCAGTGACGGTGTGGGCGGGAATTTCAACAGAGAGAGGTACATAGTTGGGTGTTGTTCGTCGAGTGTCTTTGCCGGACACTCGTTTTGCAGATGAAATTTGGGAACATAATGCGTTGCCTATTTCAGATGAAACCAGCGACAATCCTATTCTAATGCACGATGCACGATAATGCCCGTCCGCATAGTACTAACGCACCTTCAACATCATAATAATACCTGGCCAGACCATTCTTCAGTCTTGAACCCTATCGAACATTATTGGGATAACCTCAAAAGACAAATAAGAGCACGTACATCACTTCCCGATACAATTCAAAAGACTCCTTGAAGAATGGGGTAACCTTCAACAAAAAGATACTTCCAGATTGGTAGAAAGTATGCCGAAGCATCAATACTTTCCAAAAGGATAGTTCCTACTCACAGTAAGTTGTTCTGCAAGTTGTGGGTTTTCTATATACATATATTTCTATTAGAAAACCCACAACTACAGACACTATGATACCCACGGATTCTTCCCACCCATGGTCCCAAAAGGCTGGTGGTTTCATTTGGCTCATAGACCGAATGTTGAAACTTCCGCTAACACCTGATAACTATAAAAAAGAATTAAAAACTATTAAAACCTTAGCAAAAAACAACGGGCATCAAGAAATATTTATTGATAGGTTGCTAGTTAAAAGAATAAAAAAATTAACTTTAAACGAAATAACAATAGGACTCAGTTACCCCACTATAAACGAATCATTAGGTTTCCGTGGTTTGCCATACATTGGGGAATTATCAGAAAAAGTTAGCAACATTTTTAAACAAGAAGGGTTTAGAATAGTTTTCAGAAGTGCGGGCTCACTTAGAAACATCCTTTCAAGACCTAAAGACAGAGTAGACAATTTGGCAAAAAGCGGGGTTTACCAACTCAATTGTAACGATTGTGGTATTAAACAGTAGGACAAAGCGGTAGAGAAATAAAAACGAGAGTAAAAGAACACTTGCCTAAATCGAGCAAATTTTACGAATTTAAGGACCATCTAAAAGAAACAAAACATGAATTCAACCCAAATCTAAATACGAGAGTGTTGCATAGTTTCAACAAAGGGAAAGAACTAGATTGGTTTGAGAAATTTGAAATTAAAAAATGTAAAATTGAACATGGTGATAAATGCATTAATAATATAACAGATTTTGATCTACCTCCCATTTTAAATATGTATATAAATAATATCAAACATCCAAATAATTACACTAATTATTTTAATTGTTATTATTTTTATTCCAATATTTTTTTGTGTTATAAATTCCGCGTTTCGCACGTTCAAATTGAGCGTCATTAAAAATCAGCTGTTAATTGGAACGTCGCATTGGCGGAGGTATCAGCGGTTTCACTTTGGCAATGCACGTCGAGAGACGCGGTCGTAGAAGTCCTTCAACTTGATGATGAGCTAAGAGGCTCGAAATCCGGATCGTTGCAGAACAACTTACTGTGAGTAGGAACTATCCTTTTGGAAAGTATTGAACACCACACTCACCCCATCATTTAACATTTCTATTAATTTGCCGAAGCATCTTCCTGACGCAATTAAAGCAAGGACTCAGATCAATAAAAAATATATACAAATCAAGTTATATTACAAATCGTTGGAACGTTTTGCCTGTCAGCGTATACAAGGATAATTTATACATAACCCCAAACAAGCCAGGTGTAAAACATTTTTTTTTTTTCAATGAACCCAAGAAAGTTAAAGAAAGTGTTAAACATATAAGAAAAGATATGAAAAGTTGGCAACAATAAAGAAATCCTACTGGTATAAACGTCCTTAACAAGAAAACACAAATAATTATAATAGAACGAAAAATATACAAAAAACTACATCAAAAATTACACAGTGGTTGAAACATCATGACCCGATTTAACATAATAAAAATGAAATGGACTCGCCACAACATCAAAAACATTACTGACAGCGCTGTAAAAGTGACGACCTGCACCAAACTAGAAATTTTAAAGCTAGATAATAGCTCATCTGTTTTTCAGCTCATAGCCGTTTGAGAATATCTTCTTCTTTTATTTGCATGAAACCTCCCCTCAATCCTATTACATAAACGTCATTTGTAACGAAGTCCTCAAATGATAGTTATTTATTAGATTTCGATCTGGGGTACTTGCGTCGGACTTCGTGAGCGGTTGAATAAAAGGTTTGTTTGATCGGACTTTGTCAGGCGATCCATTGACATTTCATTCCTTCCAAATAGGACGGTATCATTCTCCTACCGACAAGACGTTCCGTTTTCATTCCATGTTTCAAACTCTGAAAGAACTTATTATATTCTCGTTCGCTGACATTTATTTGCATGTTTAAGAAGACTTCTAACCAATAAAATGGACTAGAGCGTAAGGGAAACATTTTTTATTTCAACCAACTCCTTAAATAAAGATTAATTAATTTTAAAAAAGTGCTTTTTCATTTAAATATCAAATAACAGACTGTACTAGAGTAACGGAAACATTATATTATATATTTAATTATAATAAAGATAAATAAAAAAATAAAAATGATTTAATTATACAAACTGTTGAGTTGATTACATAGCAAAATAGGAAGAATAGAAAGAATAGAAGGAAGAAGAAGCGAAACGGTAGAGATTGATAGATAAATAGGAGAAAAAAGAGAGATGGAGAGAGAGAAAGAGAGAGAGAACAAAAGAAAGAGAAAAAGAGAGTGAGATGAAGAGGTAGAAAAAGAGAGGAAAAGAGAAAGAAGTAGAGAAAAGAGGGAGAGGGTGAAAGAGAGGGAGGGAAAGAGAGATCCAATGTATGTCTGGTGTGATGAAGTTTTCAGAAAAAACATTTTCTTTATCGTGCCAACGTTTCGACCTTTATTGAGATCATCTTCAGAGCTCAAAGTGTTTGTTTTCCGCGTAGGTGTGTCATTCTAGTCTGTCGAGTCACTGGCTTTGTCAACACGACACAATAATGACACGTCTACAAAGAAAAGTTACAGTTGGTGCCCTGAAGATGATCTCAATAAAGTTTGAAACGTGGACACGACAAAGTGTTTTTCTAAAACCTACGTAACACCAGACTGCAGCTCACGGTTTCCAAATAATCATTAACAACGATCAGTAAACACCACACTATATATACATTTTCTTTGTCGTTCCAACGTTTCGAACTTTGTTGAAATCATCTTCAGGGCCTGGGATTTATAAACATTGTTTAAATTTGACAAATACATGTAGAATGTAAGACAAATGTAAGAATTAGAATTAGAATTGCGAGACCTCCTAGGAGGTCTCTAGCCTCGCCCTGATAGGTCAGGGGTAGTCACCCACCTTGGTGCATAAGCGACTCCTTGGTTGGGCTCTGGTCGGGCGCTATATACGTCTTTGGTCATTTCGGCGCCCTTACGTTCTCCAAGACTAGTCATTCACACACTCACTCATACAATAAATACATACATACCACTATACATGTAGAAATGTAAGAAAACAAAAAAAAAGAGAGAGAGAAGGTGTTAGAGTGAGGGAGGGAGAGAAAGGGAGAGATAGAGAGGATAAGTTAACTAGAACATACAAGACAATATTGTTTGCAAAATAGCCGTGAATTCAATATGCAAATCGCTGTATGAGCATAAACATAATAAATTTCATTTAAAAAATTAGCATACTTTTTTTTAAATATTTGCAAAAAATTTTAACCGGTCGGCATTAAATAACATTATCTAATTAAAAAGTAATGTTAGATTATTATTCATTCCGAAGACAAAAGTAAAAAATTAAAATATATTTAGAATTCAGTCGTCTTTATGTTGACGTAAATGTTTACATCAACCAATGAACTTTCGCATATGTAAATTAATCGGATGAATTCATCTCGTCTTTCCATGTTCAGTCAGCCATAAATTGTCCAAAGAGCTTTGCATAATGAAGAGCTCCGAACTTGTTAAAATTATACATGCCGATCTGAAGTGACACCTTGCTTCCTCTAGAAAAAAACAAACAAACAGATGCAGTTTTTTTACATGCTAATCAAGTCAAATAATTGGATAATGTTTGATTTTTTGATACTGTATTGAATACTGTTATTTTCTCGCCAAGGGCGGAGGTCACATAGGTGTAAATAATGTGGGGTTTCTCTCCCGTGCTCTCTGAATTTTGTTGACAGAGGCGTCAAAAGTCTAAGTGGATGGACAATGGTGAACGTCGGATCTACGGATAAGAGCCGGCAGATATAGATATTTCCTATTGACACAAGATAAAGACAACATCTGGGCTCCGTGATACACCCGGCCGTCTAGTAAATCCCATCGAAGTTGTTCCGGTCATGTCGGGGGCGAGCGATTGAAATAGATTTCGCCCTGACAATGCGAACGGACGTTTCGCCGAACAAATCGTACACGTCCACGGGACAAAAGCCGAAGGACCGAAATACACCCGGGCGCGTGCCCGATCGGCTGTCACGGCCGACCGATTATCATAATGACCTCCTATCTATAATCTGTCTTTTTTCTTCCCCATGCCGCACTTGAAAAAATGCACAATTGGGGACTTTCAAGGGTCGTTACATCTCAATTTGCCCCTTTTGTCAATAGGAAAAGCTCTGGATTTCTGGAGATGAACGATTTTCCGCATCCGCGATCGGGAGAATCACTCATAGTACGTATCTGAACCAAAACTAATTTTAACCATTAGTCCAACTCGACTGTAACTTTTTAAAAACGCATTAATGCCGGTGGCCAAAGGAGTAATTGCGATTGGAGGATTGACCTTATATACAGGGTGGCCCCTTGGAAACTTTAAAAAGGAAGAAAGAAACAGCAAGTCACTAACTCTTTTTTGGTATGGGGTTTAGCAATTTCACGCTTTATTACCCTCTTATAGACCCACCATTTTAACACTTTAACCTTTAAAGAAACTTCTCGTTGAAATGTCTAATTAGAAAATTTGAAAGGCTAAAATTACTAAAATATTCTTTACCATTTAAAACTTAAACTACTTATTAAAAAAGTAAAATTGTTCAAGTTCTGCAAACAAGCATCTTAAGAACGCAAAAAATATAAAAAAATGTTGCATAATTTTGTCTATTCTAATTAGTTGCAATCAACTATCAAATAGTAGCATTACCTAGAACGAGGGAAACATGCGGACGCTTCGTTGCTTTTATGCGTTCGATAGAAAATGATTCTGTTGAAATTAATTATTCAGAAATCTGCGGTCTGGTGTTATGTAAGTTTCAGAAAAACATTTTCTTTATCGTGCCAACGTTTCGATCTTTATTGAGATCATCTTCAGGGCCTGGGATTTACAAAGCTTGTTTACATTTAACAATACATTTTGAATGTGGAAAAGCGAATTTCTACCACGAAAACTATATTTTTAAAAATATATATATTCAATTCCACTCGTTCAAAATGTTTGACTTCTGTGTAATTGTGCCATTCTGTCGTGTTGTGAGTGCCAGCTTTCTAAAACCTACAACACATAAGACCGCACCTCAAGATTTCTGAATAATTATCGATTAAGTGTCACAAATCACCACACATGTCTACACGAGAAAAACGAAGAAAATGGGATTCTATGAGCAACTTTTAACTGCATATAGACCAGAGCTAAAGAATTCAAAAAAATGTATTTTCTTTCAAAAGAAACCATTTCTTTTTGTTTAAGTGTTTCTTGGAGAAATGTATTTGTCTGTTGGATGAGAGAAAGATTAGGGTCTGATTTGATTACGCTGTATGTGTTTGTGTCCGTGATAATTTTGTTAATTTTTCCCCTGTACTCTTTTTTACTAATTGCTACTGTTTCATTGGTCTTATCGGCAGAGAGAATAAGTATGTCTAGATTATTTTTGAGACATGTTTTTATTAAATTTTTATTTAAAATTACGCAAAATACAGACTTTGAGCCCTGAAGATGATCTCAATGAAGGTCGAAACGTTGGCACGATAAAGAAAATGTTTTTCTGAAACCTACATCACGCCAGACCGCATCTCACGATTTCTGAATAATTATTTAAAATATTAATTTTAAAAAGCATACAAACTTTATGTTTAATGAAAAACAAATAAATATTATGTCTTACAAAATAATAACATTTTGAATCAAATGAAGTATATCACAGTGTAGATATTGCTATCGATTTCTGTATAAAATCGAAAGTAATTAAATTCTTATTTTTTTACATTAGAAACAACAAGAAAAAAGGACAGATTTTTATAAATATAATATGTTTTACAAGTAGTATCTAGAGATTGTGAGATGCGGACTGGTGTGACGTCGATTTCAGAAAAACTTTTTCTTTGTCGTGCCAACGTTTCGATCTTTTTTGAGATATGAATAAATATAAAATAAATGAAATTTTTATATAACATGTATATTTAAAAAAAAAATGCATTGTATAAATTCAATTCTTTTCCACATCTTGCATGTATTTTTTAAATTTACACAATGCTTGTAAATCCCAGGCTCTGAAGATGATCTCGATGAAGATCGAAAGGTAGGCACGACAAGGAAAATGTTTTTCTGAAACCTACATCACACCAGACCACATCTCACGATCTCCGAATAATCATTGACTAACGATCACTAAACACCATACAAAAATCAATAATTTTAAAATAGAACGAGCGAAATATGCAGACACTCGATTGTTCATATATTCTTTCAACCTTGAGTTATTACAACTCCCATAGTAAAATTACGGTGTTTAAAGAAGATATTGTTCAATAATCTTTTTTTTTTTTTTTTTTTTTTTTTTTCTCAAGCTCTACACAAATCAACCAGAAAAACAGAATATACTGAGAGAATCGGAAACACACTCAATTTATTTATTCATTTTCGGCTTTAACCTATTCAATTTATTTGTTATTGCTTTATTCTAGCAGTCTCTATTCATAAGATGAGAGTATTTTAAAGATGATAATAAAATTAAAATTAGCTGTTTTGATGACATTTTAGGGCACACAAAAACACATGCTTGTCTTATGAAACTTTTGACTAAGTAAATCAAAGAGTTTTTAGTTAAAAAATTGAACTATCTGAGATTATACACATAACAGATGTACATTTCATTCTTCCTACCCCAACCCAAAAACCCTGAGATTTCAGATAAGCATGTAAAAACGAAATATTAACTAATTAATTGATTGATTTTCGATGTACATTATGTTTTATTAAATTCATTAGATTTTATGGTCTATTTGACTAAGTAACAGCTTTCAATTAATTGATCTTTATGTAAGGTATTGGTTGTGATAAAAAGTCAGTGTGACGAGCGGGATTCGAACCCACGACCTTCGCCTAAATATGCCGCTGTTCTACCAGTTGATCTACCGTGACTTCGATCCACTCGCACACTAGCTTCCCCAATCATCCTTTTTTTGGTTAATTTTTTCAAATGTCGTGTAGTCGATACTCGGAAACAAAAGAAATGGCCACGGAGAGCTTTATCTAAGGTATTGGTTGAGATAAAAAGTCAATGTCACGAGCGGGATTCGAACCCGCGACTCTCGGCTAAAAAACGCCGCTGCTCTACCACTTGAGCTATCGTGACACCAATTTTTCGTGACAACTCTAATCCGTTTCCTGGATTTCATAAATACTTTTCTGAGTTATAATATCATTTTTTTATAATATAATAAAATAGAAATTTTAATCTCAGAAAGATTCTTTTTTTCTATCAATTTTAGGAACATTAAAGAAGGATGAATCTGAAGGAATCATACATAAAATGAATCACCTGAAATAAAAGAAAAAATTAGACAATCAAGCACAAAATGTATATTTGTTTTTACTGTCAGAATATTTTATTTATGTTCTGTAAAAGGTACTTAAAATTAATTAATTTTTTTCAAATATTTTTCATCAAATTCACTTGAAGCGACTTTTGTTTTCGCAACTTATTCGAATTTCTGTTTATTAATCCGATTTTTACAAAGATTGATTAAAATGAGGCCAATATTTTATCATAACAATAATAAAAACTTGCAATAAATAATAAATTTTTTAAAAAATGTGCAAATCTTGAAACGACCTCTACCACTTGAGCTATCTTGACTTCGATCCACTCGGACACCAACTCGCCATGTCAATCCACAACCTTTCGAATTTTCTCACCGATTTGCCCTTTTTCAAATGTCGTAATCAACTTATTTGATTCTGGGCGAAAAATGAAATGGCCACGGAGAGCTTTCGTGAAGATATATTTCATTTTACTTATTCATTAGAATTAGTGGTCCGATTGGCCAAATAACATGTTTAAATTAGTTAATCTTTATGTAAGGTATTGGTTGAGATAAAAAAAGTCAATGTCATGAGCGGGATTCGAACCCACGACCCTCGGCTAAAAAAATGCCGCTGCTCTACCACTTGCGCTATCGTGTCACCAACTCTAAACCGTTTAATGGATTTCATCAATATTTTTCTGAGCTATAATATCATTTTTTTATACTATTATAAAATGGAAATTTTAATCTCAGAAAGATTGTTTTTTTTTTCTATCGATTTTAGGAACATTAAAGAAGGATAAATCTGAAGGAATCATACATAAAATGAAAAAAATTAGACAATCAAGCACAAAATGTATATTTGTTTTTACTATCAGAATATTTTATTTATGTTCCGTAACAGGTACTTAAAATTAATTAATTAATTTTTTTTCAAATATTTTTTCATCAAATTCACTTGAAGGGCCTTTTGTTTGTGCAACTTATTAAAATTTCTTTTTATTAATTCGATTTTTTGAAAGATTGATTAAAACGAGGCCAATATTTTTTCATAACAATAATAATAACTTGCAATAAATAATAAATTGGAAAAAAAATGTGCAAATCTTGAAACGATCTGTACCACTTGAGCTATCCTGACTTTTTTTTTTATTAATGGCCTCATGAACTAAGCATATCTAGCCAGACTGCTGTATATAATTTATTCCGTTATTCGTTTTTTGGGGGAAGGGTATCGTGAAAAAAGGGCCAGAGGCGACGGCGGGAATCGAACCCGCGACCGCGGGGTCTACTAGTCTCTCACGCTAACCACTCGGCTACCGCGGCCCCTTATCCTCTCTTCCATTGGCCAAATAACATGTTTAAATTAGTTAATCTTTATGTAAGATATCGGTTGAGATTATGTTTTATATGAATTTAAAAAATTTGATTCAAAACCGGTGGTTCATCCTAGAAGCATAAATCACTTATGTTGTATAAAAGAAGAAATCAATAATTTGCCCATAAAAAATAAAAAATAAACATTGATGTTGTTTAATGGCAATTCATTTGTTCCAACTCATGTGGAACAAGTCTTCTTATAAATTATTTTTTCTCTTTCAATCTTTTAGTTTTGTTTTCCATCCTCCTCCTCGGTAATAAACCATGAGTACGTGGCTCCATTTATTTTATGCTTTTTTTTTAATAATACATCAACCTTGACTTCTAGACCTCGGATAATCGCCAACGCCGAGGTTATAAGTTTTACTCCTCGTGAATTTTAATCAAGGGGATTCCTATTCTATCCCGCATTATATAAAATTATCGATTAGCTCAAATGGTTGTGGTTTTAAAATTTATTTCTCATTTTCACGATGTGTCTTTCGACTGGGATGAATTTAATTTTTAAATCTTAGTGTTTGTGAATTATTGAAGGCGAAAATTAAACGGTTTCTAAGGTTTTTTTTTTCTTCTGAGACTTTCATGTTGGGTATGATTAGATTTTGGCAAGATCCCGGTCCAAGGAGGCAGAAGATCCAGGGTTGCGTGAAACCCGACTCCATTGTAAAAAGTCGGCTTCGATTTTCACAGTAAACTAAGCCCTTTTTCCCTTTCCCCTCTTTTCTTCTCCTTGAGGCTAAAAAACGTTGGATTTCTCAAAAGGAAAGAGTACGTGCGCCGAAGGGGGCCCCCAGGTGCAGCCGGTATGCAGATAGCGAGAGATGTGAAGACAGTGGGAGATAGGAAAGTATGAAAGGCCGTTTGTCGACTTTTTTGAACGGGCCCTTTGTTGAGCGGTGGATTTTACAAGGGGGATCCTGTCCGCATATCAACCCCTTTCTTTAGCGCGCAGCGTTTCACATTTTTTCCGGGAAGTTTGGAAAGTTTTATCAACAAATGTTCGAGATAGTCACGGATGAAACCTACCAGCTACCATCCACTGATGCCTTGTACTTAACACTACTTAAATCCAAACAAATTCCCAGAAATTTCATACAAATCAATCAAATTTGGAAAGCCGTATTCCGAAAAAGTCATTATTTATGAAACAAAACAAGCATTTTTAAATAAAACTCGATATAAATAAATGTTTGGTTTAAAATTCCATAAGAGACTAGTCTCTTAATAATTAAAATGTCAACATAGTCAAATTTCTACCTGAAAAGTTTGCTGGAATGTTGTATGGATTTTAATGTAAAATAAAAATTATCAAAATTGCTTGAACAAGATTATTTGTTATATCTTTCTCTATACCTCCTTCCTTTCAACGTATTATAAGTTGTAGAAATCTTTATTCTTTATATTTATCTTTTTATAGACCATTTCATAATCAGTGAATATCCGCATTTTCCTGATAAAAACCCGAAGAAACAGTGTCTTACTTCATCTTTTCCAAGATAAATTGTACATTTCAACATTTTTTCAACAGTGGAGGTCTTCATGTGATCCCTCGCGCTAGTCTTCATGTTTATTATTATGAAACTATACTGGGCTAGAGATTTTTCAAAAGGGTTTCATTCGTTGAATATCATGATGTATAGCCAATGTCAATGATCTCACTGTTGAACACTCTCGCTCGCTCTCCCTCCCTCGCTCTTCATTCCTTCTATTTATCTAGGTATCTTGATAGGGGGCGTCGGTGGCCGCACCGGTTTAGGCGTTGACACAGCGCTCATCACTGTAAGGTAAAGGTCCAGGGTTCGAATCCAGCGGCCCTGCATTCGAACCCGACATACATTACAAATGGGCTTTTTTTCAAAAACACCGGCACCCTGAGGGTTTATATGACTTCTGATGTTGCAAACCTTCGTAAAAAAAATCTAATCATTAATTGTGAAGTATTTTCCGGGATTTTCTGCCAGGTACAATTCATCCATCATCAATGTTTAATTCATGACTATGTGATACTAAATTAAAAATTTTTTTTTTGGAAATTCGTGTTCCGTTTATTATCGTTTAAGTATAGTAATACACGGCTGTAATAAGACCCAGAATAACCTACGGATCAATAATCTGGTGGAACAAAGCTCAACAAAAAGTAGCTACCCGAACATTAGGCAGCTTACAAAGACTAGCAAACCTATGTATCACAGGAGCGATGAAAACAACCCCTACAAATGCACTAGAAACCTTGCCAAACCTACCTCCACTAGAAATATTCATACAGGGAGAGGCTAGGAAAAGCTCATTCAGGCTCCAAAAACAATTAAATTGGAAAGGAACCAAACAATTCGGGCACACAACCATAATTAACAAAATCAGACACCCATTACTAGAAATGGGGACTGACTACATGGTCCCGGAAACAATCTTCACGACCTCCTACAAAATCTCAACAGACTACAAAGGAGAGGAAGTACACAGGAGAACATCGGACACAATGATATGGTATACGGATGGCTCCAAAACAAACGAAGGAACCGGATCAGGAGTTTTCTGTACAAGCCCAAAATATGAGCAATCAAACTCACTAGGGAAGTACACCTCGGTCTTTCAAGCAGAAATACATGCTATCAATGCTTGTGCTCTGGAAAATCTTAAAAGAGGTTACACTGACAAAAAATCCTCATAAGATCAGACAGCCAAGCAGCTATCAAAGCACTGGCATGTACAAGAATCACATCATAATTAGTCAGTGAATGCATCCAAAATCTCCAAAACCTGGGAAAACACAACAAGGTAACGGTATCCTGGGTACCAGGGCACAGGGGAATTTTGGGTAATGAAGAAGCAGACAGACTGGCCAGAGGAGGATCCGCAAGACCATACATAGGCCCCGAGCCTATCCTTGGGATATCCAATACAAACGTAGAATCTTCCATCGCAGAATGGATCCAAATAAAACAAAGAGAAAAATGGATAAACTCTAGCAGTGCTAGATAAACTCATGATAAAACAACCCTCACCAAAACTGGCAAAAACACTGCTACAACTGGAGAGGGCAAATCTCAGAGAAGTGGTAGGACTACTAACCGGCCACTGGCATCTGAGAATACATCTACAAAACATGGGCATATATAATAGTGATCCAATTTGCAGACTATGTAATGAGGAGGAGGAAACAGCCACTCATATCATCTTCGAATGCGGAGCAACGGCTCAATGGAGATTCAATCTGACGCACAAAAATGACTCAGAGAACCACATTGAAGCAATAACAGTCAATGACTTGATAATCCTGAGAAAAAGGATCGAGTCTATTGACTAAACTAAAGAACTAGGAAGGTACAATAAGCCAGGAGGCTGCAGTGGCTGGGGCACACAAACCCCACCTCCTAGTACCTTTGCCACCCTAACCTAACCTAACCTATCGTTTAAGTATAGATGAACTCAGAAATCATTTATTTAACATTTAACATATTTATCTTAATTTTATAAAAAGAAATATACCTTTCTGTCATACTTTTATATTATTCGACAGCCTCCCGTTGCGCTTGCAAATTTTGCTTCTTTTGTCGCTGGGATCCAAAGTAGCTGGAAATCTTGAAAGGTGGACGAATCCTCTTGATCCTTTGCCTCTACAAAGGTCTCATAATATCGAAGTTTTTGAGGTAGTTATAAAAATTCTGTTCATTTGTATTATTGTTGTGCGCCAGTATATCCAGATCCTTGAAAACTTATGATTATGATCCTTGCCGTGTTTGCGAAGTTTTCTCTGGCTTCCCCAGCGTCGTCTTCCGAAGTACTAGGCGGATTATAAATTCGGTGAATTTTTTGATTCCATGTTCCGATTTTGTCTTTTTTCTGTTCCTTTGTGTCTAATTAATTTCCAGATGAGGGTGAATGCGTTAATGGCCCTTTTTTTGAAGCTGATCGAATATTTTATTACCATCTTTAGTAGAGGATCCTCTAATTATCAACTTATACCACTCGGACACCAGATTTGAAAAATGGTAAAAGCAGGGAAAATTCGAAAGGTTAGAGGTTGAGATATCCGAATTCAAGTTAATATCAACCAATTTTTGCCATGCTTCACCTTGTAGCCGAAGGTCGTGGGTTCGAATCCCGCTCGCGGCGCTAACTTTTTCATTTCAACCAAAAACCCTTCATAAAAAGATTAATTAATCTTTCGTATAATGTGTGGTGATTAGTGACCGTTAGCCGATGATTATTTGGAAATCTTGAGATGCGGTCTGGTCTGATGTAGGTTTCAGAAAAACGTTTTCTTTATTCTTGCCAATGTTTCGACCTTTATTCAGATCATCTTCAGGGACCAAAGTGTTATTTTTCTGGGTATTCTTAACTCGATACGCAACGATGGCACAATTACGCAAAAACAAACACTTTTAGCCCTGAAAATGATCTCGATAAAGATCGAAACGTTGGCATGATAAAGAAAATGATTTTCTTGAACCTACGTCACGCCAGACCCTCATCTCACCAACTTCAAATAATTATATTCACATACTTGATTTGAACAAGTTGTACAGCCAAATAAAAATATTAAAAAATAGAAAATCCAAACTTTTTAAAATATTTTTGGCAAAACTATGTGGCCTGTTCACAATAAGTTATACAATCCTAGAAAATTTTAGATTCTATCAAAGTATTTATACAGAAAGTGCTTGTTTTCCTATTGTTTTATTGTTGGTCGTGTTGGGATTGCCAGTGAAAAATCGATATTTTATGTTCTTTTAACTTCAAAACAGTAGGCTTCTCATACAAAAATGTCTTTCCATCCCTTCTTCTTTTCCCATCCCCTGTATTGTACAAATTCACTATTTTTTACATACTACATATATATGTTAAATTTAACAATGGAAATCCCAGGCCCTGAAGATGATCTCGATAAAGATCGAAACGTTGGTACGATAAAAAATGTTTTTCTGAAACCTACATCGTACCAAACCGGATCCCACGATTTCCGATTTATCTTTCATATCATTTTCATTACGGACTTGACCAATTTTTTTTTTTTTTTTTTTTTTTTTTGGTGGGGGGTTACGAAATGTTAAAATATATTTTATTGATTTGACATTGAAGAGGTAAAGACGAATAATTTCCTCGTTCTCGGTTGTCACCAGAGACCGTTACGTTAGGTCCTCACGTGCTGCATTGTTCCCAAGCAACAATAAGTCCTCTCAGGTGCTGCGCTTTTTCCCTTCGCCCTTTTGCGTAAGTCCACAATTCACTATTACCTGGAGATCAGCTCTCTGTCGTGTCTTTTTTTCTGACGAACATCGGGGGTGTGCATTGGGAGCCAGTTCGGAAAATATCAGCAGGGTTGCTTGTGAAATTTAAATCTGGCATGGTGAAAACACTCGGACATGTTTAACGTTTAGTTGTTTTAAATGTATATTTTGAAGTTGTATTAACATTCTGTTTGTCAATTAGATGTATTTTTTGTCAAATTTTGTTTGATAATTTTCGGCTTGGGTTTTTTTAAATCTTGCAACTGGAGGACTACAAAATTAGTAGTAGCGCAAAGAAAAATAACATTTATACTAAAGCAATTTGACCGAATTTTGCGTTGTAAGTGGATGACCTATTCTATTCTAGACTATATTCTTTACTGCTTGTTCATCTGCAGTTTTTTGAATATATCTCATCTGTACTCGTTTCGAAAACAACCGATAAATAATTTCGAAAAAAAAAAACAATCTGCCCTGCTTTCATCCTCAGGGAAAATGGTGGTTCTGGTTCTTTAAACGTCTCTGGTGGGAGTCCACAGAGGCCGAGTCTCCAACTGGATCAGTGATAAAAAGGCGGAGGCGTGGCCACAAACGACTCGACCCCAAACAAAAGATTTAACCCTTTGTTCCTCCTCGTTCCACACGATTTTGTTCATCTCCTTTTTCCAAGAAATCGTACTGATATTTTTTCTTGCAATTTTATGGTGGGCGTTAATCAGTTGACCCATGATT
>CM077109.1:11213575-11224332 GCA_039619505.1 Cimex hemipterus
GAGAGAGAGAGAGAGAGAGAGAGAGAGAGAGAGAGAGAGAGAGAGAGGGAGAGAGAGACCTACACATCACGATATTCAACGAATGAAATAATTTTCAAAAATCTCTACCACAGGATGGTTTCATAATCATAAATATAAAGACTAGCGTGAGGGATTACATGCAGACCTCCACTGCTGAAAAAACAAAAAAAAACAATGGAAATTCAATATTATATCTTGGAAAATATGAAGTAAGAAAATGTTCTTCGGTTGTTTTTTTATGTCTAGGAGAGAGAAAATTGCGGACATTCACAGATTATAACTGAAATGGTAAATCCATTTATGAACGGTCTATAAAAGGATTTAATTATGATTAAATATTCCGAGAACATGTCTGACTTGTTTCAGTCAAACAAATCCGCGTTTAGATGTTAATTTTGATTGGCAAATTTATGCCTGAACATTTTCAGGCTCATTATTCCGAGGCCGCGAGATTCGATCTAGTGTGGCGTAGGTTTTAGAAAAACATTTCCTTTAACGTGCCAACGTTTCAATCTTTATTGAGATCATCTTCAGAGCCTGGGATTTACAAACATTGCCTAAATTTAACAAATACGAGTAGGTTGTACAAAATAATGTTTATCTTTTATAATCAATGAAAGTATTTGTCCTCACTCTGTCTGTTTTCTGCGTAATTGTCTCATTCTTGTCTGTCCATGTTGAGAGTGCCAGTTCTTGTGTCAAGAATGAAATGTAACACAAAATGAATTATAAATCCAGGCTTGTTGGTTAGTGTGCAGTGTAGCGTTTTTTTTTTATCAGATTAGAAATTTTTGTTCGCCATGTAGTGTCAGAGCGTCAATTTTGCATCAGTGGATGTCCGCATGTCGTGTCTCGCGTTAGTCTTCTAATTAGAAAAATCAGTCTAGTGTTCGGTATGCAAAGACGTTTGTTGTTTAAAAAACGATGGTTACGATCTTTTTTTTCTCATTTTCCGTTCCGCATTCCTCCACTGTTTTGTAACCCTGTGTTTATATATAATGTACGAGTGCAATAATTTAATTCTTTAGATCGATATAAACAAAACTTTTGTTTATTTCCAGAGGCCAAATACAAACGTCTACATTTCAAAGAATTTTTCCTTTTTTTACAAAAAATCGCACACAAGAGAATAACTGACATCTCCGAGACGTTTAATACGTACAAAAAAAAAACTTGTGCGAACGCATAATATTGTACGGCGTTGTATAAATTCAAGGATAAACGGAGTGGAAGGGTTTAATGCGGATTCAGATCAAAGGCTGAAAGTTTCCCAGAGTTTGACGAGTTATGAAAGGTCACCAGACGACTGTCAATGAACTGTCAGCTAGCTAGCCGATCAGCTACACGTTCAACACTCGACTCCTTGCACGCTGAATTCGTTCAAATTGAAATTGTAAAAATTTTGGGTAAACGGATCGTCCACTTCGCCCACCAGTAGCCAGAAATGTTACTGTCGGCTTGGCCGGTAATTTCGCAATCTGTGTGTTAGTAGAAAATATAATGCATTAAAATAATAATAAAACGCATATGCCAAAAACGCAAATTCTACGCATAAATAATAGAAGGGGGCGTCGGTGGCCGGAAGGTTTCGTCCTTGACACGGCGCTCATCACTGTATGGTAAAGGTCCCGGGTTCGAATCCAGCGGCCCTGCGGTCGAACCCGACATACTTACAAATGGTTTTTTTTTTTTTTTCAAAAACACCGGCACACTGAGGGTTTATATGACCTCTGCTGTTGCGAACCCTCGTAAAAAAATAATAATAGAAGGAATACATGATATTAACTTAGATTTAAATAAATATGACTTTTGTGCCTCTCGATGTTTTCATTATTTCGCAACTGATGATGGTTTTTCCTCAGGTTTCTCCAGTCACAAATTGATACAAACGCGCAAAAATATTATGATTTTAAATTTCCCTGGTTCATTCAGGACTCTTTAGTGTTGCGAAAACGTTCAGATCAAAGACAGTATAAATTTACTCTAAGTTCTTGTGAATATAAACTATTTTTGGTTTTAAGAATGAAGTGTAAAGGTTTAACAAAAAATTACATTCGGAATATATCAATCATGTTGAAGAATTTATTAGAAATACAAGAAAAATAATTTTTCGAACTATTCCAAAGTTGTGAAAGTCCAGTTTATGTTTTAATCCAGTCCTGATGGTTGCCATCGAACTAATTATGCTAAATTCAAATTTAATACTAAGAACATTAAACTTGTTCAACTCGTTAAAAAAGTAAAGATATAGAAAAAAATTTTAATATAAAAATTTCTAAATTTATGTACAATTTTAACCTTTACATTTTTATCGTATACATTTGTAATTGGGAAAACGTAAAATAAAAAAATAAATAAAGTTTTGTAATAATTAGCTGGAAACATAAACGCACATTTTTTTCGATACCTATCACCCTATGTCGGAAATTATGAAGGCCTGCCAGATATACGTCGTCATCAATGATTACCAATTCACCACGAAATTTACACACAAAACAAACATATATATATATATATAATAAAATTTAGAAGTTGTTGAATAAAAGAATCCTTTCCTTACATTACTTGGCAACAATTGGTTTCCAGCAGAATCGAATAGATTATACGACATTCGAAAATGGCGAAAAGTAGGAAAATTCGAACGTTTGTAGGTTAAGATGAAGTGTTGGTGTCCGAATGAATCGCAGTCATGATAGCTCAAGTGGTACAACAGCGCCGTATTGAGCCGGGGTTCGTGGGTTCGAATCCCGTTCGTCACACTGACTTTTTTGTCTCAACCTTTTATAAAGATTAATTAGCTATATTGTTTATGGTTAGCGGGACATCCTATGATTTTCGGGAGGTTATAGTCTTGGTCTTGCTCTGTTTCTGTTGTGCATTGGCAACACTGATTTATTTGGCGCCAATTCAAACTTTCTGACACTAACCTTATTGAATTAATAATATTTTAATTAAAATTGCTAAAATCTGGATTAAATGGCCCTTTAAGGGCACCATCCCTGGTTAGTTTACCCTTTTTGATACACGGTCAGTCTGGATACGGCAAAACTAGGTGGGCCAGGATAATGAAAATACTGATAAATTTAATCAACTTGCAAACCTGGAGACAAAAGAACATAATATCAACATTTAAAGATTTTTGTGTTCAAGATGACAGATATTCTTCATTGTTCTTCTTCTTTTAAAAACTTTTCCTAAAAGAGTCATACGGGTACCGTGACGAGTTAAGTATGAATACAGAACGTTGAATAAATCTCGTTTAAATACAAACAGCATCCTTATCTCTTGAAACACAATATCCTGGGGAATCTTTCCAAATAGGAAAACTCGGTCTAATTTACTACGAAGACGGTAAGGGCTGTAATTCGTCGTGCATGTCAAACGGGGTGGGCGCGACCCGTTTTGTATTCAGGCTGGGCCGAGATCTGGTGCACATATTTATTTCAAAACGGGGAGTGTTCATGTTTTATTCAAGGGTGAAACAACACCCGAGAAGGGGTTGTTGACTGGAAATAAAATTGTGTTTACTCTCGGTCATAAACAGACTTTTAAATTTTATACGGTTGAATAAGCAAATTGAAAGGAATTTTTTTTTAAAGAGAACCATTTCCCTATTCGTGCGGAAAATATCCGTGACTCTTTTTCGCAAATAAGTGGCCGAATTATCCAGCAGTTTAAGGCTTGCTTCCATTCCAAAATCGCCTAGGTGCCAGCCTGACGAAATTGCGCTATTAACCGGACCACCCCCATTGTCCGAAAACGCCGAGCTTCCGTCTGCTTATTCCACGGGGGGGGGGGCTTAAACGATCCACCCCGCCTTCTATTTAACAAACTAGCAATTCCTAGATCAAAGATAAACCGATTTGGTGGCTGGGAAACGTGTAATTTAGGAGCCGATTTTTTTTTATATTCCTCTCTTAAATCTAGACGGTTAATTAAAATGAAATTAACAATTAAATTGGGCCATGCGAAATGTCCTTGCTCCTAATTAAATGAGAAAATACGTTTTATTGTAAGAAAAAGAAGAATTCAGAGACCCGGTTACCTTTAATTAACAAAAGAAAGTTTAAAATTAACAAGTTTTTTAATTATAGAAGACAATAAGTTCGCATTTAAACAAGTTTGCACCAGAAATTACAGTTACTATTTCTATTTTTTTTACATTCGTTAAAATTAAATGAAACAAACCGGAAAAACAGAAAAATACACCACTGATAGAAATCTCAATTAAGCATACTTTTTATTTCCCAAAGGTTATAAAAATTATGCACTCTTTAACGAGATTGACGATAAATTAGAAAATTTATTAACATTTAGCTCCAGATCCGACTTGAGTAATTACTATAGAATATTTTTTTTATAAAATTACCTACACACGGGGTTCGCCTATTCTTGTACAAATTTTGCCCGTAGTTTCTACTTTCAAAATGGAACCAAAAAGTCCTAATTAACTATGGTTGGAATCTCAACACTTTCGGTCTTCTCCTGTTCTTTCTGAATTTTTAAGATTCAAATAAACAATGATAACTCCAAAACTAAACGGTTTCGTGTAATTAACCATTGAAGATGGCGTGTAGAGATTAGTGACAGTTAATCGATAGGTATTCAGATACCGTGAGATGCGATCTGGTGTGATGCAGGTTTCAGAAAAACATTTTCCCTGTCATGCCAAATGTTTGTCTTCTGTGTACTTGCGTCATTCTTGCGTGTTGTGTTGAGAGTGCACTCTGAACTCAAAACATACACTTTGAGCCGTGAAGATGATCTCAATAAGGATCGAAACGTTGGCACGATGAAAAAAATGTCTGTTCTGAATCCTGCATCACACCAGACAGCATCTCACGATTTCTGAATAAGTAATTATCATTGGAAGATCCTAAAAATAGGTAAAACCTATATTACCAAGCATACATCAGATGATTAAATGTTTTTAAAAAATCTAACTAATCCCACGAGATTTGGTGGAAAATATGAACTTAACTGTATTAATTTTTCATCAGATCAGATCATATTCAGGGCTCAATAAAAGATCGAAACGTTGGCACGATAAAGAAAATGTTTTCTGAAACCTACATCACACCAGACCGCACCTCACGATATATGAATAATTATTGAAAATTACGTTAAATTTCCAATAAGATGTGATACATACTCAACTTGTAAATGTTAGTGAAATGAGCGGTTTAGTAGACAGAATTTTGAAAAATATTTTTTTAAAGTTGAAAAATTTACAATGGTGATTCTAAACTACTATTTCTAAACGTAGAGGCCAGAAAATTTCAGAAAACGTACTCAATCTAATATCCGTTTTAGTGGTGTAATTGCTCTATTAATTATTTTTTTAAAGTTGAAGAAATTGTTGAAGGAATGGAAAAACCCGTCATTTGCGGATTGGCAAGGTTGAAAGATTAAAAAGACTTTAGGAAATTTTGAATTACTTTATTAAACATTTTTTTTAGTTTTATTTTCTTTCTACTTACCAATCCGTCGTCGACGATTTTTTTCCTTCCCTTCATCAATTTCTTCATCTTTAAAAAAGTAATTAAAAAAACAATTACGCCACTAAAAAATGATATTAAATGGAGTACGATTCCTGTAATTTTCTGGCAGAATCACCGTAGTAAATTTTTCAACTTTGAAAAATAATTATTTTTCATCTGGCTACTAAAATATCACGTTTTCACCGACGTTTACAATATTAGTATTTATCATTTCTTATTGGAAATTGAACGTAGTTTTCATTGGTACCTACGAAATTTTCCTTTTCTTTTAAGTTTAAGAGTTATCATTGTTTGTTTGAAGAAAGGTTGTGAAATTTGAAAAAAATGAGAAAACAGGAATAACTTCGAAACCGTTGATATTTGGACCATAGTTAATTTAAACTTTTTGGTTCCGTTTTGAATGTAGTCTCTACTTGGCAAAGTTTCTAATAAGAGCAGCACCTTAACTTCCCGATATATTTTAATTTAATCACTTGATTTTTACTTAATAAAGGAAAATAATAAATTAATTGTTTTTCAGTTGAGATGAAAAAAAGTTAATGGCACGAGAAGGATTCGAACCCACGATCTTCGGCTAGAACGCCGCCGCTCTACAACTTGAGCGAGGTCACGATATGTTAAGTGGTAGAGCAGCGGCGTTCTAGCCGAAGATCGTGGGTTCGAATCCCGCTCGTGCCATTAACTTTTTTTCATCTCAACTAAAACCCTGAATTAATTGTAACGTATCAATCGGTCAAGCGGAACACTAAATTAGTGAAAATAATAAATTGTTAAATGCTATCTGATTTAATGATTTTTAGAATAAAATAGGATAATTTGTTTATATTTGTTATATAGGTTATAAGCGGGTTGAGGCAACTTGTTTCGTTTCTGTTAGGTTCGCTTTTGAAAAAATGGTTCATAAGCGTTGTTATTCATCAGAGCTTTATTTCTCACCATCGCTAAGATAGTATTTCCTTATAAAAGACATTACTAATGCAACATAACAGTTATGCTTTAGCATAAATGCCCCGAGGCTGTGTTCCAGACGATTTGATTAAACCAGCTTTAATCCCGTCTAGCTCAGATCATTAAAAAACGCTTTTACAACTAGTATGTTAATGTTTCATACCATATTATATTTTTATGTACAAACCAGACAGTTTTTTTTTTAATGGTTCATTTTAGTGATTTACACAACTTTGAATTATTCCTTTCAACGAGGTAATGAAGTTGAAAGAAGGTAAACGTGTGCTTTTTCATTAAAGAACCTTTTAGAAAGTACGCGACGCGCAAGAGCTTTTCTCCTCATAAAAATGCAAATATTCTCACTATTTGAATTCCTGTGTCAAATGATCACCAGATGCTTTATATACGACCTTTCGACAGATTGGCGACGCTATTTGCTTTCCGATGCAGTTTCAAAACTTGTTTCTGTCGAGACTAGAAACCTTTCTTGTCTTGTTAATAAGGGCCTTGTGAAAGTCACAATGAGAATTAAAACGAACCTTTATTGAAAAATCAAATTTGTAATGGAAATTGTGAAAAACTACTAACCGGAGCCAGTCAGTTCTGTGACAATATTTTGGAAATTCTGAACTATGTGCGGGATCGAAAATAATAAAACAATAAAATTGTCTATTGAGCGCAGTGATAAAAACAGATCTAAGGGACTTGAAGATTTGAATGACGATAATTTAAAGGTAGCAAATAAACATTCTGCCTGCTTATATGTCTGACTTGATGCAAGGTTATTTCATTCATTATAAAACTGAAGCGTCACCCTGCTTATATACCAGACAATCGTTGACCAGTTTCGCCAAGATTTGTATTTGGTTTGACTTTGTAGTTTTTCTTTGATCATCATGAATCGTAATCTTGTTTTGACGTTAGTTTTCAACCGGAACTTTTTGTATACTGGTTTTGATCTTGTTGCAGGTTTTAAACAGCCGCTACTGAGAAAAGTTCCCTAATTTCAGGGATCAAGGCTGTGACATTCCCTGCTTAATAACCTTGACATGAGATTTTTTAAAAGAGGATAATTAGAATTAGTTTTTGAGGCAATTTTTAGGACGTCACGTAATTTGAATTTTCTTGACGTATTCAGTGGCTTTAGGATTTGCATACTTGGAAGACTCCACATCTTGCCGCTCCCTGCTTATAACCTTGACATGAGATTTTTTTAAAAGAAGATAATTAGAATTAGTTTTTGAGGCAATTTTTAGGATGTCACGTAATTTAAATTTTCTTGACGTATTCAGTGGCTTTAGGATTTGCATACTTGGAAGACTCCACATCTTGCCGCTCCCTGCTTATAACCTTGACATGAGATTTTTTAAAAGAGGATAATTAGAATTAGTTTTTGAGGCAATTTTTAGGACGTCACGTAATTTGAATTTTCTTGACGTAGTCATTGGCTTTAGGATTTGCATACTTGGAAGACTCCACATCTTGCCGCTCCCTGCTTATAACCTTGACATGAGATTTTTTAAAAGTGGATGTTTAGAATTAGTTTTTGAGGCAATTTTTAGGATGTCACGTAATTTGTATTTTCTTGACGTATTCAGTGGCTTTAGGATTTGCATACTTGGAAGACTCCACATCTTGCCGCTCCCTGCTTATTTCCTTGACTTCGTCTCTCAACCCTGAGGGCTGCCAACATTTGTCTTAGGAAGAACTTTTAAGTTATCCAGCCATTTGATTCAGATCCTTCTGACTCTAATAGCTTTTAATAGCGTCTTGCCTTTCCCTGCTTATTTTTCATTTCCCTGACAAAATTCATTCAGCTGAAACATATAAAAAATTTGCATTTTATCAAGGCATGTTGATCGATTAAGCAATCAGAAACAGAATTATTATTTAAAAATATTTTTAAACCATCTGAAGGTCATAACGTCAGGAAGAGAATCAAAGATATCGTTTATAAAGGTTTTAAAAAGAAAAAGCCCTAAGTTAAACCCTTGAGGAACTCCAGAATTTCCTAGAAAACTATGCGACTATACCGATTTCAATTTTACTTTAAACATTCAATTTCTAAATAGGAAGCAAACCAAAGTAATAAATGATCATGCATGCTTAAATTTTTTAATTTCTGTTTTACAATTTTATGATCATCACTATCAAAAGTTTTTGGGTAGTCAGTATTGTCAGTATAAAGTAGTAATCAGTACAAATACAATAAACTTATAATCTTTTAGAAAAAGGTTGTATTTTATTTTATATTGTAAAATATAATATAAAGATTGAAATATTAGTGAATTGGTTAATGTAGTTTTTAATTTTTTTTGTCTGAAAAAATCCGTGTGTCGCTTCTCTCAGCTTATAACCCGGACAAAAGCTTTGCCATGTCTTATTTCATGTCACATATCTGGAACTTGTCACACATAAAAAGTATAAATTGGTTCTCGGAAAATTTACATAAATGTAAGAATCAGAATATTTCCATTTTTCGTTTGTAGCAATTTTTAAGCGGACTTTTTCGTTGAGCTTATGCAGACAGCAGTGCTGTTTTCTTGACTTCCCCGACATTCTCAACAAAACGGGAAAGAATATATTTTTTTGCCGTGCCGTGCTTACGGCATAAACAAAAATCTTTCGCCTATATATTGGAAAAAACTTGGCATCAGCACAAAATTCTCTTTAGTTTTATTTCAGTAGAAAAAATTGACTCAAGCGCGGTTACAAGATTGGAAGTAATCTCAGCCTTGTCTTTCCCTCCTTATAACCTTGACAGACTGGCAAACGTTTACGTTTGGTGTAATCGCGTGTAAAATTATTTTGAGCTTCATCAAAAAAATAATAACAGTTTTCTTTAGCAAGGTTCTTAAAGTGTGAACGAATTGTTTCTTTTCTTTGCTGTTCTTGCTTCGCCCTACTTATAACCCTGTCTTTCCCTACCGACAGGATTTACATTGGTTTAACTTGGTGTGAGGTTTGTTCAGACGAAACAACAATTCCTCTAATAAATTTCTAATAAATTGAAACAATCAATGACATACTTCTCCTTACTTATATCCCTAATATTAGTTTTCCATCAAAAGTGGAAGTCTGTAGAATTTTCTCAGCTTGTACTAGACTATTGTTTCTGAGAAAATTCGCTTAAGTGTAAGAATCAACGTCTTGCCTCTCCCTGCTTAAAACCCAGACAACAGCTCTTCACCTACATCTTGTACTACACCTACATGTTGTGATGTACGTTAGCTGTTATTGTGTATAAAATTTCCTTGAGCATATTCCAGAAGAAAAAACCTTTGACTCCAGAAGGGTACTAAACAATGAAAAGAGTCGGCGTCTGTCTTCACCCTGCTTACAGACTAAACATTAATTTTCTTTGAAAGGTTATCCAAGATTACACATAGTACATGGTTTGAATTTAGAATTTTCTTGAGCCTTTTCTAAGCAGAAAGAGCATTTGATCGTGAGAATATTCGAACAAATGTGAAAATAAGCATTTGCCATTCTCTGCGGATAACCTTGACATTAGGTTTTTACCATTCAGCTATTTATAATTCGCTTTTGGATCCATTTTTAAGTTGTCCTGTAATTTGAGCTTATTGCAGATGACAATGACAATCACTCTTCTAAAATTGTCTGCTGCTTACTATTGTTGCTTCCGCTTTCCTTTTTTGTAACACTGGCAGCAGATTTGCAGTCGCAGATCTGAGAACTGCATGTTCCTTTTCAATGTTTTCCAAGAAATGAACAGTAATTTACCACAGCAAAAAAATTAAAATTGGCAGGAATTTACTCTTTTTTCTTCCTTTTTATAACACTGTCAACAGATTTGCACTCGCAGATTCTGATAACTGCATGTTTCGCTTCAAAGTTTTCTAGAAAATGAAAGACAATTGGTTATAGCCAAAAAGTTAAAATTGGAAGGAATTTACTCTTTTATTCTTCCTTTTTATAGCACTGTCAATAGATTTGCACTCGCAGATCTGAGAACTGCATGTTCCTCTTCAATGTTTTCCAAGAAATGAACAGTAATTTACTACAGCAAAATAAATTGGATGGAATCTACTCTTTTTTCTTCCTTTTTATAACACTGTCAACAGATCTGCACTCGCAGATTCTGATAACTGCATGTTTCGCTTTAATATTTTCTAGGAAATGAAAAACAATTGGCTATAGCAAAAAAGTTAAAATTGGAAGGAATCTACATTTTTTCTCTTCCTTTTTATAACACTGTCCACAACTTTTTCACTCGCAGATTCTGATAACTGCATGTTTCGCTTCAATATTTTCTAGGAAATGAAA
>CM077109.1:11228185-11253476 GCA_039619505.1 Cimex hemipterus
CTCTCTCTCTCTCTCTCTCTCTCTCTCTCTCTCTCTCTCTCTCTCTCACACACACACACACACACACACACACAGACAGAGGTACTAAACAATTTAACATCTCAGCAACGCATCACAGCAAATCTGGTCCTCCGGGCCGGACAAAATTCATTCAGGTGCGTTCTCGGCTGACGTCTGCATCTTCTCACAAATTGTCATTTAAGTGCATGATATTTCAAAATATGATCTGTTTTATTTTATTTTAATTAGACTA
Source organism: Cimex hemipterus (assembly GCA_039619505.1). Classification (NCBI taxonomy): domain Eukaryota; kingdom Metazoa; phylum Arthropoda; class Insecta; order Hemiptera; family Cimicidae; genus Cimex; species Cimex hemipterus. The sequence continues at coordinate 11,228,439 of CM077109.1, forward strand.
ATCATAGTTTATGATATATATAGTGTTTCCTTACGATATAAATATCATTAATTTTTTTTCAGGTTGTTTGTTTGTTGGTACATTGTTCGTTGGTTAAAAATAGACTGGAACTGTGAGATTTATCCCTATTGTCTGCGGGGGGGGGTCAACGTATAATTTGATAGTTACCGATTATCGTCTTGGTCCGCCTACCCTCGCTGAATTTGTCCGTCAGACATCTGGCATCCACACAAATCACCCAAACACAACAGTGAAGACGGTGAAACAATCAATACTCCTCGTAGAGACAAAATCAACGAGAATCGGTAAATCAAGATGATACGTGATTATCAAATTTTAACTTTTGTTTTCCACTCCAAGCTTTGGAAGAGGAAAAAAGATAATTTTACAGGTTAGGGTATTTATGGATGGTCTCAATATATATACCGAGTATAAAAGGTTATTGATTTATAATAAAAAGTTAATCTTCTATGTCATTTATTTCGTTATATTTTTAAAAAACATTTATATTTTCTGAGATATTTGAAAAAAATTTAACTATTTTTATATAATATATTAGTGGTTATAATTTCAATTACTTTAAGATCACAAAGTCTAGCTGTTTGTGCCACTAATTTTAAAATATAAAATTAAGTTGTGATGTTAATGTTTAGTTTTTGAGTAAAGTAAGTTGATTGATCGGGGATTCATAGGCTGTTGAGGCAAATGTTATTTAAATGTTGTAACCTCCCTCCGAGGGACTTTCAACTTAAAACTCCTCGCCCTTCTGTATAAATTTCACCGGGCCGCTTTTCTCCGTCCCCGTTGCATTTGCAACACCTCATTGTCACGGGTCTTAACACGCCATAAATCCTCTCATCCCGAGGGGGGGAAGAAGCCACCCCTCGACTTTCTTCCGAGTCCCAGCCGATAAATAACTCGCACATTGTCACCCGGCGGATACACTAAACGGCTTTTATAGCTGACGACGTCGAGTCAAAACAGAAATAGTAAATGAACCCGGGGAAGTTACATTTTTTTTTTTAATTTGTTTTTTTATCCTCGGGTTTGCCAGTTTTAGACAAAATAGGCAGATGAGAATGCACACCGGGCAACTTTAATTACCCATTGTTCCTCTCATTCGACCGTTTCAAGATGGGTGTTTCATCCCTCTGGTTCGTTCTTTCCAGCCGATAATTGGCACATACCGCCTATAATCGGAGTGGCTACAATTCAAAAACTACCGAAAGCAATTAGTTAAACTTAGATTTTTTTTTAAACCGGGGCATGGTTGTTGGTTCACACCTGAACCATCCGTAAGATTGAAAAAAAACCTTCCAACCCCTCTAAAAAGAGCAATTACACAACCGTTTATAAAAGAAAGGATTTTTTAAAAAGAAAACCTATTATGCCCCTCGTAACTAGAAAAACCGTCAATGTTGATAAAGTATGATAAAACTGTTGGATAGAGATCATACATATTTTATGCTATGAGACCAAGCTTCGGTCCAAATCTGAAAGACGGAAAATTACCAAGTTCCAACCTATTAAAGTAATAAAGCAATTTCTTCTAGTAATTAAGGACGGAAACGGTGGCCTTGTCAGGAAATAACAATAAATTACACGAGTGCGATACTCTCCTCGCCTTGAAACGCGCCCGCGATGTGGAAAATGCTCGGGTAATAAAAAGAAGAAGAAAAACAGGATAATGGAAGGCTAATTGTAACGCTTTGTAACAATACGCCAATTAAATCCATTCATTTAGCTCGAAGTTCGTGAATGGAGATTGGGGTGGAAAACAAGAGGGGAACTGTGGACACAATGGAAACAATGATCGTTCTAGGTTTTTTTCGGACTTAAAACGAAAATTGATAGCCTGATTCATTTATCGGTTGATCCCGGAGTTTTGAGATCTTGTGATGATTAATTTGGTCCTCCGGGCCGGACGCGGTTTACTCCGCTAGCTCGTGTCTTGTACGATTTTCTCACATGTCATGATCTGAATAGATTATTTTAAAGGAGTTACGATTTCATTTCTCCCAATTAATCTAATCTCTGAATAAAAACGACCGTGAGAACTTAACAATTATTTTTAGATGTTTAAAATTTGATAAGAAATTATTCTTACATTCGCAATAGATAATAATAATAATAATAAAAAGTCAGTCCTACTAGTATTTCTTTTCGACATAAAATTTACAGGTTGAATCATTTATAATTTAAACCAAGTAATTTGACTTGTGCCACTAAATTTGGTCCTCCGGGCCGGATAAAATCCATATCAGATAGTCTCATTCATTTACCCTTCCGCATACTTTCTATTCTCTTAATTAAATTAATCATAGTATGAAATTCTGAATTATATTCAAAATAAAAGAATGATTTGATTAAAACGTTTATGAAAATTAATATTTACTTTTACAATAAAAAGAAAAAAGAAATGCGCAGTTTCACGGCTTTTTAGGGCAACGTAAATTGATAGCCAGATCTTTTTATTATTCATCCGGGAATTTATAGATCTTGTGCAGATTAATTTGGTCATCCGGGTCGGATGCAATTCACACCGCCATCTCGGTCTGTTACTATCTCTTCATATATAACATGACATAAATCCTTTGTATTAAAATCGTTACTATGATTTAATTTTCTTCTAATTAATCTAAAAATAAAATAAAGAGTTTCGTGTAAACTTGACAATTTATTATTTTTGTGAGGACAAAAAAACGCGACGTACTGGCAATAGCCCTGGTAGCTAGCTGGACGGTAAAAAATTAGTAAATAACTAAAACATAAAAAGTACGTTTTTCTAATCCTTAATTCCAATTATTTTTAGAACAGAAAAATTACAGCCTGATTCATTAAAATTTAAACCGGTATTTCGATTTATGTCAGGAAATCTGGTCCTCCGGGCCGACGCGAAATTCGTTCATTTGCTACTTCGTCTCATCACTGAATCTTCTTACAAATTATAATTTAAGTGCTTTATATTTCAAAAAATTATCCGTATTATTTACTCTTAATTAAACTAATAGAATAAAATTCCCAATTATTTCAAAATAATATAAATATTTGATAAAAAATTAAATTGCTTTTCCACTTAAAAAATTAAATCGGGATTTTGAGGAATGAATGGAATGAGTGAAACAAAAATTCTAATCCTGGTTCATTTAAAATTTGATCCAGGGATTTTGAAATCTTGCGTCGTTTAATTTGGTCTTCCGGGCCGGACTCAGACACTCTGCCATGTCGTGTCTTTTACGATCTTCTCACATATAATAATTTACATAGATTGTATTGAAAGCTTTACTACGATTTCGTTTCTCCTAATTAATTTAATCATAGAATAACAAGTTTCGTGAGAACTTGACAATTATTTTGAAATTTTTACTTTTACAATTCATAATAACAACAAAAATGAAATTGGGTCGGTCTAGTTTCTTTTCCCACCTTTAAAAGGAAACGTACAACTTGATTCGTGTATAATTTGACCAGGGAATTTACATTTGTGTCAATAAATTTGGTCCTCCGGACCGGATGAGACTTCTAACATATCATTTAATTACATAATTTTTTTTAAATCTTCCGATTTGAGAGAACTTAGTTTAATCGTAGTTGAAGATTTAAAAAAAAATTCAAAAATTTATTTAAAAAATTAATTACAACCTGTATAATTATAAAATATTAAATTGTTTGGATGGGTTGTTTAAGATTTTTTAGGAAAACGGACATTAATAGCCTGATTCATTTCTTGATTTAGTGTGTTTATTAATTTGGTCCTCCGGGCCGGATTAGCTTTAAAAATCAGTTTGGCAGTCGTATAACAGCATGGGTCTAACTACGGTTCCATATATAATTAGCATATTTTGAAGGCTCATCCCTAATTCCATTTCCTTTTACCAACCTTTTTACGAGTTTTGATACCAAAGCTAAGTTTGCTATCGTGGTGTAAAAAACTATTGCGCCAAGGACCATTTGAATTCTCGATTCTTGTAAATTCCCTATTCATTAGACGTCGTTTTGTGAATAGAATTGCCTCAGTTTTCGCTGTGTTTAACCTGAATTTCCATCTGTGGTAAAACCTAACGATCCTATGGAGGTTTTGGTTCAATTTGTTAATAATAGCACTTACCCTCCACGATTGGATTGGACATTGCGATATCACCACGTACATAGCTATTTCAAATAGTAGCCTAGGGCGTGCTTTTATAAATATACTAAACAAAGTTGGACCTAGAACCGAACCTTGAGGGACTCTAGCAGAACGTTTATAGGATGGCGAAACAATTTCATTGTAGGTTGCCCGAATGTTATTTTTTGTAGATAGCCATGTACTACTCTGACAATGTAGCTTGGATGCAATTTGTTTTGTATAACCCTATGGACAATACCTTTATACCAAAATGTATCAAATACTTTCTGCATATCGAGCAAAACCATCCCCTCTTTTTTTTAAAAATATACATTTTGTTCACTAGCTTTCGTGGTCCACTTGACCAATAAATAAATTTTAATTGTTTTTAGTTGAGATAAAAAAGTTAGTGCCACATGCGGGATTCGAACCCACGATCTTTGGCTCGATACACCTCTGCTATACCAGTGAGCTATCATCACGTCCATCTACATGGACACTAGTTTCCCATCTCAACTCCACCTTTTGAATTTTCCCTCATTTTTGCCAAACCAAAAATTGCCAAAAGGAGAGACAAATCAAAAGATGACATTGAGATGGGAAGTTAGTGTCCAAGTGGATCGAAGTGACGATAGCTCAAGTGGTAGAGTAGCGGCGTATCTAACCGAAGGTCACGGGTTCGAATCCCGCTCGTGACACTGACTTTTTTATCTCAACTAAGAACCTTAATTAATTAAAATTTTGTGTCACCTCATCGACAACACTGGATAATTGAGTTGTTATGCTTAGCCTCGGGCGAAACCCATATTGGCACTCAGAATTTATGTTGTTGGAGAAGAGGTCAGTAAATATTTTTTCAAGCATTTTGCTTGCACTATACCGACTTAAATGTCCCTCTTATCACCTAGCTACCCCCATCTCGCTATAAAACATTCCATTCCAAACTACCGCATCATCCGATCCCTTTCCTCAAAAACCTGTCATCCACCTCATTACCTCATAATCCAAACAGAAGACTGAAACGTTGATATCGATCTCCTAGGATGGATCTTGCTCATCTTATTGATGTACTAACGACTACCATGGTAGCTGTTCAAGCTTTCTTGCTAGCGTCAATATGTTTATATGTAAATATTATATTTTTTACTTGTTGTGTCGAAAAATTCAGTTGCCCAATAAGAAAGAAAGTGACTATGAAAAAAAATGAACTAAAACGTTGATCACGAAAAACTAGTCCTTCCTAGTTGTTTAGTATCGTAGTTGCAATTATATCAAAGCCAGGAGATTTCTTATCTTTACGGGACCTTTAGATAGATTTTATCTTTTTAGGAGAAACAAGAGAACATTGGAAGTAAACATCGTCGGTTCGTCAGCTTTTTTTGATCTTCTCATACATTATTTTTTCATTCACTTGTTAGTTAAAATGTGTATCATTGTTCCAGAAGCCATGGGATAGTTGGGTTAAGGTTGAAGTGTACCGTTCTTTTGAAACTTAGCTGGATTCTTATGGTGCTCCCGTGAAGAGAAACGTGCAGCCAGTTTGTTAGAAAAAAACCTTATATTTTTCAAAGGGAAAAATAAAGACCTTCTTAGATGAAGGTGCAGTTCTGCAGCGCTCCCCCCACTGGCGTGGAACGGTAGCTTCTTCAAAAGGCGGATTAGATTACACAAGGGGGGGGGGACAAAAGCTGGTTTAAATATCTTTTGTGCCCCCTGGCGGTGACAGGCCGGGGGGCCCTCGTGAATAAAACAACCGGCCTTAAACGACATAAATATGATAAACTGCAGTCGCCCTTTGTTTGCAGAAAGGCGTCCTCCTTTACCTGGCTCCTACCTGATTAATGAATGGCAGAAACCGCTTCATTACGCTCTCTCTCCTGCTACTGAAACTCCCACCATTTACTTTATCGGCTGGTAACCATCTCAAATTAAGGGAATTAAGTCTGATATTTCATTGTCAACTCGGTCATTAGCGCGCTCTTGGATTAAACCTACATTTTATTATCGTTCGTGTTCTTCCATATTTTCAACTGTGTTTCACAGAGGAAAATCGTTCGCCACCTTACAACAATGCACTGTTAAGTCTCGTCTTTATCTTTCAAACTAGACAAAGAACGGAAGAAAAATAGCACAGCTTAATTTCACTTGTATATTTTTAATTGTTCTAAAATCATCGAGTACAGTTAAGTGCACATTTTCCACCGAATCGGGGATTAGTTAGGTTTTAAATTTTTTTGTAATTATCTGCTTGTTATCGCTGTATGCTTGGTAATACAGGTTTTAGCTGTGTTTAGGATCTGACAATAATAATTACTTCTTCAGAAATCGTGAGATTCGGTAGGGTGTGATTAAAGGGCTCAAGGAATTTGTTTTGAGTTCCAGAGTACACTCTCAAGAATACACGCAAGAAATTTGCGCAGAAACCAAAAACTCCGAGCCCTGAAGATGATCTCAATAAAGATCGAAACGTTGGCACGAAAAGAAAATGTTTTTTCTGAAGCCTACATCACAACTAACTCATGAGGTGGGGTTGAGATAGGAAATTGAAATCCGAGTGGATCGGGGTCACGACAGCTCAAATGGTAGAGCAGCGGCGTATCTAGCCGAAGATCGCGGGTTCGAATCCCGCTCGTGCCATTAACTTTTTTTTCCATCTCAACTAAAAACCTTAATTAATTGTCATGTATTGATCGGTCAAGCGGACCACGAAAGTAGTGAATTAGTTAATAAGAAATATGTAATGATGTAGAGATAGAAAGTTAGGTTCTTATAATATTTGTCAAATAAGAGAGTAAGTAGGAAAAATAGCACGGTATAAAATACGTAAAGTAGGACAGAGACTTTGGAAGGTCAAGTAAGATGTTATGCAATGATGAAAATAAGTACGTAGGTAATTGAACTATTAAGATTTTAAGTACGAAGGTGTGAAGTTGAGGCAGAAAACTAGGTCCTGAGGATGTTTGATAAATAAGACAGTAAGTGGCAAGATCTGTAGTTAAGCAAATCAGGACATAAGGAAGATGTCAGACATGAACGCAAGAAAGAAAACAAGTGGGTAGGTCATGATAGCGGAATTCCGTAAGTATGAACAATATTTAAGTAGGTGGATAGCTAATGAGGTCGGGAAGTATGCGCATAGTTAGGTATAAGATAAATCTCGGACGCTTATTAAACAAATTTAGTAAGTTCGCTAGGTATCAATAAGTAGGAAATTTGCTACAGTTGCATAACATATGTTGAGTACCTAGGCATACACTTCTTCGTCCTCTGATTATACCTGACTGCTAGCTTATTGCTTGTCAGCCAGGGAATAAATCTGTTAATGACTAATAGCATGTTAAAGCTGCACAGAGTAGTGTTATTGGTCCCATCTGATTTTCAGCGTAAACCGCTGTCCCACCCATCCAGATATGTTCTGGTATGTTATGTTCTAACTATAAAATTAAATAATAAGTCGGGTTGAAGTAGAAAATGAAGATTGGATACTTATGCTAGGTAGGCTAGTAAGTAGGAAAGTAAATAGAACTATACAATACTTAAAGTAGGTAGTACATTAGCAGGAAAGACTGCTTCTTTCAGTTCAGCCAAGGGACCATCTATGGAGAGGGATGTATTCTACATAGGCAGGTAACCTCAAATCCATCAACACAAAATTATTCAAACGTTTGGTCATGATATTGCTATATTATCAGCCAATATAAACCTCACCATCTCACGTCGCTCCTTGCAAGCTCACCTTATCGATATTTTACATTTGCATTCCATTAATCCTTGTTAAACTAAAAAAATTGTAAAAGATGTCATAAATACCGGTAGAGAAGGTTCAACCAATCCCTCTCATTACATATTATTTTCTTAGACCTCACCCGACATTTTGGGCAGTGGCTTCTAGAAGGGTTTATACTTAGTCATACACATATCACTAGTGTACTACATAAGTAATGTTGTACAAAGACAACCAAAGGTAAGTAGGAATATTGGCAGTACGTAGGAAGTCAGTATATAAGTAAAACAATGAAATCAGATAATGTAGGCAAGAAGGACGATACCCTGACTTACCACCATCATCAGGGTTTTATCTTTAAACGTAATTTCTATCTAGCTGGCGATGACTGTCCAACTCGGCCAATCTTCCACTCTCGTCTACGGGGATTGAACAGAGGATTTTCCACGACGAGTTGGATGAATAGAGTTGATTAGCGGCCGTTGGGGTCTCGGTTAATCAATCCGACCATCGATCTGGTAAAAGACAAAAGGGGAAAAATTAGCCCTCGAACATCTGTGCCGTCCATTGTCCCCCCTCGGACTTTTGTCATGGTAATCCCCTTTTTTGTCCACCGCCCATCCACTTGACCACTTCACAACTGTATCGGGGCGCATCATCCCCCTCGGCAAACGAACCTCCCACGATGTTACACATGTTTCGCTATTTGTGATGTGGGCTCACTATAATACTCTTATTCATTGTTTCATTGTTACGCCTTTAACACTTTATATCCTTTAGTGTTTTTTTTTTGCTAGCAAGCATTTGAAAGCCAATTATTTGCGCCTAGTTGAAATAATGAAAACTTTATTCGATATTCCATTATTCCGTTGTAATTATTTTTAAATTTACCAATCAAAAATAATGATAAGCATAATTTAATTTTGATGGATTTTAGTATTAATCTTGTGGACGTCCTTTTTGCGAAGATTTTCTCCTTCTTGGCGTTTCTTGTTGAAGGGTTTTTCGATTGACCGAGTTTTTTTTTTGTTCCTTCTGAGTTATCTTAAAAGGCGGAAATGGCAAAGTGCACTTCATTGATAAACAATCGATTAAGCACTCTTTGCGCAAGAGAGTCCCCCTTCATTTATATTCCCTGTCGAACAATACTCAGCACTCCTGTCGGTTAAATTGATCCCGTTTATTCCGCAAATGCTGAAACTATGAACAAAACACTATATTCGAAAGCTACAGACGTGGGAGCAGCTTTTTAAACGGAAAGTTTTTGGTGGTACAAAATTGAAAAAATAAGCGACACGTATTATGTGGGAAAATAGTTTTTGAATACGGGTTTCGGGCTATGTCTTGTTTGAATTATATTGACTTGTATTGCATATCAGTTGATTTTTTTTTCTTTGTAGATGGCTAAAGAAGTTAGTAATCATGCAGATAAATCAGTAGGAATGTATGAAGTGGATATAGAAAGTTAGGTGCTGAGAATGGTAAGAAAGTAAGTAGAAACATATGAAGCACGGTATAAATACGTAAAGTAAGTATAAAGAGAGGTTGATAGGTTGATAATTGGGCAGATCCGTGGGTAAGTAAAAGAAAGCTATAAAGTATGTGGGCCAAAATAATAAATAGGTTGGTCATTTGAAAAGGTGAGGTTCGTATAAATGAAGGAAAAATTTAGGTAAGTAAGAGCTTTAGGTAGAAACCTAGGAAAGTTTAGTAAGGCCGTAAGTAAGAAGGTCCATACAATATGGAATATGCTAAGTAGGTTAGAAAAGAAGTGGTAAGTTTTTAGGCTGATCAGTATGTCATTTCGAAGAAATATATCAGATATGAATGCAAAACATTAAAATCCGTTAAAAAAAACATGTAAGAATGCCATGTGGATAGCTGAAGTAAGTTGTAAGTAAAAGAGAAATAGTTAGGTAAGAGGATAAATAACGAGGTTGCTAAGTGTAAACAGATATGATGAACAAAAGATTATTTTGAGATCGTGAGATGCGGTTTGATTTACAATAGAAAAACATTTTCTTTATCGTGCCAACGTTTCGATCTTTATTGAGATCATCTTCAGGGCCTGGGATTTATAAACATTGTTTAAATTTCACAAATACATTTCGGATGTGGATAAGTCAATTTATAAAACGCTAGAAATTTTGAACTCAATCAAAGTATTTGTACTCTTCAAAATGTTTCTTTTCCGTGTAGATGTAAGTATAAACATAAATATGGATATTTAACGAGGTTGATAAATACAAATAAGTATGAAGAAAATGTAGAAAACTAAGTGCCTAGGATATTGGCAAGAAAGACAATAAGTAAGGAGGTAGAAAGCACAATATAAAATACGTTAACTGCATTTGAAGAGAAGATGGTATGCTGGTGGTAGGAAGTCCAGCGAGTAAGTGTAAGACAAATATCAGATATGAAGGCCAGAAAAAAATTAAACTAAAAAATAAGTAGGAAGGCCATGTGGATAACTAAAGTTGTGAGTATAAACATAAATAGCTAGGTAGGTGGATATTTAACGAAGTTGATAAGTGTAAATAAGTAAGTATGAACAAAGGGTAGAAGGCTAAGTGACTAGGATGTTTGGTAAGAAAGAAAGCGGACAAGAAATTCAAAAGCACAGAGTAAAGACAGACCGGTGTGTAAGTGTAAGGAAAGATATCAGATAAGAAAGCAAAAAAATTAAATTGAAAAAATAAGTTTGAATGACATGTGAATAAGTAAAATATGTTTCAAGCAAAAAATTTAAAAAGCACAGTATAAAATACATTAACTGTGTTTGAAGAGAAGATGGTGATCTGGTGGTTAGGTAGTCCAGTGTGTAAGCATTAGAAAAATATGAGTTATGAACATCAAAATAATACTAATTTAAAAAAATAAATAAGACCACCAAAAAAGTAGCTAGTTAGGTGAATATTTAACGAGGTTCGTAAATAAACAAAAGATAGAAAGCTAAGTGCTTAGTTTGTTTGGTAGGGAAGACAATAACCAAGAAAATAGAAAGCACAGTGTGAAGTATATTAAGTGAGTTTGAAGAAAAGGTGGTGGTCTGATGGAAAGTTAATCCAGTAGACGTTAGTCAAGTAGAAGAAAGATATCAGATATGAACGCCAAAAAATAAATAGAACGCCAAATGGATAACAGAATTAAGCTGTAAGTATAAACATAATTAGCTAGGTTAGTGAATATTTGTCGAGGTTGGTAAGTAGAAATAAGTAAGTAAGTAAGAACAACATACAAAACAACTATGGAAGAACGCGACTTGGATAGTTGAACGAAGTTGTAAGTAAAGCAGCAATAGTTAGGTAGGTGGACATTTAACGAGGTTGGTAAGTAGAAATAAGTAAGTATGAAAAATAGCTAGAAAGCACAGTATAGAATAGGTTAAGAGGCAATAAGGGAAAATGGTGATTTTATGGTTAGTCAGGTCAGTATGTAACTATAATGAAAATATAGCAGGTCATGAAAATAGCTAATCGGAGGGATTGGATGGTCAATTGTCGCAATCTTTTTATATAACTTGAAATACCTGATAATTTAGTAAAAATAGAAATCCATTTTTGTTTTAACATTTCAGAGACATTTATAGTATTATCTAAAACGATCCTGGTGAAAAGGCTAAGAGGAGAGCTGTCACGTTTCATGGCAGCAGACACACCTCGACGGATAGAAGCGAAACTTCGATTAAAATATACACCGAATGATACAATTTTTTTGACATGGATATGTCTTACGGCTTGGGGTCAGTCCGAAAGTTTAAAACGGAATTTGTTACCACGACCGTGCGTCGGTGAATTGTTTACCAAGGATACGCGAGAACGAACTGGTGGGCGGGTGTTTTTAAAGTCGCGACGTGATTGCCGCCTGTGCCGCGACGCGGTTGTGAGCTTCCAAATAAAAACCATCCTCAAATTAATAAATAAGCATTCCCTGATAATTTGCGAGTTTGTTTAAATAGACATCATAAGACATATCCATGTACAGATGTATCTGCATGCAGTGTAGATGCTCGTTTCATTTTTTGTTTTAAAGGGGTGTTGGCGGGAGGGGCTTTTTGTGTTTAGTAGTACCTCCCAATCCGTTTCCATAAATCAAAACATTAGGGTTCTTTGCTTGAATGTAAATTAGAAGAGAGAATCTATAGACAATTAAAATTATAAGCAACCAATGTCGTAATTATATTTATACATTAATTTGAGGTACTATTACAATTACAGTAAAATTCTTAATTATGTATAAATGGTTGGCCAAGAGAAAGTTAAACGTAATTGAACAAAGTAAATTAAAACATAATATACTTCTAAACAAGGTTTTTTTTTTGTTTGGTTACTCAGGTGATGTATTTCGGTATATGTCAACTCTTCCTGGTTTCAGCTGGTTCAACTCAAGGTAGCGGTAGATGCGAGGTCTTTAACAATTCAGATGGTCGAGGTTCAGATGATGCCTTCGCCGAGGTTATCAAATTTGCACAACCAGTGTTCACGTCGCGACAATAGTTTAGAGGTTAGGGGAACGAAACAAAATTATGGGTAGGTGCGCACAGTACGAAACCTCTCACAACACTACACTGCCTCCAAGCGAGGAAAACAGGCCCACTAAATCGTGATTGTTTTCAGGGCCAACCGTATTTTTAATTCAATTTGTATTAATTATAGATGTTTTTAACATTTGGTGCAATATAAATATCCGAACAAAACAAAATAAAATAATAATTAAATTCAACCACATCTAATAAATAAGTACATTTTTTACAATAAAAACTATTTATTCCGGCGCAAACAAGGGGCATACCGTAGCTTGGCCATTTCAGCCATGAGGGCATGCGAAATATCACAACATAATCCATACGCACTCACGCAAATAAATACAATCACATCAATATACATTGCATTTATTCTATTTAGTAGATAGTGTACTCATTGTTCTTCCATCTGGATGTGCTATTATCTGTATTTTTATGAACTTTTATCCTGGTCTCGCAGTTTTGATCTGATCGTTACATTTTTAATTGATTTATTTGAGCTGTAGAATGTACTTTGTTCTGTTAAAACAGCGCAATTATTAAATAAAGTTTGATATATTTGCAATACAATTATCTGAGAAAAACAGCTGAAAGTTTGTCTAATTCCATTTAAAAAATGTATTTTAATCATTTATATATTTTCTGTTCATTTGGAGATGGTTAATTGCCGTACCTGTCAGAATGACGACGTTTAGCGGACAAGGATGATCGGGGTCGAGCAAGCTCCTACTTTAGGTTAAAATTTCGGTCTTTTTTTTTTTTTTTTTAATTTTTCGAACCGTCTTGCACCCATCCCTGGCACAGATGGAGCGACATTTGGGCGTATTATCTTGGGACTCGTCCGTGGTTGCAATCAATGCGCCTTATGGCAGCGGGGAATCGGCCAGATTGCATCCCTCGCGCCAATTGGGCAATCCCTCGGGGGCAACCTGCCGGTCTTTATCTTCAAACGTAGAAAAAAAAAAGAAAAAAAAAGGTTTATAGAATTATAGAAAGCTAGTTGGAGAAAGTGTCAACACTCTGTGTACTTATACAAATTGCAAATACAGGAAAGGGAGCACAGAATAATTTATACTGGACCGTTTCCATTGTTTGCCCGGATAGTTGTGCGGATTCTCCAACCTGTTCTCCCCCCCCTCTTAAATTCTTCTATTTAACTAATAAATTGTATGAAGAAAAACTGCTAATACAAACATTGAAAACATGCCAAACAGGATTATTATAAACTGGGTAAATATAAGCATAGTTCAAAGTCTCAAAAATTAATTAAGTTTGATATTAATCAAAAGTAATTAATGTTTATATAAGTACTGGATGAAATGAAAAAGTTAATTTTTGCCATTTTTCAAATTCCAAGATTCGAAACGTTGAGTTGGGACGTTGGTTCCATGATAGCTCAACTGGTAGAGCAGCGGCGTATTTACCCGAAAGTCCCGGGTTCGAATCCCGCTCGTGACACTAACTTTTTCATTTCAACCAATACGCTACATAAAGATTAATTAATTGAAATAAGTTATTTGGTCAATTGGACTATGAAGTACATTGATTATAAGCAGTAAGCGTGTTTCTTCTAGCGGGCTTGGCTGAATTTCTCTTGAACAAATGATCAAAAAAGAAAAAAGTGCTTAATAATTTTTAATAATTGCAAATTTTTACCTTTTTGGAGATTTCCGGCCCAATCAACTTCAAAATTTCTAATGCAACCCTATACATCCTGACACATCACTTTAATGGATCTGCCACACTGAAAATAATGGCCCAATCAGCTTTTAAATTTATTAAAAACTGACAAATTTATGGCCAAAAGTTTGAAAAAAACGCGTTTTGTTTGTTTTGTTTTTCAGTCCGATTTATCAATTTTCTAGTCGGGTTTCTTGATTTGTCTAGGATTATCGTACTGTCAAATTTAAAATTATGATGACCCGATTCGGCATGTGTCATTCTTACCAGTGTTTTGTTTCTTTTAGGTATGTGCTGTACCTTTCAGCCTTTGTTCAATCTTCCAATGTATTCTTCATTACAATCGTTACAATAAATTTTGGCTGAGTGAGATCTGCGGTTTATGGTCAGGTAGAGAAAGAAGTAGACTCTGTGATCCCTTGCCAAGCTTTCGACCTTTATGAGACCATCATCAGTGCCTGAATAAGTATTACATTATTTCATTAATTAGAAGGTTTTTTGCATTGGTTTAGCATACAGCATACTATTTCTCGTGTTAACATTCCAGAATGACAAAACGCCGAAGACACCGACTACGAGGTCCCATGAGGATGGTTAAACTGAAACCTCCTGTACTTCGAGGCCGTGTAATGTTGTAAAATTTATTCAGGCCCTGTTGATGGTCTTGTAAAAGCCGAAAGCTTGGCAAGAAATCACAGAGTCTACTTCTTTCTCTACCTGTCCAGAAATCAGATCCCAAACCCATTAATCGTCGTGGCCAATTTCTTCTTCATCAAAATAAATTTCGTGTTGAACATATAAGTTAGAGTCTTTGGCGTTTGTGCGAGAGTAAAATTTATTGATTTTTTTTTTTGACAAGTTTAAAAGCCAAATTGATAATGCGGTCAGTTGTTTAAAACGGGGGTGGGAATGAATTTGGGTTAATTAGTTCATTATCAATATCTGTTTTGGTGAATTTATAAATTAATTTGAAATAATTAATTTTTAATTAAGGTTTTTGTTGGGATAAAAACGTCAGTGTCACGAGTGGGATTCGAACCAACGATCTTCGGCTTGATACGCCACTGTTCTACCCGTTGAGCTACATCACAACCCCGTTTTTTTAATTTTCGAATCCCGCTCGTTAGACTGACTTTTTTATCACAATCAAAACCTTAATTAAATATTAATTAATTAAAAAGATTTTATTTGGCCACGATACGACATACATGTAATATGTAAAATGAAGTATACTTCACTAAATATTTCTGGGGCCATTTCATTTCTCGCCCAGAATCAAATAGATTAGACGACATTTGAAAAATGGCAAAAAGAAAAATTCAAAAAGTAAGGAAAAGAAATTCAAAGTAGGTGGAGATGAGAATGGAAGTTAGTCTCCGGCCGGATCGAAGTCACGATCGCTCAAGCGGTAGAGCAACGGCGTATTTAGCCGAGGTCGTGGGTTCGAATCCCGTTCGTGACCCTGGCTTTTTTATCTCAACCAAAATCTAAATTAATTGAAAAGAATTTATTTGGCCACTCGGAGCACGAAACTACATATATATAACGTAAAAAAACTGTTAATACAAACATCGAAAACAGATCAAACAGGATTATTATAAACTTGGTAAATATCAGCATAGTTCAAAGTCCCAAAAATTAATTAATTTTGTTATTAATTATAAGTAACTAATGTTTATGTAAGGTATTGGTTGAAATTAAAACTTAGTTTTTGCTATTTTTCAAACTTCAAAATTCGAAAAGTAGGTTGAGAGGGGAAGTTGGAGCCATGATAGCTCAAGCGGTAGAGCAACGGCGTATTTAGCCGAAGGTCGTGGGTTCGAAAACCTTAATTAAAGATTAATTAATATATTTGACCAATCGTACCAAGAAACCACATAGTTGTAATTATAAATTAATTTATTAATAAGTCCTATAGAGTAATGCTTCAGTTTTAGAGTATTTTTATTTTAATATATTTTGATCGTAGAATTTAAGCTAAATTCTCCCCCTTACAAGGTTGTTGGCACAGTTCAATTTTCTCTTTAAAAAGGTAGAAATATTAAAATCATTTCAGATATTTTTCTTGTACCGATGGGTGGTAATTATTTGGTCCTCTTATGTCTAAAACGTCTAAATGAGGTAATTTATTTTCAAGTTCGACTTCAAACTGGGCAAGTTTTGTGGATAGGGGTTATTTAGTTTCATGGTATTGAACACTTTGAGTGAAAATTGAATAATTTTTTTTTTTAGCGTCATTGGGAATATATGGTCATTGGAACAACCCAATTAATTAAGCCAATATATATTTAAATATTTACCATATTCAAACTGCCTGGTAATGTCCAATAAGCCAACAATCGGTCGAAGTTTAGAAAACATTTTTTTAACAGTAAATTTCCCGAGAAAAAAAAATTAATTACGATAATAATAGCACATAAGGGGGTAGAATCGAAGCGTATCAGTTTTTAAAGGGGGGGGGGTCCTTTTTCATTTAATGGTCCGGATATTTAATGGGGGTTGACACATAACGAACTATTGTCATTGAGAGCCCTTCCCTCGGGACCTCGGCTGTGGGTTTATCAAACAAGGGTCCCTCCATCCATTAAAGTTTTATGCTAATCGTTTTTTAAATGGGCATCGGTACGAAATGGGGTCCTAGACCTGTTCGAGCCCTCTTTAAGATAAAATCTACTTGCGTGCAATAATCGGGTAACCGTTCAATTTCCAAGTCTTCAAATACATCCAGGATGAACAATTGCCTGGGTCAAATAAGCTCAGAAGATGGAAAATTAACAGAAAAATAATGTCAAAATAAATCAAAATACAATGGAAAGAGACCAGACAATCAAGAAACACACAAAACTATATTTTGATAACATATCAGTTTTTTTGTTTTTAACGAGGGGATGGGTGCGCATCAGCAGAGGTCTAGACGCATCTAGACCCTGAGGATATCCGTGTTTTTGAAAAAAAAGTTTGTAATTATGTAGGGTTCGAATGCAGGGCCGCTGGATTCGAACTCGGGACCTTTATCTTTTTGCCTTTTGACGTTATTCGTGAAATTGTTAGTTAACCGTTAGCCTGACCGTAAAACAGCTCGAAACAACATCTATAGAGGATCAATTTCTGCGTCGAATGATATTAAAACCAGCTTGATCGGCCGAAAATTTCATTTTGGGCGATTTTTCGAACTTAGGAGGTGAAGAGGTACACCAAAATTCACCATTTCTGACAATTCACTAATTTAGTAGTCCGCTTGACCAATTGATACATAACAATTAATTCGGGGTTTTGGTTGAGATGAAAAAAAAAATCAATGGCACGAGCGGGATTCGAACCCACGATCTTCGTCTAGATACGTCTCTGCTCTACCACTTGAGATACGTCTCGATCCACTCGGATATCAACTTCCTATCTCAACCTCACCTTATGAGTTTTCCCTCTTTTTTGCCATTTTTCAAATGTCGTGTAATCGGTTTGTATTCTCGGCGTATCTAGCCGAAGATCGTTGGTTCGAATCCCGCTCGTGCCATTGACTTTTTTCATTTCAACCAAAACCCTTAAATATATCTGACTATTTTAACGAAAATTTATTACTTCAACTCCCGATCAAAAAATTTTCCGTTACAAACTTTGTTGGTGATCGAATTCTCCGTCACACTAGACGGAGTCCGATTCATGAAACATTCGACATTTAGATAATGCACTGCTTTTCATCCATATTGAATGATACTGTTTTTTGATAGGTGAGCCGTTCGGATTTTTCGTACATTATGGGGGGTACCCATCAGAAAACAGTTCAAGTTGTGAATTTTAGATAAAAATGCCAGAAATGGTGAATTTTGTGTACCCCCTTCCCCTCCTAACTTTGAAAAATCGCCAAAAATGAAATTTTCTTCTGATCAAGCTGGTTTTAATCTCATTCGACGCAGAAATTAAATTTTTTGTGGATTTCTTTGCGTATGTGTATTTATTTTTATATATACAAACACACAATCTGTATTTTCTGGACATTAAATGTGTTGTGATTAGTGCCAGTTAGTCTATTATTATTCGGAAATTGTGAGATGCGGTCTGGTGTATCGTAGGTTTCAGAAAAAAACCGTTTTCTTTATCGTGCCAACGTTTCGGTTTTGGTCGAGATCATCGTCGGTGTGTGCGATTGAATCCCGTGTTGTTCTTCATTCTTCTTGTGT
Organism: Cimex hemipterus; assembly: GCA_039619505.1. Taxonomy (NCBI): domain Eukaryota; kingdom Metazoa; phylum Arthropoda; class Insecta; order Hemiptera; family Cimicidae; genus Cimex; species Cimex hemipterus. The sequence continues at coordinate 11,246,651 of CM077109.1, forward strand.
AGAAATTAGCGGTTACTAAACACTACAGCCTTAATGTATAATGATAAAAAAAATTTGATTTAAATTCGCATGGTATCAACAAACAGCGAGTCCAGGCGGACTCCAAAATGTTTGACATTAATTATTGAAAAACATGTTCCTATTTCCATACATTAAAATGATTGGTATTATGGAAATATTAATCAAATTTGCATTGAACATTGGGTTCATTATTGCAATATATACTCAAATGAGAAGCTTTCTGTTTGTTCAGCAGAAAGGTAAATTTGGAAATTTTGCAACAAAAGACCGGACGAAGCGGCATGTTCCACCGGCACAATGGCCTCCTTGCAGATGCAACAAGTAAGATGCACTTTGTATGGGGATTGTCAAGCCACCTTGTTGATCCTGAGGTGTGCAGATGGGAAACGCTCGCACGTGGACGCGGGGCTAACGGTAAAGGGTTGAATATCTCGACAGCTGCCCTTTACCTGTTGTCTCTGATGTTTTGGCCAAGCATATGCCTCGGGAGCTTTTTTTTAAAAACAGCATCTGCACCGTTTCCTCCTGTGAAACAATGGCCCAACTATAAACTATTCATCCACCCACTCCCCCAATGGTCTTTTCATCTTCAGACTCTTTTCAATAAAACTTCGATTGACGTGTTGTTCCTAAAGAGAAGTACAAGTTTTACTGACTTAATTATGCAAAAATGGGAGTAATTTAATTAATTAACAGAATCAAAGTTTCAGGTCGGATTATTGATCAATTTTCAGTATCGGAGTTCTAGGATGTTAATCCATCCGTGATCTCATGGTGTTCTCACTCTATTAAGCTCTTATGACGGTACCAATTACCCCATCTTGCCTCATTACATCACCTTGTAATACAGATTTAATTAGAGCCGATCATGATTTTTCAAGGAGGAAACAGGTGGCCGCGGAAAAGCCGAAAGGTGCATCTTCGACCCGAAGACATATGCCCCGGGCACCTGGCAGAACCAACTGTTGCTAAGATTTCTCTCGAGATGCGCCCACACCGGCATCCCTTAGGAAAGCGGAAACAGATTTTTCCAAGGTGGTACAAAAACAACATTTTGGACGGTTCACCCTGGCAAACAAGCAAAATGTTAAAAATGACCCAACAAATCTAATTTCATCGGTTCACCGTTAAACAAAAACAATAATAAATCTCTATTTTAATAGATTTGAAATTCTCTCCCAATTACTACATCAAACTAGAAACGTTAGTTGCTTAAAAAAATAAATTCATTGGTTAAAAAATAAAGTTAAAAAAACGTAACAAGAAGATTCGATAATATGTAATAAGGATTTCTCCATCGGGTCTCCTGGGAGATGAAATTTGGTCGTTTCCGACCATTTAGTGCTTCACACTAGTTTGGCCTGTTTTGCCATTTCGCCCTCTTCACTGGTGAGTTTTATTTATGACCCTGGCTTGGAATCTTTCTAATTTTCTCATAAAAAATTGACACAATTTTCATATATAAAGCCACCACATAATTGGCTCAGATATGAATTTCGTAAAATATTTTTTGAAATATTTTCCACAGCCCTAAAATTTTTTCACAGTCTTTTCCAACAGGCAGATTAACATAGATGCGTATTCGGTGAAACACCATTTATTAAATGTGGAAAAAAGTTTTGTTAAACTAACTTTGAAACTTTTTGAAGGAAAGCCACGCCCACTTCTATAAGCCACGCCTCTTATGTATTAATCAAATGGTTTTTTCTAATATCAAGTCGTATTTATCGATGAGCTTATTTTTAAAATTTTCAACTTCGTAAGTTGTTATTTTAAAAAATCTGTATTTATGTCGCATGGAATAAACTGATTTTTTAAATAAACTTTTCAATAATAAACCACGCCCTTTTTGAAAATTTCTGCTGGTTAAAGCTATCAAAATTTGGGAAAATCAGCCTTTTTTTTACTTGCTGTTGTTTCGTTATTATCTATATATATTATATTTCTCTTTTCAATTCAAATCCCTCCTACAAAAATGCAATATCGACGGATCGTAAAAAAAGGTCGAACAAAACAGTTAAAACGGGTCGAAACTCGTCAGGATCAGACAAAGCGAGGACAAGCGGACCGGTATGATCAGAGCTGATAACTCGCAGGAAACATGTATCACTTTTTGCATTAGAAGTGCCGGTTGTTCTCGTAAAGATACAATACCAATTAACGTAGGCGGGATTTAGGATCGTAGTCCTCAATGGGCCGACGGACCCTCCGTGTCCGGTGGTCATTGTCATGCATATGCACAGATTATGTTGCAGGTACGGGTTTTCTGATAGGGGGGCAGCTGTGCTCGCACGTGCTACCCCTTCAGATGCTAATTTCAGCACTTACATCACACCTCATTTATTTCAAATAGCCGAAGAAACCATTGATAGTACCTTTGATTTCCTTTACGACCTTTTTTTTTGTTACATATGAAGTCCACCAGGTAAAAAACCTTACCGAATAGGAAGGGTAGAAAAACATTTATACAACAATTAGTTTATATAGCAAATAAATTTCCTTTCAGTCATAATACCTACATGGTACAATCCAGGTCGAAATCCGGATGGTAACAAACCAACATGAACTTTCTTTTAGAAAAGGATTACTAAATCAATTGTTTTGTCGATTTAGGGCGTGGCTTATCGTTCGGAGGTGTGGCTAGTCTAAATGAAGCGTCTATCGTCATATCGTCAAGGGGCGGGTCTCGACTGTTTGTAATAGTATGAAATTAAAACAAAAATTTAAAAAACATAAGATTTTCTAATTTCTAGTTTCTAATAGGATTTTTAAAAATAAGGCCACATTAGTTTTTCATTGGATTATTTTATCAAATCATTTCCACGATTTATAGTTGAATTTGTATCGAATTTAACATGAAAACGCGCTTTTATATAGCTTTCCTCCATACGCCAATTGAAAAATAAGGGGTTGATTTTTTTTATCAGGACAGGATGCGACGGGAAGGTGCGTAAGGAGGGTGGTTGTGCAGGTTTGAACAAAAACCAACCCCACTTCCAGTTGCATCTTGATATAGGGGAAACAGGTGATAATGTAAAACTACATTAGATCAGGGGGTCACAGTTTTTACGTGATGTTAACGATGAGCAACTGCCGGACACCTTCTCCTTTTTACCTACTTCAATCTAAATTGAGACATAAAAATATATCAAAACTGTTATTTATAGAGTGCGTAATTTGATTGTAAACGGTTTTACCTATTGATACTTGATCTGATGAGCTAGGTTAAATAATTTTTCATCCAATTTTCCCCTGACGTAATATGTTCGAAAAAGGTCGTGGTTTGTTTGGTAAAAACAATTCTTTTTTTTTTTTGTACGTTTAGTTATTTATTTTTTTGAAAGCTGTAAGTTGTTCAAAAATTAATAATCAGGGGATTCAATTTGTGGGGGGATCAGGAAAATGCCGGGCGTGGTTAGTCTAAAAGCAGCGTGATTGCTGAAAAACAGGCGTGGCTTATATTTAAGTAGACCAGGTCTTTATACATTGTCTTATTTGTTCAGGGCATTTAGGTTATGATTGGAATATTTTTAAAATTTAAATTTCACGAGTCATACAACTTTATGAGAATATTGCTGGGATGAGTCTAAAAGGGAAGTGGTTGGTTCAAAATGTGTCCGGTTTGTCTTTGAGAGGAATTCGTCTTCTGTATTTTTTCTTGTTTGCTTACTGTTTTATTCTATAATTGGATGTTATTAGACAATTAACTTAAGTGTGATTTATCAGATCTTAAAATTATGAAGCGTGATTATTTTAAAAAAGGCGTGGTTAGTTCAAAAAGGGCGTGGCTTCTTTTAAAATTTTTGAAATAATTTTTCTGGGTGGGGGGTTTAATGATTTGAGTTCAAATTAATAGAAAACTAACTTTCAAGTGAATTAGTAGAACACACAAATGATGGGGTGTGGTAGTCTGAAAAAAGGCGTGGTTGAAAGTAATAGGGAGTGGTTTGACTTATTATTTTTGTACATACTTATACTTATGCTATTCTTCATACATGATATATGAATCACTGTTTCTTTCAGGGATTTATGATATGAATGGAAATAGTAAAAAACGGGCCTTCAGTGGATTTCCTAGAAAATAGATTAAACAGCTGGTTAACCGTGATCAATCTAAAAATGGTGTGGTTTGTTTTAAGATGTAACATAAGTTTATGTTGATGTTATGATTGGAAGGTGACAAAAATTAATTTCATTGTTATTAATTGAAATTTTTATAAGAACCAGAATGAAAAAGAAAACATGGTTAGTTCAAAAAGACGTAGCATCATTAAGACCCTAATTATTGCATCAAGCAAATTGTAACACTAATATTATACTATTTTAATGACTTACTGGTGAGGGCAATTTTTACATTTTTGCCGTTTTCGTTTTAAAAAATTTACCGATTTTAATAAATAAGTAGGGCGGGGCTGATCTGAAGGGGGGGTGGCTTTATTTAAGAATAGCTTCGAGGTGAGTTTATCGGTGTAATACGAGCACCTAATTTTTTTTTTACACTGTGCTATGCTACATACAATAATAATTTTGCCAAAAATTTTAAAGATTTGCCCATTTTTAAAAAAATCCGGTTAATTGTTCAATTTTGCATTTTCGTTTAAATGGGGCCGCATCACTTTCAGATTTAATTGACAACTGAACCCCGAGTGCTTGAGTATATCATTGAGTGCCTGACATTTTTCACCCTTTTTTAATTATATTTATTAACCTACTTTAACAAATAAAAATATAACTTAGCTGATAAGAAATATCTGGGATTAAAGATTAAGAGCCGTATCTTGGCAATTACGCTATTCGGTGAAAAGTAATATGAATATTAGTATTATATTAGATAACGATTTTTGTACGTTGGTACCAAAATTTGAAAATTTTAATTTGTATCTGAGTATGAGGTGTGACTAGGACGTGCTTGTCTTTCATGGGCGTAGTTTGTCTAAAAAGGGGGCGTGGCTCATCTTTATGAACTTTGTATTAAATTACAAATTAATGAAATTATACGACAGTCTTTGATTTATAATTGATCTATTTTGTGATAATAATTAGTTTTTATTAGATTAAAGAAATTGTCGGATAATTATTCGATAATGGATTTGAGGCAGAAAACTGATGAGGATCGTCTTTGCTTTTGGTTTTCAGGTAAAAAGGACTTGTTACACCTAGTTTGCTGGCATTTAGCTTTTATCAATTGTCAAATCCAGATATGACCCAGACCTCCTGTTGCACCCGCGCACGCGGATTTTGTTTAATTAGAGTACTCTTCACTGATACCTGTTGATGGTTCGGACAGGTGGTGGCCGGGCGGAACCGGAGCACATCTGCTTCCGGCCTAATCTCAACAGAACCACTTCCTTCCCATTCATAGTGCTCCTTCCATTCGGATCTTCTTTTTTAACAACTTCCTCCCGCGGGAATCGGGATTTACTCAGCGTACAACAAAAGGAATCTGGTCCAAGGAGAAAATTACGGGTTTCGTTCTTTCCCGGAGCTTGTTTTTTTAACCTGAAACATCCTTTAATAGGTTCTTTAGTGAAACAACTTACGAAGTATAGATTTTTTAGAATTAAAAATTACACGCATACATACCGATTTAAATGACAGAACGGATGAATATGTTTGTTTTACCCAGGCCTCGATGAAACGGAAATCCCCAAGTCCCATGGCAAGGTGGCATATTGCAAATAGGAAACACTCGGCCCATTTAAAAGGCTGCAGGGCGCATCCTCTCTTTTGCCCATCTGCATTCCCATAACTAACACCGTAACACACCCTTGAGAGAAAGGAAATTCGAAACAGGACCGTGTCAATCAATTAACTGAGCGGTCCGCATTTTGGACAAATAGTTTGACAAATATGTTTTTCTAGGACTATTTCTCAAGGCTGTTTTGTGTGAAAGCTTGGTATAATATACAAAAAGTCTAGTAATCCTTTACATTCCTTAACACCTCTAACGAAACAATTTTAAAAAATAAATTACTTATGGAAACGTGATGAAGTTGGTTGAAATAATCTGAAACCATTATTGGCCCAGAGGTCGTGGCAGTATGAAAATTGTAATTGTATCTAATTAGACCATGAAAACCTCAAAAACGTAAAGAAAGAAAAAGTGGGAGGGAGGGAGGGAGGGATAGAGAGAAGAGAGAGAGTGAGAGAGAGAGAATACAGAGTGAGCGAAAAAAAGAGAGGGAGAGAAAAATGTAAGAAATAGTGAACAGGAATGTATATAGAACACATAAAAAGTCAGATACAGAAGGGTAAACAAAAAAAAAAACTAGAACGAGTAAGACAAATAAGGAGACAGATAGATATAGAAAGATTGTGGGAATAAAAGGGAGAGAGAGATAGTGCGACGAGAGAGTGAGGAAAAATATAAATGTCAGAACACGAAAATGAATACAAAGCGCACAGATATAATTTTATAAATATGGATATGTCCACTCAAAACGAGAACTAAAAGGTGAAGGAACAGACAGTTAATACTTAGATCGATAGGTACAAAGACATAAAGATAGAATGGCTGGAACAGATCAATTTATGGAAAGAAGAACAAAAGACAAATGTTGAGGATATATTACAGGGATCATGTAGAAACATTAACAATGCCAAAAACAAAAAGAATGCATGTACAGTGTTAATTGGAGTCTTACTAAGACATGGGTAAGTATAAAAAAGTAAAAAAGGAAAAGGTACAAAAAGAATGAATGAATGGATATCACAAAATATAGAACGAAAAAGAGTAAGGAATAGATTGGATTTGGGTAAGAGAGAGAGAGAGAGAGAGAGAGAGAGAGAGAGAGAGAGAGAGAGA
>CM077109.1:11258476-11278611 GCA_039619505.1 Cimex hemipterus
GAGAGAGAGAGAGAGAGAGAGAGAGAGAGAGAGAGAGAGGGAGAGAGGGAGAGAGAGAGAGAGGAAGGAAGGAAGGAAGGAAGAAATCAGATATTTTGGTAACTAGATCCATAAAAAGACAGAAACGACAAAGTAAAAATCCGCGAGAGAGCAAGAGAAATTCAAGTAGAGAGTAAAACAAAGTAGGTAGATCTAATCGATAGACAGAAAGAGAAGGAAAGAAACAGAAAACGCGAAAAAGGGGAGACTGAGACAAAGAGATTTGATGTTTACAATGAAAAATCTAACAATATTCTATGTGTATGTCTGCATGTTTCTCTCTCACTAGTCTACAGTCGCCAAAATAAAAAGGACCTTTACGTTTTATTGATTTCTTGTACAGCAATTGGGGTAGAACAGAGAGGAGCTAGATAAATATATAATTGGACAAAAAGAGATTAAAATATTACATGTAAATAGGTAAAGATGGATCTAGAAAGAGAAAAAGAGAGTGAGAGAGAGAGAGAGAGAGAGAGAGAGAGAGAGAGAGAGAGAGAGAGAGAGCAAGGATGGAAGGGACAAAAAGAAACCAGATATTTAGATGGTAACTAGATCCATAAAAAGACAAAAACGACAAAGTAGAAAATGCCCGAGAGGGAAAGAGAAACTCAAGTAGACAGCAAAACAAAGTACATAGAAAGTAGAAGGAAGAAAGTAGAAATAAAAGTAGAAAAATATGAAAACAAAAACAGGAAAATGGTTTCAAAGCACATAGAGAGAATTACGTATCGTATATTGCTATATGCTTAAAAAAAGAGAAAGGAAAGAAAGAATAAAATGGATAATTAGACACATGGATAGAAAGAGAGATAGAGATACAGAGAGAGAGAGGGGGGGGGAATGAAGGAAGGAAGGAAGAAAAAGAAACCAGATATTCAGATGGTAACTAGATCCATAAAAAGACAAAAACGATAAAGTAGAAAATGCCCGAGAGAGAAAAAGAAACTCAAGTAGAGAGTAAAACAAAGTACATAGAAAGTAGAAGGAAGAAAGTAGAAAGAAAAGTAGAAAAGTATGAAAACAAAAACAGGAAAATGGTTTCAAAGCACATAGAGAGAATTACGTATCATATATTGTTATATGCTTAAAAAAAGAGAAAGGAAAGAAAAAATAAAATTGGCAACAAGGTACATGGATAGATAGAGAAAGAGAGAGAGAGAGAGACATACGGACAGACAGAGGAGTGACATAGACAAAGAGATCTGGTGTTTGCAAAAGAAATCTAACGATATTCTATGTGGATGTCTACATTTTTCTCTTTCACTTGTTACATTCTGATCTTTAGGTTCTATTCGTTTCTTGAAGGGCAATTAGGGTAAACCAGAGAGTACACACTTAAATATATAGTTAAACCTGATGAGATTAAGAGATTTTTCCCCTTTATACCAACCGAAATACAAAATCCCTTTATACATATATTTTTTTTTCTTGAAAAGAAAATCGGATAGAATGGATAGGATATGCGTAAACCTTAGATTATAAAAGGTTAAGAGTTTACACATACATCGAGGGATAGAAATAGATGTACATAATTGATTGAGAGTGAGGAAAAGAGAAAGAGAGAGAGAGAGAGAGAGAGAGAGAGAGAGAGAGAGAGAGGGAGAGAGAGAAAGGGTGAGAAAGAGTGAGATCTGTCGTTCGCACAGGAAAATCCAACAGTCGATTATGTAGATTTTCTAAGTTTCTTTCCTTCTAACGTACTAATATTAAATAAGAAGGCCTATGGAAAATAACAGTTGACCAGAACAAGGAATAAAACGTAGATGGTATGATAGATAGTTCCAGTTCGTATGAATGTAAATCACACAAAAGACGTATAGATTGAGATTGATAAAAAGATAGAGAAATAGTGTTTATGCGTGAAAGAGAAAGGAGACAGGCAAAATAGAGATTGTGAATAGTTAAGAAAGACACTCTCACAAAGATCAAACATGACGTCCGTATAATACATTATCATTCTTGAATGAAAAAAAGCCGACCTTACTTATTTTATGCACCTGGAAAGAATAAAAGAGATCTGATTTACAATGAAGTTTTCTGAATACAATTCGCGTTGTGGTCAGATGAGGAAAATCACAAACTGACAGCTTGTTATACTGCATGAGTTTTTTTTTGTTATAATGGTGGTAACCGTAACCTATAACAGAGTGAATCAAAACAGTTTTTACGCTAAGCTCAAATTGATGGTAATTTTGTTGTTGTTCTAATTGCAGAGATTGTGCGTTTTTCCCTTAACAGAGGGAACCTTGACGTTCAAACTGGACAAAACGAAGAGCCGAAGTGAAGCGATCCCACGCTATTATATTCCGATTCCGTTACTTAATAAAAGGAAGGACGCAATTTAACTTCTGATAAACGGAAGGACAAACCGCCGGTTTGCCGTGTTGAATCTAAATACAAATTGGATCAGGCGGAGTGTAATTGCTCTTGGGCGTTATCTATCTGGCGTGTGTTATCGTCAAATTGGGTTGAAAAGCTTCAAAGACCTCTGTAAATATTCCGTCCTTTCGACGCTCTCTTAAAAACTTTGATAAATGAAGAAGGACGAAAAATCACCATATAAAACAACCCATACATTGGTTATTCTTGTCTTAAACTTTTTTCGTTCAATAATAACCCTTTCTAGGCTGAATAAGTTAAACCTGTCGTTCTCAGTTATTTAACTAAAAAAAAAAAAAAAAAAAAAAAAAAAAAAAAAAAAAAAAAAAAAAACAACATTTCGTCTACAAGGTGGTTCCTAACCCCTCCCCCGGCCGGAAATTAATAACTTACCATATGTTAATTGATATCAGTCAAGTGACAATTTTTTCGACGCGGTTCTGCCCGATGCAAATGACGCGCACAGGTTGGCTCAGGTAAGACAGCTGTAAAAGGCCAGATGCGACCTTTCTACCTTGGGCCCACAATGTGCTTTGCATCTGTGCCACTCTACCTGTTGAACCTCATCGTACCCCAGGGACTTCATAGTTATTCTGATTTCCCCACCTATTATTCTACCTAGTAAAAAGTATGAATTTTTTAATGTCAATATCAATTTAAAGATAGAGGGAAACAAGATTTATGGAAAATGCTTCAAATAGTAAAGCATAAACTCGTAACAGCAATCTTCCCTGGAAAAAAAGAATCTCTTATTCTTTCTTTTACTCTCTTCCTGGCTCTCTCTCTCTCTCTCTCTTTCTCTCTCTCTCACATTCACTCACTTACTCTCTGCGAACTTCCATGAAATTTTTTTAATAATTACAAAAATAAACGTTTTTTGAATAAATAAAATTAAAAACTTATAACAATGAGTACTGAAAACGAATTTTTTTTTTTATTTTCACTAATTTCGTCGTCCGCATGACCAATTAATATATTACAATTAATCAAAGTTTTTAGCTGAGATAAAAAAGCCAATGGCACGAGCGGGATTCGAACCCACATCAACTAGGAGATAGGTAGTTGATGTCCGAGTGGATGGAGGTCACGATGCTCAAGTGGTGGAGCAGCGCCGTGTCTAGCCGAAGATCGTGGGTTCGAACCCCGCTCGTGACCCTGGCTTTTTTATCTCAACTTAAAGTCTTTTATCACAGTTCTTCTAAACATACTATTTGTAGTGCATTTTTAAATTATTTCAATTTTTATCTAGGTTAATGGTGAACCATGCAGGATCGTTTTAAATGAGGTTACATATGTAAAACGTGATAAAAACCCAAAGTGATTTTCAATAAAGAAGGCCAAAAATTTTTAATGGCACAACTTTTTTTCATCTTAACTAAAAACTTAATTTTTTTAAATTTTGTCAACGGTCAGTTTGTTTTTCAAAAACATGCATTATCTATCAAACGGCAATGGCGGCCATTGAATTCAAGACTTTTCACAATACTGACGAGAAAAACGAATGAGATGACTTCACGGCATGGCAAGAACAACAATGCTAATGACAATGTTCGCGCATCCCAATGAAAAATCCAGTTACGGTGTGAAACTGTTGAGTAGGAAGAATTATAGTCTTTCATATGAAATGATTTTTTTGAAAGAGAACAAACTGAACGTTGCGATCGATGATATAGAGACACCGTTAAAGTTTGGAAATGTCCTTTTGGCCTTGCTTCCCAACTGCTTGGGATGACATGAATGGGTAATCAAACCGTTTTCAATTTTGAAAAAGCCAACCAGTCTATGTTCAAGAAAACACGATGTTTGATTACGTCAGACCCCTCCTTGAAATCTACTTTAGAGCCCGATACTTACCCCTATTTTAGGCTCCGTTGAAAAACAAAAATATTCTTCCGCTAGTAAAAAAGGCAAAACGTATTCTCCCTTTTGCCACAATTCACCTAGGCGAATCCGGATTTTATATCTTATACAGCCACCAAAACTAAATACCGAAGGTGTCTAGATCCTGAACCCGAATCCGTCGCCGGGAATCAAAAATTAAACCCAACATATCCAAATTATGCGGGCTAAAAGAACCTCACTCTTCCCAATAAATCATCAGTCATTAATGTTCAAATTAAAAAGTCTTGATTTTAGCTCGAGCTTTTTTACCTATTGATTCTGCTCTTCTGATTTTTGTGTTCACGTCATTAGATTTCTTAATCCGATTGGCCAAATAATATCTTTTAAATTAATCTTTAGGTAAGGCCATGGTTGAGATAAAAAAATCGATCACGAGCGGGATTCGAACCCACTACCTTCGGCTTGATACGCCGCTGCTCTATCACTTGAGCTATCGTGACTACGATCCATCCGTAGGCTTAACTTCCCATCTCAAACCAACATTCAAATTTCCCCTTCTTCTTGCCATTTTTCAGGTTCTATTTGAATCTCGGCAAATGAAATGGGCACGGAAAGCTTTAGTGAAAATATACTTTATGTAGCTTGTTAAATTCATTAGATTTCGTGACAACAAATAACATTTTTCAACTAATTAATTTTTATGAAAGGTATTGGTTGAGGTAAAAAGTCATTGTCACGGGCGGGGATTCGAACCCATGACCTTCTGCTAAATACGCCGCAGCTCTACCACTTGATCTATCGTGACTTTGTTCCGTGAATTCGGAACGATCGGCGGCATACAGCCGAAGGTCGTCGGTTCGGATCCCGCCCGTGACACTGACTTTTTATATTCACCAATTCCTCAAATAAAAATTAGAAATGAGTTGGCTAATTTTTAAAAATTTAATAAACAAATAATTAATAAATGTGTGAATTAGACTGGTCCGCCCTCGATTTTGTTCAGTAGTAAAGGTTAAAAAGTTTGGCCCTATTCGTTGAATTAAAATTATCATGTATTTCTACTGGGAAATTAGATATTTTTTGAGGGAAAAATTAATCCTCTCAGTGCATCCTCAAGTACTTAAAGTTGATGTAAATTAAACGGAGTTCAGAAAAAAGTTATTTTCAAAGGGGAGATGACACGGTTGGAAAACTAAGCCGTTCAACGGCCCAAATCTCTGGCGGGGATGTGGGTCACACGGTATTTTTTTGAGATCCGTCCAACGAGGCGCTCGGCCGCGAGACCATTTGGCAGCCAAATTTAGAACAGTTTTAAATACAGTTTTTTTTTTTCATTGTAAACAGATAAAAGTGAAAGTCGTAAATCGACGGTCTGGTAAACCGGCTTTATAAAACATTGTGCACAATGTTACGTCGAAAGGGGGGTAAAATGAAAATCTTGTCGGTTATAAATTTCCCGATGCGCTTCTTCTCCATAGCATGATCCCAAACGTTTCTCCAAGACTTTGTAATGTTACTACAACAATATGTAATGTCTACATAAATCAAAAAAAAAAAAATTAAGACAAAAAATTCATGTATTGTTTAATTCTGCAATCATCACAGAAAACATTGACTTTTTTTTCATGAGTCATAAAATAAAAATTGAAGAGGATCAGTTTATCGTCTTGAATGAAGTTTCAAATTTATGCAAACAATTCGCCGAGCTTTCACGACATATGGACTGATCATCAGGGTACTAGTGCTGAATTATGTTACATATTTGAGAACAACTGTTTCTATCCATTTCACCCCAATTTTCAACCCAAAAACCAATTTAAAAAAAAAAAAAGTTTTTCTCGGATATTAGGCGCAATCTAATATTTTTCGATCGAGTATCACCAAAAAAGTTCTATTTAAATCGATAAAGCCAGGTCCATAGCCTCCCTTTGTAAGTATGAAAATAACTCACTGCACACATAAATCTACTATTTTTTCACATCTGAAATAACAAAGAAAAATAATTGATTACAAATGTTCAAAAAAACATATATTTTATGAATAGATCCTCGATCATCAATCTTTATTTTGACATCATAAAAGAAAATAATTGAATCCGAGTGGAAAATAGTAAGGAGCTTTTTTTTTTAATCGGAGACATTATATTGATCAAGGAGCGTTCATTTTTCAATAATTTCCTAGGAAAAGTTTAAGCTATGTGGACAAGTTTGACTCGAAAAAAATATTGATTGGATTTTCCTTACCCCCTGGTTCTACTTCGAGGAGATGAATGGACTTTTAAGCTCTTAGGAAGTAGATCGGCTGCTGGTCGACTGAATAAAACACTTTTGCAGAGCTTTCTTTTCCTTTTTCAAGGATTGGGATTTTTATTAATGTTAAATCAGTTAACCCCGATCTATTTTTCTAACTCTATATTTTGGTTGATTCGATACTCAACCATTTAAATAGGCAGGTCTTCTCTTACCTTGGGGGTCTTCACAGCGATTAGATATTGATTATCAAGAGAAAAATGCTAAATTTTAATAGTTAATAAGAATTAAATTCACTAATTTCGTGGTCCACTTGACCAATTAATATATTAAAATTAATTAAGGTTTTTAGTTGAGATAAAAAAGTCAATGGCACGGGCAAGATTCGAACCCACGATTTTCGGCTTGATACGCCGCTGCTCTACCACTTGAGCTATCGTGACCTCGACCAACTCGGACACCAACTTCCCATATCAACTTCAAAAAGATGCTATTGAGATCAAGCCGAAGATCGTGGGTTCGAATCCTGCTCGTACCATTGATTTTTCTTTCTCAACTGCACACCTTAGTTAATTGTTAATAAGAATCATCAAGCACTGAGGAAGGGGAAAATATGCACTGACGGGCAAAAAATTCCTCCGAACCATTTCTTTCCCATTTCCACGAAAAAAGAAAATTCTGCTTTTAATTTTTAATGTCAATGTTTTTATCAATAAATATTTGTTTGTACTACGTTTTAAACTGGGAATATCAATTAAAGGGAGACACACTTAATCCTTAATCTAAGACAAAATAAAAGGGTACGCCAATATTTAGCTTTTACGGAATTTAAAATTTTTATCCATTCAAATTTGAATTGTGAAGCACTAAACTTTTTAGTTTTCATTTTTGTTTTCAATTTAAATTTTTAATTTTAAAAATGCCGCTTAGTGCTGAGGAAGTTGCACATGGTTTGGCACTTACTGATGATGGTTGGTTGGATGATTCCTTCTGGTATGCGGCTACGAAACTCTGCTAGACGCCAATAGACGTTTTTGTACCGTGGAAGACCCAGTCCTGAACGCTCTAGGGTAACAGAACCATAGGGCAGTTTTTAGACTTTGAGATTTTTGCGAAGCCGGCACCTTACTGTAGTTCACGCGAGTCATCAGCTACAGGACGTTCTAGGTGTCCAAATTTCTGAACGCACTGCTCGAAGAAGATTGAATTAATATGGACTGATTGCTTTTCGGCCCGTAAGAGGGCCAGAATTGACCCGAACACATAGAGTTCCACGGTACGCTATTTGCTCAAGAACACAGCCATTGGTCTTTGGGCGATTGGCCTGATGTACTTTGTACAGCTGAGTGTAGACTTGCTCTACTATCTCCAAACCGGCGCGAAAGGATGTGGAGAAGGGCAAATGAAAGTGTACCGTAATATTTTCCCAGAGCCAACTTTTTCAACCTTGCTCAGTGGTGGTCTGGGCGGAAATTTGGTTGTTCATCATGGAGGGTCTTTGATAGCCACTCGCTAAGTGGATGAAATTGTGGAATCTCTTGCTTTGCCTATTCTCCATGATAATCCTATTCTAATGCACGACAACGCCCGTCAACATATCGCTCGCATAGTACAAACGTACCTTCAATAGGATCAGGGTCTTAGTCTCCAGACTTGAACCACATCTAACATTTATGGGATAACCTCAAAAGAGGAATAAGTCCATCACTTCCTGATACAATCCGCGATCTTCAAAGGACTCTTTGAGTTACGGGCCAACCTTCAGCAAAGAGACGTCATCGAGATGTAATTAAGGAAAAAGGAGGGAATAGGCGATATCGCAATGTTAATTAAAAATCTAAAACATAATTTTACTCTCCTCCATTTTCCCTAGAAAATTTATATTTTTTTACTTTTTAAGGCAAAGAAGTAAAAATTAAACATTAAAGAACTTACAACTTTGATAAATATATAAAAATATATACAAATCATGTTATATTATATGTGGGAGGAATTCTTTTCCTGTCAGTGTATATCCGAAAGCTGGGCAAAAGCGGACATTGTTTTATGCAGTTGACAAACACCCCTACTTCCCTAGCTTTTTATTTTGGTCGATTCGATGCTCAATAATTTTAAGGGTTTATTTATTTAGACATTTGCCAAGTTTAGAAGGAGAGATCTTTATCATCTTGAGACTAAGCAGGCTTAGGAAAGACGATGAATTAATCCGAAGAAATGTGTTGCTTCATAGTTACATAGTACCATAATTTACCGAATAATAGGCCCGTCGACGAATCTAGTCTCGCAGGCGCAATTGTTTATCATAAAAATAGACGTGTTAAGAGAATTCTTTTTGGGAGTGGCGTTTTAAAACGGCCCATTTCTTTTCAGTTTAGTTACGAGGTATGAAAAGTGTAGTCTGTTTATACAGCCTGCCGTCGGAAAAAACAAAATCTCTTTAAAATTTAACTGCAGTGATCACATAAATCGTAAAATTTCATTTAACATTCACCCTCTTCTAAAACCGTTTCGACTTTTTCTCTTTAACGAAGTACTGGACTTGACAAAATAAACTATATTTGCCCATAAAATGCAAAATTGTAAGAGCTGGCTGATTGTTAGATGTTCTTGTAATTATTTCGATTAATGACCAAGTATACGTGGATGTAAAAGCTCATCTTTCAGATTGCTTTCTGTTCCATTTCACTATTAGATTGCTTTCACCGTTTTCATATTTGTTATTTGCCGGAAATGGAAAAACCGAGTTCTCCCGATATGATGGCGATGAACATTTGAATTCTGACCTGCCTAGAATGAGCAATATAGCTAAATTTCTATCTGAATAGATAAAACAACGAAAAACGGTAGTGATTAATTTAATTCTCGCCCAAAAAAAATTTACCTTTAGAATTAAAGGTGGTTTCTGTATTTTAAAGTGAATTTTTCATAATTTTTAAGCATTTTTATTCAAACGGGTTACAAATTTAAAAATAGGTCTAGGAAACTTCAATGTCCAAGAAATTATCAGAAAAATCAAGCGATTCGACATATAAAATGCATGCAAAAATGTAAGACAAAACGTACACTAACAGGGTTAGTGGGGGGGGGGGACACTAACGTAACACTAAGACTCAAAAATAAAAGCTTGATCTGGGTAAATCCAGTTTTGGGTTTATTTTTGAATATTGCATAGAAGGTAGTTACAATGTGCAAAATGGACTATTAAAAACAGAAGAGACAGAAATATTAAAAACCAAAGAAGTCTAAAAACAACGAAAAAGGTATTGATTAATTTAATTGTCAGCCTGACCATCCCTAAAGTAGGCGGAGGAAACTTCAATTTTTAAGAAATTCCCCGGAAAATCTAACAATTCGACATATACTATGCATACAACAACAAAAATATAAGACCAATCTTTAAGTAAGGTACTGGGTGAGAAAAAAAAGGTAAGCGTCATTAGCGGGATTCGAACCCCCGACCTTCGGTCCTGAAGGGAAAATTCAAAAGGTGGGGTTGAGTTGACATGGGAAGTTGGTGTTCGAGTGGAGCAAAGTCAAGATCGCTCAAGTGGTTAGAGCAGCGTCGTATCTAGCCGAAGGTCGTGTGTTCGAATCCTGTTTGTGATACTGATATTTTTATCTCAACCAAAACTTGAATTAAAAAGACTAATTCAGAAAAAAAATTATTTTTATTATTAGGAACACATTTTTGTAAAGATAATAAAAAAATCAAAAATCAGCAGGCAGCCACTACCAAAATTTGTTTAAAAGCATTCATGGTGGTGTCGGTAGCCGCAAGGTTCAATCTTTGGCACGGCGCTCATCACTGTAAGGTAAAGGTCCCGAGTTCGAATCCAGCGGCACTGCATTCGAACCCGACATACTTACAAATGGGCTTGTTTTTTAAAAAAACATCGGCACCCTGACGGTTTATACGACATTTGGTGTTGCTGTTGCGAAAAAAAATTATATTATGTCTTTTCCCAATTTCTTTCTATACGAAAACATCTGCATAATCGGATGAAAAAAAATTGTTTAAATTTTTTAAATTTTTCGTACAGGACGTTTCGTAAACGCGCCGCTGTGAGACGCCAGTCGGAACCTTTCGACGGTCCATCCAACAAGGAATGTTATCCAAGGATCTGGGTCGATCTATTATAATTCGAGTAATTCCCCGTCCACCGGTCGTTCCGACTCTAAGGAAAAACCTGAACGAACTTTCCTTTTGCGAAATCCCAGCCTGGATTAACGCCAAATATATTAAGACAATAGCATGACCACAGGATAAGTGTTAAAGATGGTTCCGTACAATTTTAGCTTTGTATTCGTTAAACATGAGAGTCAATTTTGTTTCGATGTTTTCCCAAACGGTTTATAATCCATTAATGGTAATTTTATGGAAGAAAGTTTGATATGTTTCTGTTATGTAATGTCGATTTTCCTTTCACTCTTTTTTCGTTATTTTCTTTTAAGACACACTTGCCAATTCAATTAGTTTATTGGCCAATCCGTAATCGAAAGTCGTTGCGGTTATGTAATTACCTAGTAAGACCTTAAATGTACAATCAGAGACATTTAGACTTTGAATGACATATTTGCGACCCTTTCAGTCATCGATTTGCCGACTTTCGCTCGTTTTTGGTACCGTAATCGGAATTGACTTGTCAACACGTCGATTAGCATCGTACAACATGCAATTAAACAATTTCCAAATGCGTATTTTTAAACGTTTGTTCACACCCTCGGGCCGGCGAGATGATATTCACGGCCCGGATCTGTTATTAATGGGCTGCCGGTGACGTGTTGAGACTCCGTTGTTGGCTTAATTGCCGGACAAAATTGGGAAAGGAAGCGGAATAATTACAGCGCCACAGGTGAAAAAGACGCGGACGGTATGTCTCTGCTTTTTTTGTCTGATTCGGTTTGTTACTCGGTGCTTTTTAAAGAAAAAGAAAAAAAAAACACGAACGTTAACGAACGTCCGTTTTGGGTGGCCGTCGGTGTCGGATGAACAACTGTGTTCCTCCGGACGCAAGGTCCAATTCCCAAGTCTTAATTCAGTTTATTGACTCTTAGAAAGCTGAAAAACCAGCAATATTCGTTATTTCATAGACAAATTGTCAATACTGTTGTGTTACAAGTCTAACCACAAACCTCAAACAACTAGAATGGCTAGTGGTTCTCAAAGTGGTCCCTGCGAACCCCCAGGGGTCCTCGGTATCATTCAAGAGGCCGGGGGAAACTTTCAATTGATTTGGGGATCCCGAAAAACGTCGGGGGTCCGCACAAGGTTTAATATAAAATAATAAAATTGCGATCCATTTAGCGGTCTTGTAATACTCAGCAACGGGAAAAAAACAGATAAGATTGGCAGTAACTACTACAACTAAGTAACTGCCATAACATGTAACCGTAACCGTATTGATAACGAATAACAAAAATGTTTATTTCGAGATGGTGAGAGGCCTGATGTAACGTACGTTTTAGAAAAATATTTTCCTTATCGTGCCAACGTTTCGATCTTCATTGAGATCATCATCAGAGTTCAAAGTGCTTCTGTGCACATGTGCCATTATTGGCACTCTAAACACGACACACAATAACAGCGCCTCTTCACGTAATACATACACTTTGAGCACTGATGATGTTCTCAATAAAGATCGAAACGTTAGCACGATAAGGAAAATGTTTTCTAAAACCTACTTCACACCATCATCTTCAGTGTCTGGGATTTACAAGCATTAAAGAAAAGACGATCAAAATTCAAGAAATACAAAATAACCTTCAAGGCGAGAGTTTATTAAATTTTGAAATAAACACGAAAACGATAATAACATCCTATAATAAGGTGACAAAATCGGCATTACTCCAGGACAAAACAATTACTAAGTGTAACTGAGAAAATCCCTAGTTAATTTGTTTGTTTTACAAATAAGAAAAGAGAAAGCGTGGAATCTGAGTGACCAATGTTTTGGTTTAAATTGGTATAAAAATAAAAATCTATTATCTGAAAATACTGATACTCGGGCCAGACTACACGATAAGCCACGACCAAGTCGCCGAAGTTCCTTTGGTACTAGGTATGCTGAAAAATATAAACTACCAGTACCAGCAATCTAGAGACAAAAGTGAATCGATAGAAACTAAATCTTCGACCAAACTGTAAAAATGCAATGAGAAGAAGTTTTACGTCTTGCTTTTCCCTACTTATATCCCTGCCGATCCGGTAGCCAAGTCTCTATCTAATTTAAAATTCATTATAAATGATGGCAGGATAATTGGTTTTTTTACTAAATTTAATTTTCATACAGGGAAACGCAGAATTCTGTCAAATTTCATGACGGCCAATTCGCCATTTTTATACAATTCATAACAGTTTTCTACCAAAAGTGAGTAAGTTAAAAACCAAAACTTCTATCACACAGAAAAAAACATCAAAAGGAACTGAATTTATGTTTCGCAACTCCCTGCTTATAACCCTAACGGCGCTCCATTAACAACATCTTTTCTTAATTTTCTCAGAGTTCATTTTCATTCAGGGAAAGAATGAAATTTTTCATCCTGTGTCCTCCGGGTGAATATGGAACCCCGGCCAGATTTCACGATGGCGAATTCACTAAAGTTCCTCTTAAGCTAATAGTGATTTTTTTTACATTTTATAAAAGTTTTCTAGGAAGAGAGAGTAAGCTAATAAAACTTCTATCACGCAGAATAAAAGAAAACGGGAAATAGCTTTATGTTGTAGACTCCCTGCTTATAACGGTAGCGTCGCTCCATTAACCATCACCATAACATCTATTTATTTTCTTAAGGGCTTATATTTATCGAGGAAAATTGGCAGTTGGAACGATCCCAAAATAATCTAGCTATTTCTTAAACAAAATTGGTTCAGATTAAGGTGCAGTAACGAGTACTCAGACATACCAATAGAAGGCGGATTCCCACATGGATACAGTATTGGTCCCTTCTTCTTTACCATTTATTCGGACGATGTTATAATTTTGCCTTCTAACCCAAAATCCAACCAATGCACATCATACGGAACTCCTGACTA
Source organism: Cimex hemipterus (assembly GCA_039619505.1). Lineage (NCBI taxonomy): Eukaryota > Metazoa > Arthropoda > Insecta > Hemiptera > Cimicidae > Cimex > Cimex hemipterus. Next base: position 11,272,019 of record CM077109.1, read on the forward strand.
CCAGTCCGGTTATGTACTAACGACTTTACTTAGACGGCAATGTGGAATCCGTAAGACTTAAGAGACAACTAAGAATCAGACTTGATAAATAAGTAGGCTTTTAGGACCTAAATCTGTTTTGACCCTCAGAACTCAACTATCTCTATCCAAGACATTTCTCCTATCAATGCGGAGTGGTATTGGACTATGGAAGGAACTGCCATCAAAATCTTCACCGAATCCTATCCTTCCAATCAAAAGACAGACGAATCTTCCTTACTAACTGCTACATAAAAACTACTATACAAAAACCTCCGCAAGATTCGCCCTTTCAAATGTTTGTCACTTAGTTCTGGATTGATGCTAACCTTTTGACTAAAATCTAGCTACATTTTTCCCATTCTCAAATAACGATGGGCTGAGATCTCGCCACTTAAATTTCTCAATATGGAATGTCAATCCAGTGCAGTCCTCGCACATATAAGTACGAAACTAATTTCAAAGTAAGGTGCAATAACGAGCATTAAGATATATCTATACAAGCCGGATTCCTTCAAGGAAACCTTATTGTTCCCTTGCTTTACCATCTATTCGGACGATAGTAAAATTTTCTCTTTACCCGAAACTTAAACTTCGTACCTCATTGGCTTCTTTCAATGTCAGATTTCCACTGTACATCTTTTGTAAGGAACTACCACCCAGGTTATATACTCAGGACTTTGCCCAGACGGAAGATACGTGGAATCCATAAGACTTAAGCGACAACTACCAATCAGACTTGATAACTACGAATACTTTTGGATCTAAAGCTGTTTCGACCTGCAGAACTCAACTCTCTCTGTTCAAGACATACTGCTAACAAAACGGAGTGGTATTGGACACATGGAGTGGAATCCTATCCTTCCATTCAAACGTCCTTACTAACCGGATTATACAAAACTTCTTCAAGATTCCCGTTTTCAAGGGGTCGACACCTAGAACTCAATTCATGCTAACGCTTTTGACCCAAATCTATCTACATCTTCCCATACACTAATGATGGCATGCACCAGTGAAGTTCTCAAACAGTCACTAATCTCAATATCCGCAGCATTTCATTTGTCAACGGACCAACTAACTGCCCAGCATCCTAAAGTTTTTTAACTACTAGACCCACCCTAGCAATACTGCCCAATTTCTTATCCTCAGAACTAGCATTAATACGATGGTAGTATGAATTGAAATGTCTCTATTCGACCAATTCAGCATGAGTAGATCGAACTACCCTCGATGCTTTTTGTTAATGGTAGATGATTTGAACCTTGTGAGATTTTTCCATGTCTGCAAGGTGATGTGTCTGTACGTTAGGGATGGTTAGGGTTGGTCGTCACAATTTAGGAAAAAACGAAACTTTATGGTTGATTCGATTACCCAGTTTATTTTCGACATGTATCAATCAAAAATGATGAAATATTCTATGAACAGAGAATCATGCAGGCATATAAACGATTCCTTCACAGTCCGACCTAAACAGGAGGACGGGATGATTCACCACTGCAGACCTCGCGTAAAAATAATAAAATGTTAATTTGAGAAAATGAAACAAATTATTCTATTTTGCGATCTTAATCGATGGTTATTGAATTATGATATGATACTATCTTCTTGTTTATCGTCAAATTTAATAGAAGTCTACCCTTAAAGCGTTATTATTGACAGTTAGCATTTTGTTGTGATTTCAGGTTGCTCTTAACCTTCAGGTAGTGGAAAATATTTCAACCTGTTGTTGTCAGTGCAACATGGAACCGAAGTAATTTGTTATCGAGCTAAATGTTGGGTCGTGGCTTAACCTTGCTTCGATCCCCTGTTCGTGTCGAAATTGCGAAATTCTCGGACTTCCATGAACCGCCGTCCAATCAATCCATCTCGTTGCATCAGCCCCCGAGATCCTTGCGCAACTCTCTACAATCTTATTGTTCGACTAACCGCCACTTTAAAACGCCTTCCTGACTTACACTTTTCAAAATAGTACTCCGATTTCGAGAAGCGTGAGCTTAAAGGTCGCAATCGCGAGGTAAACAATGCAATCCCTTTTGCTCAACTTCAGCAGAGAATATCATCCGGATTCTCTTAATTTAATGAAAACAATATGGAATTTTAAAATGACATTCAAATCTACAATTCAAGTTCTAATTGGCCGCGATAGTCGGCCAGAAATTAATAATCGCCGGTCCGTCTATTCTCGCTTCAGGTGCGACCAGCCATTTTTCAAAATAGCTCCTCCACAGGTTGTTGTTCTCACGTAAAATTTGGCATACGAACCCACCCACCGTTCGAAGCACTGAGAATGCTTATTAATTTTGTCAAAGGTTATTTATAAATTCAGTAGAAAATTTTAGAAAAAGATTTCGCAGAACGATAACACTATCACACAAGAAGTATGAGTATAATTTAATATAATTTCACAGCTTACAATATTGGACAAATGTGTAAAAGTTTAATTGGTAATGTATGAAAAAAATATGCACTATTAGATAGAGTAATCATATATTTTGGAACATATTGGACACATATTAAAAAATTCTTTCCAATTCTAACCTAGGAGATGAGCAAAATTAAGTATTTAAATTCTTTTAACTTACAATTCACTATTGTTCGTGGTCCGCTTGACCAATTAAACTATCATATATATCATTCAATTAATTAAGGTTTTAAGTCGAGATGAGAAAAAAATCAGTGTCACGAGCGGGATTCGAACCCTTGACGTTGAAAAATGGCAAAAAGGAGGGAAAATTCAAAAGGGAAGTTAGTGCCCGAGAGTATCGAAGTCACTAAAGCTCAAGTGGTAATTCCACATATACTATGCATACAACAACAAAAATATAAGACCAATCTTTGAGTAAGGTATTGGGTGAGAAAAAAATTCAGCGTCACTAGCGGGATTCGAACCCATGACCCACGGTCCTGAAAGGAAAATTCAAAGGTGGGGTTGAGTTGAGATGGGAAGTTGGTGTTCGAGTGGATCGAAGTCACGATAGCTCAAGTGGTTGAGAAGCAGCGTATCAAGCCGAAGGTCGTGGGTTCGAATCCCGCTCGTGACCCTGGCTTTTTTATCTCAACTTAAAGTCTTTTATCACAGTTCTTCTAAACATACTATTTGTAGTGCATTTTAAAATTATTTCAATTTTTATCTAGGTTAATGGTGAACCATGCAGGATTGTTTTAAATGAGGTTACATATGTAAAAAGTGCTAAAAACCCAAAGTGATTTTCAATAAAGAAGGCCAAAAATTTTTTTATGAAATAAATAATTAGGAATCGTTTTACGCACAGTCAAAGCTTTTAAAAACGAATTATTATGAGACAATTTTGGGCTGGATCAGCCGACGGCATTTTCTTTCTAGTATGCCAAATGTTCAACTTAAAAATGTCTAAGTCCTCTGGATTTTATCCAATGCCTTCAAAATTACAACCGTTGAAAAGATGTATTTCTCTTCTTTTTGCGTGTATCAACCAGATTGACATTTTATATCAGTATAAGTGAGAAAAAATAAGGATGAACGTTATGACAATATGTGTAAAATATAATGTTCTGAAATTCATTAATGTTTCTGTGGGTACATGTAGTCTTTTCATAGTTATCTATATTTTTATGTTTTTCAAAAAAAAAAAGTAAAATGTAACGATTTTGTATCGGGCTTAATGGAGGTTTAACAAGACACATACACAGCAACCTGTTATTCGATTTCATTTGAGGAAATTCTACTGAAAATTTTTATTTTATACCAAGATTAAGTAAATTACTTTCAATTAAAGCGATAACTAAACTGGGGATTGGTAAATGAAGTTAAAGATTTTGTTTATCCAAAAACTACGGTCAACATTTTTTTTTTTGTGCGAATTACATGAAAACAGTTGCCCGAATTAAGAAAATCGTTTGAGTGTTTCAAGCATCAAAAAACCTTTCAGAAATTGGACATTAATGTATACATCTTTCAATTAATTATTCTTTCTTAGTTGAGATAAAAAAAAATCAGTGTCACGACCGGGATTCGAACACACGACCTTCGGCTCAATAAGCCGCTACTCTACCACTTCAGCTATCGTAAATGTACAATGGTAGAGTAGCTGCATATTTAGCCGAAGGTAGTGGGTTCGAATCCCACTCGTGACATTGACTTTTTTATCTCAACCAAGACCTTACATGAAAAGGATAATTAATTTTTAAAAAATAGCTTGGTCAATTGACCACTAAAACGTAAATTTATTAATCTATACCTTGCAATTTGAAATAGATAAGTTTCCTCTGTATCCCGTTATACTGGAGAAATAAATCAAAACTTTTTCGAATCGTGAGAAACGTGACTAAAAATTAAAAATGAAGACTGTCGGGGTATTTTACAAAACGACCCCATACAAGGGGGCCGCGGTAGCCGAGTGGTTAGCGTGAGAGACTCTCGGCTAGTAGACCCCGCGGTCGCGGGTTCGATTCCCGCCGTCGCCTCTGGCCCTTTTTTCACGATACCCCTCGCAATTTAATAATTATAGAGAGTCTGGCTCGATATGCAATGTTCATGAGGCCATTAAATTTAAAAAAAAGACCCCATAAAAAAATATATGGAAGGTACAGTTAAATTCTCCCTGTATATTGAAATACATAAGCTTTTTTTGGCCGAGCGTCGTAGGAAAGTAGGGTAAAATATTTTTAGAACCATATATCTAAAAAAAATGTATATTTAAATTACTTAAAGTTTATTTATCGGCTGTTAGCGTCGATTGGCAAGAACGATGGGACGCGCGTCTAATAATTTTTGGTTCTTTGCTTTTTCTTGTATGTAAAACTCTAGTGAAATAGATTTCGGTTAAATTGAACTTATTTAAAGCTTTCTGGGCGTGAAGCATGTTGATATAAACAGTGATTAACTCAAAATGTTCCAACCATGCTTAGTTAAATCTGGTTACGAAGGTTCCTTGTAATTGTGTTCACACAAAACGTCTGCCTTTTACGATTTTTCAGAAATTCTTAACGTTTTCAAAAACTCCAGGAAATAAAAAATTTAAATACGCATGTTGTTCTGTAGTCAGCAAATACATACCTTAAAAATTTGATGAAGATAAATTTGTAAGGAATTAATTTCTTTTAACATTATGAATTTAAGAACAATTTTCGACCGTTAAATATGACATTGTTTACGAAGCAGAAAAAAAATTTTGTGTTTCATCTTAAATTACATATTTCAATAACTACGATACCCACGTTATTTTTTTGTGACAAAAAATTAAAGTTGATACTCCTTTTCTGTATACTCTGAAAAACCCCTACGTTCAAATATATAACTGGAAAAATAAAAAATTAAAACGTTTGTCCCAAACATTCGTTTCATCGTTACATCAGATATTTTTCGAAATTCCAAAAATAGTGACTTAGTATCAATTTTGACCTTATCGAACCGCAGGACACATTACAGCAGTTATAAAATACTCAATAAACTACGCCTAAAGGATTATACTTTCCCTGAAAATAAAATTTTCGTAATTTTTTTAAAAATCGTAGATAGAAAATGAATAGTTTAAGGAGAGTTTTTTCATTTCAACCTCCTTTTTTGTCATTTATAATGGCTTTAAATTCGATGAGGTTTCGTGATCCGATTGGCCAGATAATTTTTTTTTTTCAATGTAACTAATTTTTAGGTAAGGTATTGGTTGAGATAAAAAAAGTCAGTGTCACGAGCGGGATTCGAACCGACGACCTTCCGCTAAATACGCCGCTGCTCTACCACTTGAGCTATCGTCACACCAACTTCTCGTGGCAACAACTCTAAACCGTTTAATGAATTTCATCAATATTTTTCTCAGCTATAATATCATGAAATTGAAATTTTAATCTTAGAAAGTAGAAAGATTCTTCTATCGATTTTAGCAACATTAAACAAGAATAAAATCTGAAGGAATCATCCATTCTTAAGTGGAGCATCAGACAAATTACACCCTTGCTTAGATAATCAAGCACAAAATGTATTTATTTTTTGTTTACAGAATTTTTGATTTCTGGTCTTTAAAAGGTGTTTAAAATTAATCCATTTTTGTTCAAATATTTTTCATCAAATTCACTTGAAGCGCCTTTTGTTTTGCAACTTATTAGAATTTCTTTTTATTAATTCGATTTTTAGAAAGATTGATAGAAATGAGGCCAATAGTTTTTTTCAAAACAATAATAAAAATTTGCAATAAATAATACATTTTTAAAAATGTGCAAATCTTGAAACGTTGACATCAGTCCACAGTAAACTTTACAGGGACTTTATGATTTCATAAACTAAACGTAATTGCTCAAAGTTAGCTCCCATAAATAAATTGAGGATATAAAATAAAATGTTTGAGGAATTTTTGTTGAACACCAAATAATTTCCACTATTGTGATAAAATCGTAGCATTGTTGTATTGGACGGAAGGAAGATTACAACGATTAAAACAATCTTGATTTAATTAATCTTTGTGTAAGTTATCGGTTGAAATGAAAAAGCCAGAATCACGAGCGGGATTCGAACCCACAACCTTCGGATCAATGTTAGCCTGCTGCTCTACCGGTGAGCATGACATCGATCTACTCAGGCACCAACTTTCTACCTCAACCCC
>CM077109.1:11279011-11292056 GCA_039619505.1 Cimex hemipterus
ATCGACGGGAAGTGATGATATATATATATATATATATATATATATATTATTTTGATTATTTATTATTTTATTATTGATTTTTTTATTATTATTGATTGATTATTCAAAATAAATTCGTTCTGTAATTTTTTTTATATTTTGCTCGTCTGCTCCTCTTACATGTCTAACATTAATCCTTATTTGATGTCTTTTGTTTGTACAATGTATATACGTAATTGTTTACAAGGACTAATCCTTTATACATTCTTGTGTTCTCCAACGTTTATTTTTATTTCATTTGTTTTCACACATCAGAACGACCACGTCTAATGAAAAGTAGTCGCGAGGATAAATTTCTTACAAAATCTAAAATTATGGACGGTTGTGAAAAGTTTTGAGAAGCGTATCGGTTCGAAATATTTGCAATAAATAGGAATATTGTATCTAATTTTCTTTTGTTTTTTGTTTTTTTGTTACAGATGTATAGATTTTTTGGCCAGAATCGAAGGACTGACTGTCAGCCTCTCCCTGCTTATAACCTTGACACGGCGCTATTGCACTTTCGCGTCTTTTGGTACAAACTTGAGGATATTTTTCACATCAAATCAAAACGAAGATACTGTCATAAACAACAGAACAAAAGATCATACTTTGAGAGCTTAACTCCGTGTAAGTTTTTAAAAATATTTTATAAGTTAAAATTATAATTTATTTTATAAGTTAATAGTATAAACAGCTCGTATACATGGTAAATTTTGTGAAAAGAGTTGCTATAAGAGTTTGAAACAGTAATACATAAAAATATACAAAATGGAATGAATCAGTGTTTTGCCTCTCCCTCTTTATAACCCTGACGTCACACCATCTTAATTTCTGCAATTTGTTCAATTTCTGTTATATTAAAATATGAGGACGATTTTAATTAGAATCAATTTAAATTATGTCTACAAAAGTTGCGTCACAGGCTTCAAGATTATAAAGGTCGCGAAGAAAGTAGGTATGATTAATTATAATAAAGTCCAGTGGAAAAGTTGAATGCCAAAAAATTATTATCACACCCTGCTTATAACCCTAACTAACAGAAGTAAGAAAATTGTTGACTTTTTCGCTCACTCCCCCTTCCCAGTAATAAAAAATTGAACCATTTACTTAAAAAACTACCGCCAGTTGGCATAACATCATGGTTATAAGAACAGAAGGTTTTTACTGTAATGTATTATTTATTCTATTACTATGGCAGGAAAATCAAAATTGAAATACAATAAATTGTTTTAATAAATCATAACATATGTAAATTTACTGTATCAGTAATTGAACATGTGACGGAGAAATATTGTCAGGGTTGTAAGTAGGTAGAAGCGAAATACAGACTGTCTCCTCCCATTTTTGTAAATTGGACCCAATAAAGAAAAACTCAATAAATAAACACATACGAATTTTATTCAACCAATGCAAAAATATTTTATGTATTTAAACGTATGACTGGAAAATAAAGTCAAGGTAATAAGTATGGAGAGGCAATATACGGACTCGTTCCATTGCTGGGAATTGGTCACAGTAAAATAAATAGTACAAAAAGGAATTTTACTCAACCACTGACGAAATCATTCTATATTAAGATGTAAAACTGAAACTGTGAAATACCGTCAGGGTTATAAGCAGGTAGAGGAAAAATACTGACCCGTTCTATTTTTGTAAATTGTATAAAAAAATAAATAAACAATAACATAAATTTTACTCAACTACTATAAAAATATTCTTTATTTTTAGCGCCGGGAAAATATAGTTAGGGTTATAAGTAGGTAGAGGCAAAACATTGACACGTTCAATTTCTGTGAATTGGACTCAATAAAGAAAAAAATAAATAAACAGATAAGAATTTTATTTAACCAATGTAGAAATATTCTATATATTTAAACATATGACAGGATGGGGGCGTCGGTGGCCGGAAGGTTTCGTCCTTGACACAGCGCTCATCACTGTAAGGTAATGGTCCCGGGTTCGAATGCAGGGCCGCTCTAACAAACAAATGGGCTTTTTTTTTCAAAAACACCGTCACCCTGAGGGTTTATATGACCTCTGCTGTTGCGAACCCTCGTAAAAAAAATAAACATATCACTGGAAAATATAGTCAGGGTATAAGCATGGAGAGGCAAAAAGCACGGACTCGTTCCATTGCTACGAATTGTATACAATAAAAAATAAAGAGAGGAATTTTACTCAAATACTATAGGAATATTCTATACCAAGAATTAAACCTGTGACAGGAAAATGTAATCAAGGATATAAGTAGGTAGAGGCAAAACATTGACCCGCTCCATTTCTGTGAATTGTACTAAAAACAATAAATAAATAAAAACCTACGAATTTTACTCAACAATTATGTAAATTGGGTCAATTAAAAAAAGTAATAAATGAAATAAATAAACAGATATGGCAGTTCTTGTTGTACAATAGTAATATTGCAGATCAATAGTAAACCTGTGGCCTGACGAAGTCAGGGTTATAAGTAGGCAAAGGCAAAAGACTGACTTGTTCTTTTTCTGTGAATATGACTTATCGTTTTACATTGCTCCGACATTCTGATAAATATCAGTTTGAAAAGATGTGGATGAGTTGATGACGTCGATATATATATTAATTCTTATATATGCAGTATAATCCGTCCTACTACCCGTCAAGATCGTGGTTTTTCTTTTTTTTCATTTAGTCTTTAAGTTTTAAATTTTATCTTAATTAAAACTAACTTTAATCAAAATAACTCTACAGTGCTTAATCAACCTAATTGGGTAAAGTTCTGATGATGGTGATATAAATTTCCGAAAGCTTGGTGAATCTGCAAACCTCTACTTCATCACAAAGACCTTATGAAGATACCTCAATTATAATGTGATTGCTGTCAGGGTGATAAAAACTCCAACTTTAGGTAAGTGATGTCCTATATTAAAATCCACTGACTTAACATCAGGGTTATATGTGGGGGTAAAACACTGAAGATGGAAGATGGTTATATAAATCACCGAAAGCTTGGTGAACCCAAAAACGTCTACTTCATCACAAGACCGTATGAAGATATCTTAAAAAAGTATAATATGATTACTGTCAGGGCGATAAAAACTATGTTGGTGATGTCATTCTGTAATAAAATCCGATGTAATGACATCAGGGTTATATGTGGAGGTAAAACGCAGACTTGTTATTTTTCTGTGAATTTGACTGAAATGGCTAAATTTGCCAGACAAAATGAGATGATTTGATATTATCGTGAAATTGGGTGATGTGTATTGGTGAGGAAGGGTTGGTGACGTCGTTCTGAAGCCGAGAGGAACCGCTTCGCCCGGCCTCCAGCCTGTTGCTCATCTGCCCAAGTCCGCAGGTGGCTACGAAGCACCAGGAGGGGCTTCGCCACCCGTGGAGGGGGTGCTTCGCCGCCCTGGTGGCCCGTGGGCCAAGCTGCGCCGACCGCCAGGGGCGCCCCGTCCTCGAGACCTCCGCCGACTTCCTCCACCACAGTCAGTCTAGCTTGCACACTTCTACCGCGACTATCTCTTCCACAGCCGCTCTTTCTCATCACTTCAAGTGCCGCGACTTACCCACTCGGATGCTGAGCTTTCACACCGGCTTCAACATTAAAAGGAAGAGATTTCGCCATGTCTGACGGCTCGTGAATTTTTACAACATCCGTCCCAAAAAAAATTATTTCTCTGGGTTTTTTTTGGGGAGTGTTTTTTTTTGTGTTTTGTGTTGTGATCTCAAGTGATTCAGTGATTTCAAGATTTCCTCAGTCATGTTTGGGATTACTCTATTGCTATTTCTCCTTGGTTATCCTTTTAAGGTGAGTCCTATTTTTTTCTTACTTTTTATACGTATTTTTTTCTAGCTATGCTCTGAAAAACACGGTTTTGGATTACCTCTTGTCCTTTCGTTATATCGCGTTACTCATTTCCGTGTTGTCTTGTTTACACCTGAAAAAAGACCTGTTTAAAAGGGCTAAACTTCAGTCTATTTACACGATTTCAGCGTGCTCATCATCTAACTTCTTCCTCTTAGCTTCCACCTTTAAAACAAAAGTCATTCCACCATCGTGACATGTCCTTATCAATAACAAACCATAGCCAAAAAAAACGGATGTTTTCTCGTCGTTTTTCAACTTGCGATATAACTCGGTATATGGCGCATTCGGTTTTTTCCCCGACCCTACGAAAAGCGTCCAAATTTCTTTGTGTTTTTTTTTACAATTAAAAGTCAATGTTGAAAACTCCACCCTTGTGTTTACTTCTATCCTGGATTTTTTTTTTCAAATACGTAACCTTTCCGGTTTTGGACGAAAAACCACGTGATGGCGAGGTTGGACGTTTTATGACGAATCGTCCGACGAAAAGGTTTCGACAGGATCACCTTTCCAGTTTGTAAACACTGCCGAAAACGATCACAAAACGCTTTCTTTTTTTACACGGTTTTAAAGGTAATGCGACCTTTGCCAAGATGAACATGTAAACTTAATGAATTTACTGCTTTTTATAAGCTCCTGAACTGACAAAAACAACTTTAGTATTATAGATCAAAAATGAAAGACAGTGTTTATATTTGGTTTAATAAAAAATAACAAACCTAGCTAATTTCCTATTTTAAAGAATAAGTAAATAACAAACAACTTGCATACCTATCAGACTGATGTATCCACTATAATATATACTACATATTTCGCCCATTTTTCATCCAAATACCATTTTATTCATTAAAACAAGTTTTTCGATTTTTGTAAAAACTGACAAGTTTTGATATTAATTGGCAAATAGTTCTTGACCTTCTTTATCGTCCATTTTACTCTTGGGCCAAGTTGTCAGACGTTGTTTGTCAACGTTGACAAGGGTTTGGTTCCGTTTTGGATCACCGAGAAAAGCCGTTTTCGGTTGTAAGCCGTCAAAAAGACTCGTTTTTCGAACTTTTCCCTCGCCGTACTATGGATAATTTCTTCGTCAAGGTGGCCGTCGAAGCACCTGCCGGCGAGCATCTGCTCGATTCTACGAAGTTTACCATTAAAATCACCGGCGGTTTTTCGCCCTGGGACGACCGGTCAACATTCGGCCGGGAGGAAGATGGAAATCATTCTGTCAGAGGAGGAGGGGGCTGCTTGAAAAACTTCGTCGATCAAGTCCGACGTTGTTTTCAAGTACGTCTACGCTAAATTCGACTGAAATTTTCTTTATAGCACTACGTAACTTTACATACTTAAATTTACGAACTGACATCGAAATTACTTAAATTTCTCACGTAAACACAAAAATGCAAAAAGTAAATAAGAAAAATTAATCAGCACACTATCTTTATACATTTTCATCATCATCATCAGCGTGATTTTCTCCATATAAAAGTTCCAAATCGATTTTGGTTTAAATATAAAAAAAAATTAACATAAATTACATAAAACAACATAACGACCTAGGATAAACCGTAAACAAACACTCGAACCTGCGAATTTTTATCACAAACTCACAAACAATTTCGGTTTTAAACTATATTTTTCTCACAATTATTTCATAGATAATTCATAGATTGGCATAAATCCATGGGAAAAAAAGATACAAAAAGTCAATATTTTTTCATAGTTTTCATAAAGTTAAAGTTTGATTTATAGGATAGAAGACGGATTTTTAACCTCTTAAGTTATTTTATCTGATACGAAATTTATTTATTAACAAATAAAACCGTACCAATTTAAATAATTTTTTTTTATACAAGAAATTCCAAGGAAAGACATACTCTACGTGGTGTTTTCGATTTTTCTGTTTTTATAGTTGTCATTGGGTCCGTTTAGTTTCGCTGGTTTTCGTGTTTGTTTTTTTAATAAACAATCTGTCTTTTACAGCTTCGTAAGTTTTGCGATTTCCTCCAACCTGCTATATTTACTAAGACAGTTGAAAAAAAAAATCAGAAACGGTCAGTAAAAAGATTCTTTTACGATTTATTGCTTTTTGGTTCAATTTTATCGTTTATTTTCGTCAAGTATGTTGGGAAATATGAGAAATAAGAGTTTAAAATAACTTTTATCCAGACATAAAATAGTAAATAAATAAAATAAACTTACGTTATATTCAATTTTACGCTTGAAGTTTTACGGTGCAAACTTTTTTTTTTCTTTCGTACACCCATGAATTTTTTTATTAATTAAATAAAATTTCTTGATGGTTATATTCGTACAAGTGCATGAAATACTAGCAAATATATATTTATAAATGCCATAATCTGTTTGTGTTAAAAAGGAAAAAAAAAATAGAAATTCAATTTGTCAAGTTACGGTGTAAAAACTACTATTCAGAAATGTCAGCCTGTTATGTTTTGAATTTTTATGATCGTATTGCGTAAGATTGTTTATTTGACAATTTGTCATATAAGTATGGATTTTGAGTTTTGTTTTTCTATATTTAGATTTATAGAAAACTACGATTTTTTGGTCCAAATCGCTAATTTACTGCTGTGATTTTTTTTTAATGCTCAAGGATTGGATTTCGAATTTAAATTAACCCTGACCTATCGTATTTTTTTATGTTTGGACAATCGTTTAGCGTCTAATATTATATTGAATGGTTATGGGCGGAAATTAAATACAAAGCGAGACTAGACGATCCAAGACCAGGAATGTGCTTGAGAAATTTAAACATGGAAATGTTCATTTTTTTATATAGTCTATTGGTAGTTTATTAATTTGGCCTTTTTTTATAATGACATTATATAATTTTATAGTATAATTATATAATTGATTTGAATAATTTGTAAGCAGTAATCGGTAGAAAAAGTAAGAAATTTTGGAATATTTTTTGTAAATCATTATCTTCCCCATTTCTGAGTTACCTGGACGTTATTGTAAATATCCTGGGAAATGGGTTGTTTTTACCAGTCTTGGCTTTTATTTAAGAACGGCTAATCTTCGGCTCGACTTAAGCCCCGATGAGCCGGCCGTACGCGACAATCCTTTTCCAAATATAAAAGGAATCAGTCGAGAGAAAAAAAAAAGTTTCTTTCGTATTTTTATCCCCCCCCCCTCTTTACAAAATGCCCATCCGACAAATTCGTAATAAATCTATTCCGGAGCGCACTTGAACCCGAGATAAATAAAGATCCCCGGCCGGACGAATCCGCCGAGCGAGACCCATCGGGGGAGAAAAAAAATCCCCGTCCTGAATTAGACGATCTCAGTCCGAACAGAATCGATTATGGATATTTTATCATAATTTTTTTTTTTTTTTTAATTTTGAGATTTACCTAATCCTTAAAACAAGGCCAAATTCGGTGCAATACACAAGGTAGGTTGAAATCTAGGGTTAAATACTGAACAACTTAAGATCCCCTTGCATCACGTCTTAATCACAAATAAAGGATAAATTTGTTTAAAAAATTCCATGGGCTAGCATATGATAACAAGCTAAATAAAGAATAAAATACAAGAAAAAAAGTCCATGTTTAGACTATTCGTAACATTTTCAAAAAGGACGATCTTTCCAATTTCTTAATGGGAAAATTGTCCCAGGCGGTGAAATATTTTACAACGACCCTCTAAGGAAGAAATCTGTATTCATATGATGTAAATTTAATAGAAAAACAGGATAAACTTAACAAGTAATCGATGGTAAAAGTTATCATTTTATTTCCTATCGAAAACTTTATGTAATCTTTCTGGGCGCTTTTTCAAATCTTTCCCGGTGGGTTTTCTTTTGGTCTCGAAGATGAGAACTTACAAAGAAACCCTACGTCAAAGTTTTAACCCCTGGCGCATCTTTGAAGGAATCGCGTGCTTGGCACGATGACAATTATGACAGTCATCAGTTACAATTTCAAAGATGTTTATGATTCAAAAAAAAAAATAAATTGTTTAATTTTAAGCTGGGAATTTTATTGAATTTTTTATCTTAAGTTTGTCTTGATCTGTTTGGTATGACCTTTGTGCAAATTTCGCTTTGGACCAACTTGATAAAAAAGGCGAAAGAAATCGAATCCGGACACTCCTTTAATAATTTTGTCTGTGTTTCTTTTTATAGCATTTTTTAAATTATGTTTTTCTCCTTTTCCAGTGCCAGTCATCAGGAGTATTCGAACTGAAGATCCTCTCCCTCGAAAACCCCTTGGGGCGGGATTCGATGGGCGAGTGCTGCACCGGAGGCGGAAGCGGCGGAGGCGGCGAGTGCCCTAGGCCGTGCTTGACCCGCCTCCGCGCCTGCTTAAAGCACTATCAAGCCCAGGTGGATTACACGAGCAACTGCACGTTCGGCGATCTCGTCACACCGGTCCTCGGTACGAATTCGCTGGATCTCACGCCGAACGGTCACCTCATCTCGTTCCCTTTTGACTTCACATGGCCTGTAAGTAGCAAAACGTTAAATTTTACATTTTGAAAAGAGCTGGTTAGTTTCGTTAATGACAAGTTTATACTGTCTTCGGATCAACCTCTGACCGCCCTAGATTGTATACTTCGATCAAAGTACAAAGTACATCCGTACTACCTTTTAACAGTCTGATTTTGTCCAGACCGAAAATATCGTATTCAGATCATCATCATGAACTATAACATAAAAATCTTGAAAACTCTGAACTTTACCGTCTTTCCCTCGTTTTATCAAAGAAATAAGTAAACATACAGAATACGCGATTAATCAATGTTACAATTATTTCTTCGTGCTGTCGATGTCGCTTTTGTCTCGTTGCGCATACAAATCTCTTTTTCCCAATAAATATCAAACACGTTTCATCCTCCTTGGCCCGTTAATAATTTAATCTCGAATCAAAATCTCGATTACAGGAAAGATATATCGGTGTCGATGACATATATGATAAATAGGTCAGTTTTATCGAAGTAGAAACAGCATTTACGTCCTGTTTCTTGTTCTTTTCTTTGTATTTTTTTTTTAATTAATAACTTACCAGTTGGTGCTCGTTCTTCTATAATTAATTATTACTTTCTTAATGGAATTTTCTTATAATTAATTAAATAAGACACGTTATATAAAACCGAAGCCTGAGACTTGATCTCTTCCTAGTGGGATCCGAACAAAATAAAATCCCTCGTGTTAACCGAAATCCCTTTAACGATTTGAAATAGAAAAATCTCGTAATGACTGATTATTTAATATATTAATTATATTTGCTAAAATCATAAATATTTTTAAAGTGAACGAAACCGTCTTTTCCGCTTTTCTTCCTGTTCGACAGTTGAATTTTTTTTTTAATTGTATTTTTTATTGGTAATAAATGAACAGTTTGTTCGAAAAGTATACTTTTAATGCCCTTTTTTGAAAATGTAC
The DNA here is from genome assembly GCA_039619505.1 of Cimex hemipterus. Lineage (NCBI taxonomy): Eukaryota > Metazoa > Arthropoda > Insecta > Hemiptera > Cimicidae > Cimex > Cimex hemipterus. The sequence continues at coordinate 11,288,287 of CM077109.1, forward strand.
CAACAAATTTAAAAGAGGTTCGCCGTGAAACGCCTGACGAAAAGGATACAGAAACTCCAATATCCAGATTCATACATTTTTTTTATAATACTATTTTCATTTATACTTTTTTTACTCTATATATTCTAGTCTGGTGACTTGCATTCATATCACTAATAAAATGTCAATGTTGATAATGATAGGTAAAGTTTTTAGCCAGGAGTAGTAAGAGGCTTTGGCCATATAAAAGTGGTTTTAACTACATGATCTCATTTTTCACTTTATTTATTATTTTGTTGTTTATAATTTAACGTAAATGCAAGTTAATCAAATAGTTCTAAATGGCCAAAAAGTTTTAAGTAACAAATCAGGATTGTCTTTCTTCCGGCTCTTCCGGCTGTGCTCTACCAAAAAATTTTCTTTTCTCGTTTTTTTACATATAAATTTTAAAATAATCTTTAATCTAGTTGTTATTTAAGCAAAGATGATATTGATAATAATAAATTTTTTAAGAAGCATCATTGAATGTAGGAAAAATAACATTTGTCTTGATTCTGTGTCTTTGTTCGTCAGTTTAAACAGAGCTTATTTTATTTATTTTTTTCCAAGTTGAATATTTCTTATCGTATTTTGTACTGTTAGGATTTAACGCTGCTTATTTTATTTTGTTTAATCGAATACGTTATAGTTTTATATGTTTTTTAATAATTATAAAACCCACTCGGGTTTTTTTTTCGTAGTTGATTTTAGAGCAGGCTAACTTATTTTGAGTTGGAATATTTGACAAAACTGTAGGATCGGAAGCGTGGGAATTTTCCCGGCTACTGATTTAGAAGCCCCCCCCCCTTGAAGTACTTAATCCGTTCGCTTTCCTCGGTGGCCTTTCTCCGCTTTTAGTTTAGGAAATCCCGGGAAAAGTTAGCAGCCGAACGTCCTACGGTAGGTTTACTTAAAATCAATTATTAGAGAAAATAATGCAGAAATCAATTATTGGAATTGCCAATTGCGAAATTGGAATCAAAGAAATTGCGTAGGACGGTAAAAAAAAATTTCTTCCTGGAGTTAATTTTGTCCTTTGCATATAAATATATAGATAATTCATCATCTTTGACATAACTTCATATATGCATATAGGCTTTTTTTTATAAATTATTGCAGACAGGAAAAAAAAATAAAGATATATAATTTATTAATGTCTTGTTTCAACAAAATTCATTACGTTTTATAATATCCTGAGAAAACAAAATTTTGCCTAAATAAACCACGAATTTTTTTAAATTTTTATTTATTGTAAAAATCTATTTAAGCGCTATTGTAAAACGTTTAAATTTCAGAAAAAGTTGAGAAGTCCTCTTTTTGTTTTATAGTCGTAGGATTGGAAAAAACGGAATTAACAATTGATGAGAATTGAGCGCTAATTGTGAAATAGTGTCGCAAGCGGGAAAGTCGATTTTTCCGTAAATTGGCCAATTTTGTGTACGCTCTCAGCTTTTAAAACTGGAAGGGGCCTCAAAAATTTAACATTTAGACAGAGTTCGCGTGCATAGTGGGAAAACCTAGCTTTATCAACCTGGATTTTTTTTTCAATGACTTAACAAATTATTAAATCAATGAAAATATAATTAAACCAGCCTAAAAGCTTCATTTAATAGTTAAACCTGTCAACTTTGTCAAGGTTTTTAGTCGATAATTTTGATTTAAAAAAAAAAAAAAAAAAAAAAAAAACAATCTTGTAGCTTTTGAATTCTTAGTTCCAAAACCCTGTTTCAGAAAATAGTCTGATATATGGGATTTTGGGGGGTATTTTGTATATTAAATAAAAATAATTTAGTGAAATAAAAACAAACTGTACACAAAACGAAATACTTCTACTTTATAATTGTAAACTTTCTAAAATTCATTTAATAATTTTGCTAGATTTTTTGATATTTTTCCTATGGGGAATTTTGATCAGGGCTTTGTTTTATTGTTTTATTAATCTATGAAAATCTAACATTGTTAATATTATTTTAAGCCTTTTAAATTATTTAAATTGGTTGGTTCTGTTTAAATTTTGTTTACGTGTGGTGTTATAAATTGATATTTTAAAAGCGGTTACAAGCCTAGGGGTTTTTTTTTTGTGTGTTGGCTATTCTTACAAGAATAAATAATAAATTCAGTATCAAACGAACGAATCGAATTCATCCCCTTTGTTTTGGGTGTTGTACGGGCATGGAGGAGGTTTGGGGGTCGTCCGAGGGCGCCATCTGGCCCAATTTTTGCCCATTATGCAGTTACGAATGGTCGTTTAAGTCCGCCTTATCCTGGGGGGATGACGAATCCCACTTGTGCGCCCTATTTATAGTGAGGCCGTGTTCTGTTATGATATTATTTTTGGGGGGCCCGATGCTCCTCTGGCCTAACGCCACTTATAGACACGGGGGCAAACCTTAACAAGCCCTATGCTGAGTGAAATTTCATAAAAAGGCGGAACGGAAAGTCGTCAAGAATCGATTGACTAGCTTTCGTAAAACGGTGCTTGTAAATTAATGTCTGCCGATTTAAAAATAATACTCTAATTAACAATATAAATAAAGAAAACTCCGATTCAGTAAAATAAATGAAAGTAACAAAAATAAATAGACGTTACTGCTATATCCTCTCAGGACTATTATTTCGTAATTGATGACGTCGTAAAAGTATGAAGTAACTCATTCTTATTAATAAACATCCATTGTATTTATATTAAAAGTTTCACTTTCACATTTTATTTTAAATGTTTTTTTAAATGATTAAATCATCGTTTTACACGATGTGACAGTTCAAGTGAGGAAAATCAATTTATTTCCGTACGCCATTCAATCCTGACAACTTGGCAAGACTTTCACATTCTCATTCATACTATGAGATTTATTTGTGAATCCTTGAATTTTTATTGTTTTTTCTGTTGTGTTTTGTTTTGTCTGTACAGTGAAATATTAAAAAATTATCTTTCTGGCAGTTGAATATATTGCAGGAACTTTTCAGTTAGGAATGTATTTGAAATGTCTTTCCACCTTCACCTTAGCTTGTTATGTTTTTCCACCGTTTTTTTTCTCTTTGTCACGGGTGCATATTTAAAATACAGTTTATTGAATCGTAACGGTTGTCATTTGCTTTCAACGGTTCAGATAAATAGGGAGAAAAGTGGAATCGTCATAAACCAATCCAGGTTGATTTACTGGGTGCGTTTTTCTCCGGGCTACCGTGTCGATACGGGCAGTAAATACTTCACTTTTCCTCCAGTACGCCACGACCGTGGATAATGGGCAAGGCTACTGACTCCAGTTTTGACAAAAACCGATTCGTAACCGGTGGGCGAGACTCGGAACATACCTGGAAACGTCCTTCAAGGATTTACACCGAGGGGGGAAATCGGGGCCCCGATAATTATAAGAACGCTTTTGGGGAAACAGGTTGAATTGTAACAATTAAAAGGGAGGGAATTTTTCCGAGGGGCAATTATACGTTTTGTCCAGGGCTGTGGGGATGGTTGTTGCTTTTTTTATATTTTTTATTTGAGGGGGAGAACGCTTTAGACCCACTAAACGCTGCCCTTTTGGCTTTTGTGCTTCAAAATACATAAAAAGCTATGTTGAACAGTTTGTTTTGTATTTAATTTAACGTTGCCTAGTTGGTATTCATTTCACATTTTGGCTCAGTCCAAAATTTCCCGATGAAGGAAATTCCAAAATTGTCCCATTCTTTTAACCGTATTTTCCTATTCCTCTCTCTGCCTCTCTCTCTCTCTCTCTCTCTCTCTCTCTCTCTCT
>CM077109.1:11292456-11314025 GCA_039619505.1 Cimex hemipterus
CTCTCTCTCTCTCTCTCTCTCTCTCTCTCTCTCTCTCTCTCTCCCCTCCCTCCATATCTATCAATTTTTTCCCATGTTTCTTACTTATTCTTTTCTCTTACTCCAACTATCTAATTTTTCCCTCGATCTACATTTTGCGACTTGTAACAGGTTTTCTTACTTTTCTTTCTTTGCTTCCTTCCCACTCACTCCTCCCGCTCTGTGCTGTTTATTTGTCTCTTTATTTATCCGTTTCTTCGATAACATTCTTACTTGCCCTCTCGTTTCGTTCTTTCGTTCATTTTTTTTCCTCTTTATTTTTCTTGTAACTTGTTTTCTTCTCTGTTTTCCTTTCCCATCTTTGTAATGTTTTCTATCTATCTTCTTGTTCAGCGTGTTTCTTACTCCCTCACTCTCTTTCTCTCTCTCCAACTAGTTCTGTGTTTTTGCCTTCTATATATTTTCCTATTTGTAATATTTGTAACAGCTTTCTCCCTTTTATTTCTTTTTATCTATCTATGTCTTTCTGCGTTTTAGTTTCACTTGGCTTTTGGCAAAGATTTTCTAGCGATCCTGTCCATTTATTTGCCTTCATCATAGGCGAAATTATTTTATTAACTTTCTTTTGGAATCCTTCTATATTTCCCTTGGTCATCCAGTACCCAGTCAAAATTGAGACTTGGCGGACCAGGAAAACCAGACCACTTGGACATACAAATTCGTGAATTTTCTTTGAACTGATTGTTCTGTTTAATTTAAAATTCCTTTTGGGGCCCGAGTTGTTTCTTTGGTTGTCAAATACCGAATTCGATTAACCATAGAATAGTCCAGTAATTTATTAAAATTACTTTATATCCATTCTATATCGGTAATTCTGTAAATTGATATTCAGGCAGATTTCTTTCTTTTCGGTGAATGGATTTGTAAATCTTGGTTAACACAAGAGACAAATTGACTATCAGTACCAAGTCAATGCGATAAACAAAGAACTAACTAAAACTGCAAACAATACGCCAAAATAGAAAAGGACCTAACTGACCTTCATAGTGCGATTAAAACTGACATACAGGAAAACCTATCGATTTTTAATTGAATAATTGACTGTCAATAAAAACAAAGGTGCTACTAGTCTCAATACAAACAATACTTTAAAAGGAAAACAACCAGAACAATTATAAATGACATTTTACAATGAACAATGCTGGCTCCTGATTGTTATTGCATAGTTCCATTAACTACGCCATAGCGTAGGTCCATTACCCCAAGAGGAATTCTCACAATTTGTTGGTTTTTGTTTGACGTTCTCTCGAAACCCTTCCCTTTTTGTTTACTCTAATCCGTGTCAGATGTAGTGTTCGGTCTCCACATTTCAACCGCCCTGGTAGGGGGAAAAAAAAGGAATGAACCCCGAGGTGATCCCACAAGTACCTGAACGTCTTTTCGACAGTTTTGTGAAAAGGGGTCGTAATAATCATAAGGCGAAGTATAACAATTAAAAAGGGCGGCATCCACGGGCGAGATATATGGGCATCCCGGCCTCCGGCAATTACACGTTATATCCTTGTTTTTCCGGCTGGATTTCTGGAGAGAGTGGAGCGCCTGTGGGAACTTACTCGGCGGTGAGTAACGGTGCTCCCGGCAACCGGTCCACCTCATTCATACAAAACATCATCAATTAGCAGTCGGGATTTTTCCCACACCTTTTTCCACATCACGGCCTTATAAGCATTCAATATTAAAAATTAACCTGCGTGTCTTTTTTTTTCCAGGGGACTTTCTCTCTCATCGTCGAAGCCTGGCACGACACGAACACGACGTCGAGACTGTCTGGTAAGCCCTTTTAAAATCCTTTTCCCTATATCAATCGAAAACTTTGGAAATATCAAAATCCATTTTTATCATTCCTCGCAATCTTATTCTACTTAAAAATTCAAACTCAGAATAACAAAAAACAAAGTAAACCAAAAAAAAAGTCACAATCATTTAAAAAAAAAAAAAAAAAAAAAAAAATACACAATGAAATCGCATTTAAAACACACTTCGGCAATTTTATTCCCGACCGGATTTCAATATTGTAACAGAATTTATGGAAAACAGTTGAGAAACAGATTTTGGTTTTGTTTCCTCGCCCTAATCCCATTTCGTACAGGCCTTCACAAACAACGGTGAAACGGACAAATATTTTTTATTTGTCATTCATCCCGTTTAAACAATAACATGAGAGTATAAGATGGAAAATACAGTGGGCTACGATAAAACGGACGATTATTATTGCAAATTTTCGACTGAAGGTGTATGCAATGAAGGTTTTATGTTTTAAACATATTTTTATAAAGAGTTATGAGGCAAATATACGTTTTTCTATTCCTAAAATTAAATTTTTAATCCATAAAAGAAAAATAATCCAATACACAGGAAATAAAATTTTGATTAAAAAAAAACAATAATTCACAATATTTTGACTTTTATGTTTCAAAATGCTTCAAACTTTTAAGTTAATCTAAAATTTTATTTAATTTTCTTCCAGTCTTAACTTACAAATTAATGAACAAAGGAAAACAATGAGTAAAATATAAAATATATCCAAGTGAATAAAAAGTTTTTAAATTTGACAAACGTAGAACTTAGTAAATTCTCCCTGGAATAACAATCCTTTAGGAAGTAATAATTTTCATTTTGTTTGTTTGGAAAACAATATTTAATACTGGACTTTTCCTGTTGTCCTAAGTTAAGTTAACTGAAAATAAAAGAACATGGATAAAATAAAGATCATAAGTCAGTTAGGTTTTTTAATGTAAACTTAACTTTGGAATTCGATTTGATTGAAAAAATATTTTTTATTTCTTTTCTATATTTGTAAAATAAAATTAAATGTGTTCTACGCGATCTTATCAAGTTTCAAATTTTTATATGCCACTAAAAAAACACAAATTAAGAAAAAATTCTGAAAGCAGTAAAGTGTATTTTTTGATAACTATGCAAGAAGTTTTTATTTACTTCCTTTTTTACCGATTCCCTTTCAGTCTTTAAAAAATAAATTAAATATGTTCTAGGAGTTTTTTTTTCCAATTTTAACTTTATATCCTACTAAAAAATTCAAATTAACCTACTCACAAAAAAAAAAGAACAAAAACCAGTTAAGTTTTCTTATGATTAGTGAGCAACAAAAAATATTTTGTATTTCATTTCTGTGTTTTAAGTATGTTCCGAAAGCTTTTTTTCCCCCTAACTATACAAATTAAAAATTAGCGTACAATAAAATGAAAACATCTTGTCAGTTACGTTTCCTCCTAATAAGATTGATAGTATTTTTTAAAATACTTTTTTTTTATTTTCTCTGTTTGAAAACCAAGTTATACCCATTCTAGTAGGTTTTTTTCCAATAATAAATACTAATAATTTTACTACTAAAACATCACCAGGATGCTTGACAGAACAAAAAATGAGTTGAAAGATTTTTTGTTTACTTTTTTTTTTAACAAATTTAAATATGTTCTGGAAGATTTTGTTCTGTGCTTAACTTCAAAATAGCTTTCAAAAAACAGAAACCAATAAATAAATAAATAAAGTTTTCTCCTGATGACTATTTAGTAAGGCTTTTGCTTTGTTTAATAGGATTTGTAAGTTCATCAGGTATTTCCAATCAAGGAATAAAGTGTGGAAATGTTGCACATATCAAGAAAAACTAGTAGTTCTTAGTTTCACTTAGGCAGGACTTGATTGCCTTCTTGTAACACAAGGACTTGTCGATTCTCACTTTTGCAAGCAATTCGCCAGATAAAAGCCGCCGCAATAGTGTATTATCGAGTGTTTTTTTTTCTTCCATCCAGTCCAATACAACACACGGTATGATTAGGAAAAATCCATTGTTCCAGTTCGTATCTTCAGATCTGTTTTGTTCCTATGAGAAAGGTTGCGAAACAGATTCCCAACGGGCGGCCGAAACTTACAACAGGTGTTCATCCCCCCATTTGGCCTGTTTGTCCTGCTTTTATGGTCCTTGGAAACTTCTTTTTATGGCCCAGGGTGTCGAGCCTGTCGATACCTATGTTTACTGGCCTAGTTGGGAAAATTTTTTGTGAAATTACACGTGAATAACGTGAGCTCCGCCTGAAGATTTTTATTTTCCGCGGAATTATGACTTCCTCAAAAGTTTGTGGTCTTTACCGTTAGTTAGTGATTATTTGGAGATCGCGAGATGCGATCTGGTGAGATGTAAGTTTTACAAAAACACTTTCTTTCTCGTGCCAACGTTTCGATCTTTATTGAGATCATCTTCAGGGCTTGGGATTTAGAAACAAATACATTCCAATTCCACATCCTACATGTATTTGTAAATCTCAGCCTCTGAAGACGATCTCAATAAAAATCGAAACGTTGGCACGAGAAAGAAAATGTTTTTTGAATACCTGATGGGGTCCGGTGTGACGTCGGTTTTAGAAAAACTTTTTATCGTTCCAACGTTTCGATCTTTATTGAGATCATCTTCAGAGTTCAAAGTATTTGTTTTCTGTCCAAGTTCTCTGAAGATGACCAAAATAAAGATCGAAACGTGCACTATAAAGAAAATATTTTTCTCAAACCTACGTCACATCAGACCGCATCTCACGATCTCTAATTAATTCCTCAAAAATACTTTGAGCTTTCTGTTATTGTATTGTACTTAATGAAATAAATCTGGTCAATTTTTTTTATAAAAGAGACAACTAATTTCTCTTTTGTCTGTCATCTGACCTAAATATTTCAGTATAGGAAAGGGGTTTGAAGCGTTTTGCTCGTCCCGGAGCATCTGCTTGTTCTCGCTGTATATGCCGTACTTTAAGTACTCATAAATAACACACTGAACATGGTGAGATTTCATTCTACGTTGAGGAATGAGGTCATATTTGTTGTTGTTTTGATTAATCTTCTTGATAGACTTAGTACATGATTGTTGCTTGTTTTATATGAATTTACATATAGATATATACATCTTTGGTATGACAGGAGGTTGTTCTTTAATTCTATTCAAGAGGAATCTTTGATTTTCTTTTTTCATCCTGAAATTCGTTAATTAGGGTAAATCGGGTTTGTTTTCGGACGATGCTTCGATTATTGTGACAAGGCCGGGGGTGTTCCCACGTCTGGTATGACCCACCGAAACTTTTCCCAGAGAGATAACTCTCGCTGAGGCGAATACAAAACAGATCGAGCCGGGAATACAGCCGAGAAACCCTGTAGATAGGCATCTCGTCGACATTTGTATTCAGACGGCCCGGGACCTCTCCGTGCTCTACCAATTACCTTCTTAGTCCTTACAGTCTTCACCCCCGCCTTCACCGCTGGCTCTTAAACGCTGAATTAATACGATCGGCCTTCTCTCGGATCCACGCTTACCAATTACCAAGGGTCTCGTTTTACAGAAACAAATTCAAAAGTTTACAAAAAGCGCCGAGGTGAAGGGTTCCTCTCGGAGTTCAAAGACAATGCGAAAACCCCCCCCCACACACACACACAACAAAACCGACCCAAATATTTTCAAAAGATAAAAAATGCCGAACTTACATCCAAAATATTCAAGAAACTTTAGTAAAGGCTAAAGTTTTATTTTCAATATAATCACCATTTGGGAAAGTATATAAATATTTTTCTTTACCTTAAGTTATTACAAGATTATATTTAAGCTAATAAATAGTTTACTCTAGTGAGTTTTTCAATTGCTTGAACTTTATTTCTAAAATTCATTAGATTTCGTGGTCCGATTGACCAAATGACATTTTCGGTATTGGTTGAGATAAAAAAAAGTCATTGTCACGAGCGGGATTCGAACCCACGACCTTCGCCGTGGTAGAGCAGCGGCGTATTTGCCGAAGGTCGTGGGTTCGAATCCTGCTCGTGACACTGACTTTTTTATCTCAACCAATCGCTTACGTAAAGATTAATTTATTTCTAAACTTAAACATTTGTCACATTATACGAAGAATTATTGTTCAACTTTTCATTAGGGTTTCTAACGTCCAATTTGACAATCTGTTCTTTTTACTTATGTTTTTTTTAAGGCTAGAGAGAAAAAAAAGTACCTTTCAAACTTTATCCCTTGATTGAAACTATCCGATCGTACTGTACTCATTAAATTGAAAATTTTGTAGGAGACTAATGACTATAGGAGGAAATTTAACTGGCTCTGTTCATTTTCTTTCCTGAGTACGCTTATTTATATATGTTTAAGTTAAGATTAGAAAAATGACCGTTTGAATATATTTCGCTTGGCTTTCAAGCATGGAAATTAAATTTTAAAAAAGTAAGAAAATAAAGAATATTTGGTTTTATTGCTTAGCTATCTGAATGAAATTCAAATGTCATCTGTTATGTTCCATTCCTCTTTAATCTAAAGTTTACTTTTTATGATTTTGTTTTATTGCATATTTATCAGAAAAAGAACTGGTTCCTGTCCTTTTTTCTTTCCTGATAATTTTCTATTTCTTTTGGGGCATGAAAAGATAAGACTAGAAATTAAAAATGTATAAAAGAAATTTTCGAAGAGAAATTGAAGTTTTCCAAAAATAAAATGGCTTTTTTAACAATCATAAGGAAACTGGGATTTGTTCGTTTTTCTGCTTGTATAGCTTATGTATTTTTTTAGCAGCCAACTATTTTTTTTAAAGACAGAACTAAGAGTACAAAAAAAGAAAAAAAATCGAAATAAAAAAACATTTTGTCTGATTGGATACTTGTCAAGAAAACCTATGTAGTTCCTGCCCTTTATCTTTCCTGTCTGCGCTAATTTTGTCTTTGTTTAGAGGCATATAATGTTGAGATTATAAAAAACGTTTCTTTCTGTTTTCCAACAGAGAAAATAAAAATATTTTGCGTTGTTACATAGTTATCCGGAGAAAAAACCATGTGTCCCTGTTAAAACTAGAAAAGAAACTGACTTTTTTAACGAAGAAAATAAATAAAAAATATTCTGTTTTACTGTTGTATTGTTATTAGCGTCAGACCTTAATTGATTTATTTTTTTGTCAAGTATAAAAAGGTCAGTTTTTATTTATACGTGTTACAATACGTTTTCTTTATTTGGCATATAAAGTTAAGACAAAAAAATCCATTGTTTTTGTAGGCACGAGTAAAAGCCAAAATGGGAAAAGTGTTTGATTCCGTTAATAATTAAAACTTCAAGTCGTAATCCTTTACAAAAAAAAACAAAAAAACACACACGTGAGTTCTCAGAAATATCGGCTTAGGAGTTGTAGACGCTACCCTACTTTTGACAAATGATAGGTCAATTATTGTAATGCTAGGCGGTGCCAAAGTAGGATAGGTCTTAATTTAGTTGCTTGCTCCAGTTTTACCGTTTATAAAATATTATTTTGTTCCCATACACATCTACCGTGTAATTATTTTCACAAATGATGTTAAATTAAAACGATAAAATCACTAATTATCTATTGTTGTAATATAAAAGTCTATTGGTGGATGGTTGTAGTAGGAAGGAAAGAAACTAATAAAAAGGCTTAGTTTAATTTTTGTCATGTTAAATTGATAATAGCTATTATATTCTTGGTTTTTGAGTAAAAAGTCAAATGATTCCAGGTGAGTTTAATTTAATTAATGTTTGATTACGTTAATAAATGGTATTTTTGATCGTTGGCTATTGGGCACGCATAGACATAAATTATGCGGTCAGAACGTTAATTTTTTTCTTTTTCTTTTCGTGGGATCTGAGATTTAGTAGTGCTGGGCTTTGGAGAGGTCAATTGCGAGGTCTATTTAAAATAAAATAATCGGAATTTGCTATCCAGTTGCATTTTGAATAGCCTCTCAGACCCGTTTGCTGTGTTTTTCTCCAGTTTTCCGAGCCAGTTTAAAAGACAGTGGGATGCCTTTTAAGGACGATTTCGCTTCCTGCCACCGATAAGACGTGGAGAAATGGACCGGTCAGAGGGTTCAAGGACTGTTATGCATCGTCGTGACGGTCTTATAGTAGCTATTAATAACGATACTTTTTCCCACGTACTGGAGGCTCGCATTCCAGCCACCTATTTCTCGAACTTTCCCAAAGGACCCGTCTGCCCCGGGACGAACGTCCTCGGGGATTTCGTACCGGGATTGTCTAAGGTCCTGTTTTCGAGAAAACCGATTTAAGGAGACCTTTTATTTTGGCCTCTCGATTGGAATCCGGCGGAGGAGCGAGAGCGAGAGGAAGACGTCCGAAAGGAAGAGAGGGGGAGCAGAGATTCGTGGGAAAAGAGCTGATAAGTTGCCCGTGCATACCTCCGTGCTTCCCCTCCCCGCAGTTCCACTTCACTATTACCAACCTAACCCGCGCACCTTAATTTACCTACTCCTCTCAATACACCCCTTAATCAAATACAATTAACGGGCAAAAACGAGGGGAAACTAAATATTTACTGGGAAGAGTCTCAGGACCCCGCGGGCCCCGGGCGTACTTCGCGATTCGGCCTAAAACACATCGAGGTCCATCGGTAAAACACATTTCCGATGGTTTTCTCACTTGCAGGTCCACTCAAAATAAACAAAATCAAGAAAAAAAAAAGTATCTTCCATAATCGTTATAGTTCGAAAGTCCAAAGGTAACACCGTTCAACGAAACGGCGAGATAACGCGGACCAGATGAAAAACTAAAGACAAACCTGAAGATTCAAGGCGATTTCTTTAAAATCTTAATCTTAAATCTTCTGTAAAATTAGTTGTACCCAGACCTGAATACCCTGTACTTGTACCGTCAAAATCTCCGAAGATGTTGAGCATTAAACAGTAGAAATAAAAAGTCCTAAACCGCATAAAATCAGTTTATTAGACACAACGGGCTTCGTACTTTCTTATACATTTCTATAGTTATATACGAGGTTCATCGCTAAAGCCGAATTCTAACGGTATTTCCATTTGCAAATCCACTCAAAATAAACAAAATCAAGAAAAAAGTAACCCTCAAAATCGTTACAAAGGCAACCCCGTTCAATGAAACGGCGAGATTACGCGGACCGGATGAAAACTGAAGACACTTAAGTTGGTTTCTTTAAAATTCATGTTTTGTTTTTGAAACTGGTTCTGAGCTTCTTACTTTGCGTCCTGACCTGAAAACCCTCAATTTTAAGCATAAAACCTCTGAAGTTAGTGAGCGTTAGAAATAAACAAAGAAGTCCTGAACCGCATAAAATCAGGTTATTAGATTCGACGGGTTTCTGACTTTCTTATACATTTCTATAGCTATAAAAAATCACGCCATGATCTTTATAGGTTGAAAATTGGTCAAAAAAACCTTTTGCCTAGAGCCAATTGATGAACAGTTCGTAAATAGGTCTATTACCGTCAAAAAGTGGCATTAGGAAATAAGCAAAAGTGATTCCAGTCCCCCTCGATGATGATATCATCAGTAGTTTTTTTTTTTGTGCTAATGTGAAAATGGGGTATTAAGGTATCGGGTGTTCTTTTTATGTCGCTTGGTCGTTTTCGACCATTTTTGTGAACCCCTCGTATATTGGTTCGTTTCTTATTAACCACTGATGATGGTTGATTAAAGAAAGGAGATTGTGATCGCTAACGAGCTACATGTCCAACACTCTTCAGAGATTAATTTTTACACTCTTCCGTTTATTTCATTGTTCTCAATTTTTATTTATTTTTTTATTTTTAGGAAACAAAAGATTGATAACACGGCTGACGACGCAGAGATGGCTGGACGTCGGATCGGACTGGACCCCGGGCGGCACCGAGGGTGCTCTCAGGTTCGAGTACCGAGTCACCTGCGAGCCTCACTATTACGGAACCGGTTGCGCAGTGCTGTGCAGGCCTCGGGACGACAATTTCGGCCATTACACCTGCAGCGAAAACGGCAGCAGGATCTGCACCGAAGGCTGGGACGGCGAATACTGCACGACGCGTAAGTCATTCCGCACACATGCAGATCCCCGGGTCGGTGAACCGAGGGGGAAAAAATTGTACCCGAGAAAAATCGGCAACGGCTTGCATAATCAGAGTGAAGAAGGGAATCGGTGATAATTGGAGGAAGGCTGGGAGGAAAGTGGTATAGCCGTGGGAAAGGCTACCTACGGATGGACCGGGTCCGGCAGCTGCCCCGACCTCTTTTTCTTCTCCGACTCCCTCTCCTCCCATTCGTATTTTGTACCCTCTTATTATATACAATAGAGCACGGCTTTACTTCTCACTGCGGACTTTTCATTTTAAAAAGATTACCCAGGGATCTGCAGACCCTTTATGTTTACTTTACAAAACGACAATATATTAACCCTTTTTTTTTTGTTTTGCAGCGAAATGCTTACCTGGTTGTGACGCCCAGCACGGACGCTGCACGAATCCAAACGAATGCATGTAAGTTCTGATTAATATTCTTTTTAGTTTTAGTTTTTTAAGCCGAGAAAATAGTGGGAATTTATTAGATAGCGGTTCTCAAACTCATTTTCCCTGTTGCTAATTGGGAACGATGGAGTGTTTTAATTACAATAACGGCCTGCCTACAGGATTTGAGACGTTCACGGCGGAAACCGCCTTCTTAAGATCCATGGGATCTTTTCAGCAGAATTCGCCGGAAAAGAATAAAACATAAATTGATAATGATTTTCGCACAGTGATCATATTAAACTCGGACCTTTTTTTTTTTTCATCTTGGTCAATATTTTGGTCTGACACTGTGAAGATGGCCAAGTGCCGAAAGAGTCGAACAAAACATCAAATAGTAAGAGAGTTAATTTATTCTTTGTTGACATAGTGATATTTTTCCGTTCAGCTTTTTAATTGTTGATTTTTTTTTAATTTTTTATTTTTAAAAGATGCGAGTTTTGTCATTAAGACGGGATTCTAAAATCACAGGGATAAACGGAAACGGAGAACCGGTACCGGCCAGGTTTCGGTTCAGTCGCACGGTGACCCTCGTCATGTGTCATTCGGCCTGGTTCAAATTTGTCAAAAAGGGGATCGATTTTGCCGGAAGCCGGTTGGGAAAAATGTGTTCCGGTGCCCGGCCGGTTGATCGTCTGGCCTTGTGGTGCCGAGGTGAACCTTTTCTCACGACACAACTCGGATCCACTCCATTACACAACCACTCCTACTATTATCGCCGTAATCGTGGCTTATTTATTTTCGGATCGCTCTTGGGACGGGGGCGCGGGGGAGTAAATTAATTTAGGAATTTGCCCGTTTCCGAGCCGATGGATCGTTTTCATTAGTTGGCCCGACTTCAGAAACCTTTGTAGACAGACGCTAAAGACAAATCTTTTTAAATTAACATCCCCGCAAACTTTGTGAGACGTTTCATCAAAATTACACTTGCTTTTCAAAAAATTTCCTTTATCATTTATTTAAAAATAAACGTTCGCATATATACATTTAAATAGGGAAGTTGTGTTTCGTTGTTGAACTTTAACCAAGCCGCCGAGACATTCCACTTTCACCGGGACGAACTCTTCAATTAAACGGACCGGATGAAAACTAAAGACAAAGATTTAGCACAGAATGTCATGAAAAAACTCCCTTTGGTTCATGAACCCGGCTTTCGACTCTCCCCTCTTATAACCCCGACCTGGAAACGCACCGCTTTAACCATAAACACCTCTGAATATGGTGACCGAAAATAATAAACAAAAAAAATTTAAACCGTGTAAAATCACGTTATTAGAAATGTTTCTGGCTTAGTTTTATTCCAGATTCATTTCCCAAGGTAACCCCCCCCCCAAAAAAAAAAAAAAAAATAAAAAATAAAATAAACTTATTAGCCATGGGTGAAGTTGTGAAAGTTCAACGCCAAAACCACCACAAGGCTTAATGATTTAGCACAATATGAAAACACCGCTGAGGACTATGAGAAGCAAATACAAATCTGACAGGACAAAAAGAAAGGAAAATAAACAGAAACTACCTTAACAACATAAATTCATGTTGTTAAGATACTATGGGCATCTGGCTTGGCTCATATTATTTATACTTATAAAAGATAAACTGATAAAGTTTCGTTCAAGAATAAAAGAACCAATACTTTTTTTTTTTTTTTGTTAAAGAGCAATTCGTTGAAAGAATGTCCTGAAAATCCCCGGTTGATTCTAGAACCTGGCTTTTTGCCTTTCCCTACTTAGGACCCTTGGTTTGAAAACCAAACATTTTTATGATACACAACGCTGAAGACTATGAGAAGCAAATACACATCTGTCAGGAAAAAATAGACAGAAACTACCTTAACAACATAAATTCATGATATTAGATATCATGGGCATTTGACTTTGCTGACAGTAAAATACACAGATAGTTTCCTTCAAGAACATAAGAGCCTTGAACCAAGTTTTTTTTGGCATTCAACAGCAATTCATTGAAAGAATGTCCTGAAAATCCCTGTTTGATTCCCTCTCCCTACTTATTCCCTTGGCTTGAAAACCCAACATTTTTACAACGATGAGGATGCCGAGAATGGGAAACACTTCGGACTAGCCAAAAAGACGATAAATACAGATAAGCTAAAATAAACAGAAAATATGTAAACAATATACTTAGGGCTTCTAAAAAAATACTCAGAAAACATTTGAAATGTTGATCCTCAAATCCGAACTTCTGAACACAATTTGGCACATATTTTCACTCGACAAGTAACTATTTTGATTGGGGTTCTTTTTTTTATATTTATTTTTAATAAAACCTATACCAATAGATAACAGAAGATTTGATCTGTCCATTATCTATAAACTATGAAATGAACATGAACTTCTGCTTCTTTCCAATAATAATTTACATTTTAAAGTCCCCATCAACTTTTATCCACCCCCTCGGGCTTCATAATCAAATAGGTCACGGAAAGGAACGGGGTAAAAAAAAATCTAACAATGTAAATGGACCGGCCGGAACGCCGTGTGGAAAAAAGTGGGAACCGGCGTACCCTCGCACTCGTGACGACTTCTAATGATTGCTCTAATGAAATGTTGGGAAACTCTTTTGCCTCCCTTTTAACTAGGTGGCTGTTTTTGCCTCAGCCCGGACGACAATGAGTGCCATTAGATCGACGACAATGTCCCACTCGTGGCACCCTTGTGAAAAGGAATAATTAAAGGCCTGTCTTTTACATCAACCAACAAGGAGGTAATTTGTAAAGACAAAACTCAAAAAACAATCTCAATTCACTTCTTAGCTTAGAGAATATTTCACAAACCGAAAAATGAATTAGTCGTTTTTGTTAATAATCTCTTGTGGTTCACGTGATTAATTAATGAAGAGTAGCCAGAAAGAGTGTTAATTGCCAACTTTCCTTAAGAAAGTGATTTTTAATTGAAAATTGTAATAATAGACCCACGAGTCGTGTTAGTACGGCGCGACCCAATTCCCCGGCGAGGTGGCGTGATCGCCGACAATAGTCCCATTGACGGTCAATTATGTTTCAGATGTCATAGCGGCTGGAAAGGAAGGCTGTGCGACAAGTGCGAGCGCTACCCCGGCTGCTTGCACGGCACTTGCCAAAAGCCGTGGGATTGTCTGTGCAACGAGGGCTGGGGCGGTCTTTTCTGCAACCAGGATCTCAACTACTGCACTAACCACCTTCCCTGCCGACACGGAGGCACTTGCTTCAATACCGGCCAGGGATCTTACACCTGCAGTTGTCCCCCTGGATACACGGGGACTGACTGCGAACACAAAATCGACGGTTGTTCTCACAAACCTTGTCTAAATGGGGCGAAATGCATTGTAAGTATAAATGATTTAGGAATTTTTTGCCTGTATTTTTTGTATTTGTAATTTTAATTTTTTTTTTTTTTTTGTTATAAAGGATGAAGGGGCGGGAGGATATAAATGTGAATGCCCC
This sequence comes from Cimex hemipterus, assembly GCA_039619505.1. Taxonomy (NCBI): domain Eukaryota; kingdom Metazoa; phylum Arthropoda; class Insecta; order Hemiptera; family Cimicidae; genus Cimex; species Cimex hemipterus. Next base: position 11,306,234 of record CM077109.1, read on the forward strand.
TCTGGTTGGAAAGGCACGCATTGCGAGAATTCAGCGGTGACGTGTGGTCATCTGCCATGTCAGAACGGTGGGACTTGCGAAGATACAGCGACCGGCTACTCATGCTCCTGTAGCCCTGGATTTTCCGGCCAAGACTGTTCGGTGGAAGTGGATTTGTGTCAGTGTCAGAACGGTGCGACCTGCACTCCGGAAGGAAACTGCATCTGCCCGACGGGCTTCTCCGGATCCCACTGCCAGACCAACGTAGACGACTGCATCGGCTCGCCTTGCCGCAACGGAGCCACATGCATAGACGGCGTTGACTCCTACAAGTGCCAGTGCGTACCCGGATTCGTCGGCAAGCACTGCGAAGACGAGGTGGACTACTGTCTCGCCAAACCCTGCGCCAACGGAGGAACCTGCTACAATTTGGTGAACGATTACAAGTGTTCGTGCAGGGCCGGTTTCACCGGGAAAGACTGTTCGGTAGACGTCGACGAGTGCGCCCCCGCCCCTTGCAAAAACGGCGGAAAGTGTACGGATAGAGTGAACGGTTTCTTGTGTACTTGTGTCGACGGTTTCGAAGGTACGACGTGTGCGGAAGAGCCGGGACGTGCCGGCAACATCTCGAGGCAAGTGCTGGCGAGAGAAGAATCGGGCCTGAGCGCGGAGCACATTCTGGTGATAGCCACCCTGTCTGTGGCGGTCCCGTTGGCCGTGCTGATCGCGGCTGTCGTCGTCGTCTGCATGAAACAGAGGCGGGCCCTGGAAAGGCGGAAGGCCGACGAAGAGGCCAGGCGGCAGAACGAGCAGAACGCCGTCTCCAGCGCGGTTGTCTCGAAACGAGCCGACCCCCACATGATAAAAAATACCTGGTCCTCTCCTCTCGCTCTGGGTAAGAAGACGGACGACGGGCCGGAAACGTGCTGGGACCCCGTCTACACCCTCCAGCGGACCAGATCTCAGAAACAGCTCAACACCGAGTTGGTGAGACACAAGGACGAGCTACCCCCTACGAAGAGGATATCTCTCATGTCCTTGGACTCTAATCATCCGCCGCCGGGCGTCCTCTGTAATTCCAGGTAAATATCTCTCACGATCCCTCTGAATTGTTTTTCTCCTTCGGTCAATAGGTGGGAGTTGTTCAGACTCATTCCCACCACCCCGTCTACAGTCCACAAGGACGTTCTTTCATACCGGCGCATTCATTGAATTGAACAAAAGCCACCATGATACAAACTCGGTTTTAAAAAGTCCCCCCTCGCCTCCGAACGCACAATTCGATACATTTCATAATCTTAATTACTCCGATGAACATTTTTTCCCCTCAACTCTTGCACTATCATCATTTCTACTATTTTACGTGCAGTTTCTACTATTGCAAATCTTTACTCGAGAATATTTATATTATGCTTATAAAACTTCAAAATCAATTATGAGTCTTATTTAACTGAACGAATTGCTAATTGATTTGGCTTATTTTTTAAGGTTAGTCCTTCCCGTGAAAATTATTTTCGCTCCTATAGTTTTCTTCTCGGGATATTTCACGTCTGAGACGTTTGCTCTTCTTTTTGTCCGATTTGATCGACATCCGACTAAGTGTGTTTTTTTTTGTTTTGTTCAGTTGCAGTGACATGTCTGGAGGAAAACGGCTGGAGTCGACGAGGAGGAGTAGCACGATAGACATGCTCAAACCTCCTCCCGTCTACGTGATAGGGGACCACCATAGGCCTTAGCCATTCGACTGAATTAACTATTTAATAAACAATGAACTTCGCAAAATTATGATAATATACATACATGTGTGTGATATTACGTGTGCATGTCGACTTTTTTTTCTGTACTTTGTAAATAACTTATTATAATTGTGATTCAAATTGTCTGTCGAAAAAAGAACTAAGTCATACAAAATTTAAAAAAAAATTTATGAGAACGAAAGTTGATAAACACGGACAAAACGCGTTTCCCGGAACTGAGCCGGCTTACGCTGACACTGTGGGGACGCTTTTTCTTTTCTTTTTTTTATTAACGATAATATGTATTATTGAATGGAATAATTTGTATTATATTATTATAAATATTATGTGAAGGGAGTCCTCCTATGGAGGGATACAGTTCCTGTAATTGTTATTGCTAAGTCATACCTATCTGTAGTGGGTGGGGGATCTCATTTCTTTGGTAAAAATATAATTAGAAAAAATAATGTATTTAAAGCGAGAGAATAATTAAAAAGGGGGAAGCACCCACGACTTAGTTATTTTCCAACTGGGTCCTGGGGCTCTTCCTTTTTACGACCAAAGACATTGAAGAAAAACCAGTTCGTCTTTAATTTAAACAAAATAACCTCGACCAATGTATTTTTGACTCGAAACTTCCGTTATTTATATTTAAAAAAAACGTTTAATTGTATGTAAGACTTCTCGGTCATGTGTATAACACTTCATACTCTTTATACATATATATATAGACTTGTACATTGCCTGAAACGTGATATGCACATGAGCGTGAAACGAATTGAAATTTTCTCACTCACTATAACGATTTTTCTTTTCTCTTTTGTATGATATTGTATATTTACGATTAAAAACAAATTGTAAGTTGTGTAAATAACTTAAAATAATGCCCAATAGTTGTTTCACTTACTTTACTTTAATAAAACAATGTCGATACATGACTTATTTTCAATTAAATTGTAGTTTTATATGACTATAACATTCCTTTCCCCATCTCCGATAAAATTTAGAAAATTCAATTAACGATTTTCACTGTCTACTCGTTCAAATATTGGAACCAAAATCTATAATATATTATTTCTGAGAAACACTAAAAATATGTTGTTTTTTTGGTAATTTTATATTGTATAAAAAATAAAATTATACAAGTCATAATACCTTTATATATATATATATATATATATATATATATATATAGATAGATAGATAGATAGATAGATAGATAGATAGATAGATAGATAAAATGGAACCATCAATAGGAAAAATATAGAGACAAAAGGGTGATCAATGGGTTATAAGAGGGGAGAGGCGAGATACGAATTCTTTTAACTTCTGTGCTGGTTTGTTGTTAACTTCAAATGATACAAATATAAATGATTCGGGTATTTATGAATAATTAAATTAATAATAAATGAATTACCTATTCGTTTGGAAAATATGAGCAATTCTGGTTTTTAAGAACCTTCTGGGTATTTTTTTTACATCTCGCATTAAAAAAAGAATCGTTTGTACTATGTTTGATTTTATACAATTTTTATTTTTATTGTAATTTTCAAGCCCCATCGTCTTTTTAATTTTCAATTTGGCTTAGGCCTAATTTGAAAGTAAATACGGTCAATTAGATATTACAAAGGGTTAATTTGAAGTTAAAAACATTCAAATTAAAAAGGGGCAATTTGCAGTTAGAACTCAATTCGGAATTTTAAAAAAGGTTAATTTGAAATTTAAACCGGTTAATTTGAAATTAAAACAGATAATTTGGTGTTTAAAAAAACTGTTTATTTAAATTTAGAAGGGTTAATTTGAAGTTAAATTTTAAAAAGGGAGAATTTGCAGTTATAATTCAATTTGAAATTAAAAATGGCTGATTTGACGTTAAAAAACAGGTTGATTTGGAATTCAAAAGGTTTCATTCTAAGTTAAAAACAGTTAAATTAAAATTAAAAATGGATAATTTGCAGTTAAAACTCAATTTGAAAATTAAAAAAAAAAGGTTAATTTTTTGGAAACTGGTCAATTTTACATTAAAATGGGTAAATGTTTGATGTAAAAAAGTTTATTTAAATTTAGAAGGGTTAATTTGTTGTTAAAAAGGTCAATTTGAAATTAAAAAGGGTTAATTTGAAAATGAAAATGTCAATTTGAAATTAAAAAGGGTTAATTTGATGTTAAAAAGGTCAATACGAAATTAAAAATGGTTAATTTGAAGTAAAAAAGTCAATTTGAATTTAAAAATGGTTAATTTGAAGTTAAAAAGGTCAATTTGAAATTAAAAAGGGTTGATTTGAAGGTGAAAAGGTCAATTTGAAATTACAACGGGTTGATTTGAAGTTGAAAAGGTCAATTTGAAATTAAAAAGGGTTGATTTGAAGATGAAAAGGTCAATTTGAAATTAAAAAGGGTTAATTTGAAGTTAAAAAAGTCAATTTAAAATTGAAAAGGGTTAATTTGAAGTTAAAAATGTCAATTTGAAATTAATACGGGTTAATTTGAAGTTGAAAACCGTTAATTTGAAATTAAAAAGGGTTGATTTGAAGATGAAAAGGTCAATTTGAAATTAAAAAGGGTTAATTTGACGTTAAAAAAGTCAATTTAAAATTGAAAAGGGTTAATTTGTAGTTGAAAACCGTTAATTTGAAATTAAAAAGGATTAATTTGATGTGAAAAAAAAAACGATTGGTTTGAAATTTACAAGAGTTGATTTGTAGTTAAAAATGGTCATTAAAATTTCAAATTAGATGGGATGAGTTGTAGTTAAAACTCAACATGATATCAATGAGGGTTATTTAACGTGAAGTTAAAAACGGTCAATTTGATGTTAAAAATAGTTTTTTTCAAGTTGAAATCGATTCATTTAATGTTAAAACCTGTTAGTTTGAAACTGATAAGTAATCAAATCAAATGAACCAAAATTGACATAAAATATTTATTTAAATCAAATAAAGTAATGCCAACAGGGATATAAGCAGGGAGTTGAATAGGAAACACTCTGACTCGATATTTTAAAAATATAGTACTTACTGAGAGTTTTTGTTTTCAATGATGATGATGAGCTTTAAGCTTGAAATCTGGATAGTTCAAAACAACCTAGGAGTAAGAACTACCTTTAGCAGATTATACATGATCACGTTTATCATTTCGGCTCAATCTGGCTTATAAAATTTGAGTGAAATTCAAAATATATGCTTAATGTCCAAAATTTAAATTTTGGTATTTTTTATTTTTTAAGTTGTTTGATAATTAAGTGCTGCAGGTAACAGAGGATTTCTTAAAATTTTCACTTTTCCTCTTCATTTGTGTTTAATCCTCCACTCCGGCGGAATAAAGCCGAGGATAAAATTGTACTAATTAATTCACCAGGTCGGATGAAACAAAACGGCTTTGGAGGATTTCCCATGAGATCGCCCCCGGGAGAAAGGCTAATGGGCCGGGATGTGGGCACCATGACGCCCCGCGGACCCCTTGGCAGATTCGGTTTCCAGACGGCGGACACGCCCCCAACCCATTCACTTCTCAGGAGACGGGTTTTTGATCGGGCAAGGTGAACGAGCGGGGGCAAAATCATAACAATCGATCCGCCAATTGGATCCGTTCAATTCTGCTTTGTTGACTCGCACTCGAAACTGACCGGATATTCTTTAAATCGGTTCATCGATCGTTCAGGAACAAACAATGCATACTGATAAAAGCTGGCACAAAACAAAGAATAAAACTAAAGTACCAAACACAAGTCCTAAACAACTGGACTGTCTACTTGACTTTCAAATTTGTTTAGAGGATACTGTAACGAAATAGATTAAAACTAAACGTGCAACAATTAGAAAATTATTTATTATTATCAGTAATGTATTTATTTGCGTGAATGGAAGGGCTCATCTTACAATCTACGAAAAATATCGAGTACTCTGTTGTATTATTCCCAATCACTCCGAGGACGAGGAGTAGTCCGAATGCTAACAAGGTTATGTTTTTCTTTATTTGTGTTATTTTATCCATAATTAACGAGGCCTTTTGAAACAGAGATATTACCAGGATAAGGATCAAAGGGTTGGTTAATGTTTTATCATAAAACAAACTTGCTGTAGAATCAGTTAATGAAGTTAAACCTATTCCGTACGAATGTATTGACAGTGTTATGGTCAGGGTTATAAGCAGGGAGAGGCAAGTCGCTAATTATTCCATTTAAGAAAAACAGTTTCCCGGCATCTAAACTACGGACAAGACTATGCCATAATTTCGCGGAATAAAAATCTCTGCTAATCTACATGTTGAAAACACATACTGAAAAAAAAAAATTGAAAAAAAAAATAGGACACGACACAACATCACAAACTGTTGACAGAGTTTATTACACTTCTATTGAAAATATTTAAATTTGACGGCAATTCAAATATAGGCAGTGTTGTATTTGTATCACTGTCAGGGTTTTAAGCAGGGCGAGGCCATCGAATAAAAATCTTGGGTAATCTTCACGTTTAAATTCAACAGGGTTATAAGCACACAGAGGCAAGTCACTAATTATTCCATTTAAGAAAAACAGTTTCCCGGCATCTAATCTACCTGTTGAAAATACATCCTGAAAAAAAAATTTTCCGAGGAATAAGTGGACACGGCCCAACATCCCAAACTGTTGTCGAGTCAGTAACACAGCTACATGAATTTGTTTTAAATTTAAGGGTAATTTAAATCTACGACATGTTGTAATTGAATCGCTGTCAGGGTTTTAAGCAGGGCGAGACAAGCTGCCGACCAATACAAATCTTTGCTAATGTCCCCGTTTAAAATGAACAGGGTTATAAGGAGGGTGTGGCAAGACATTTAAGACAAGTTAACACACTATTATATTGAACGAATTTCAATGCAATGAAAAGTTAAAACTTTCTCTTAACCATAACTTCGTAATCGTATGAGCCAATGCCAGGGCCATAAGTAAGCCGTATCTTCAATCTAAGAAGATGAAACTTGAGACAAAAGTTGGGGTATAAGTAAGGAAGGCAACGCTGATTCCTTCCATTTTAAAATTAAAATTACAAGTTAAAATTTAAAAGTTAACAAAATTCATACAGTGAAGAATAGTCGAATGGCATGACCGAGAAATATGGTAAGAATGGTAAAGTGAATAATTATATAATAAAGTGGAATATTATGTCCTTCCACTTGTCATATTTTCAGAAAGCAATTGTTTTACATTTATTTAGCTGCATCTTATTAGATTACGTTTAAATTCCCAGCTTTGTGCTTCGGTACGTTGAACATGACTGAATTATAAACTCCTTCCTAAGGTTGGAAAATTCTGTTTATGAACTTTGTCAAATTTGATTTATTCTATACATACTGATATTATAATTTTTTGTTAATTTGTTCATTAATACGGATCTGCTTATTGCTGTTTTATCACGAATTTGATTGATTATTCCCAACAAGAGAGCCGTTTTACTCTCGGGCCATCGAAGCGAACACTGATCAAAACATTTGTCCTTTGATTCCTGCCGTTGAAGGAATCAGGCCGGACTTGCACACACTTATGACGACAGCCTCGATCCGTATCGAGTTTATTAAAGAAGCGGTCTGTTTTTTCCCCCTGTTAATAATTCAGCGAGTGCAAGAGGCTGTGACTCTGAGAATTAGGCTAGGACGGACGGGTAAAAAAATTCCCCGGCACCCACGTCGTTAAGTGTGTTAACTGCATCGAATAACTTGCTATTAATTAGCCAGGAGTGAAAGCTGATATTGCATTGAGTTCGGGAGCCTGGTCTCGTTTAATCCGCACGGTACGAGGTTTTTCTCACGGTTGTTTCAGTAGTCGAACGGGAGCCCATTCACAATCCAATTTAAAAATCAACACAAATATTATTCAATATAAATTAATTAAGGATCCTATGCGCTCGAAAAACGATCGATACGGTTCGAGTGAGAGGGGGCGGAGTGAGTGAGTGAGAGAGAGAGAGAGACAGAGAGAGAGAGAGAGAGAGAGAGAGATTCAATCAGAGAAAGACGGAGAGAGAGAGAGAGCGATAGGAAATGAGTGAGAGGGGGCAAGAAAGAGAGGAGGCAAAAGAGAGAGAGAGAGAGAGAGAGGA
>CM077109.1:11314425-11345039 GCA_039619505.1 Cimex hemipterus
GGCAAGAAAGAGAGGGGGCAAAAGAGATAGAGTGATATTTAATCAGAGAAAGACGGGGAGAGGGAGTGAGAGAGAGAGAGAGAGCGGGAGAGAGATAGGAAACGAATTAGTGAACTTAATCACACTCATTCTCTGTATTTATGCCTTTCATTCTCACTCTCTCTTTCTTTGTCACTTTTTCTCACACTCCATTTACAACAGTTTCATCTCTACGCCTATATTCATCTTTTTGATGTCACATTTTTCTTTAGTCTGTCCTTCTCGTTTTTCTGTTTGTTTTCTGTCTTTATATTCCCCTTTTAACAGACTTTATTCTCTTATTTTATTATTTTATCTGTAGCCATTTGTATCTCATTCTCGCCTACCTCTCCTTCTCCCTCTTTCATTCTCTTTCTGACCGTTTTGTTTTTATTTAATACGTTATTTTGTGAGTGCATTTGTATTTTGGAGTTTCCATTTCGTATTTTCATCCCCATGCCCACAGTTGTTTTCTCACTTTTTGTATCTCTCTATTATCTATCCATCTCTACCTGTTTGTGTTGCGTTGTAATTCGTTTATGAAGCTGGATGAATTGTTTATTTGACAAGTCTTTCTCAGAAAAAATTAATTAGTGAACTTTACCACTCTCTCGTTGTCTATGCCTTTCTCTGTATGTATGTCTGTCTTTCATTCTCTCCCAACCACACTCCACTGTTTCTTTATCGTTGTCCCTTTTTATAAGCCTTCCAATTCGTAGTATGTTTTCAAGAAAACGTTTTTTAAATTTCGGCTAACTACTACCACCCTCTATTTCTATATCATTGTTGATGTGTCCATTTTTCTTTAGGCTGTAAGAAACAGTGTGTTTAACACAATTTGTTTGTATAAACGACCAATGCCTCTCATCTGTAAATCGTAAAAGCTTTTTAAAGTTTACCAGTTCCAGATACGAACGGATCGAGATGAAAGATCGGGCCGAAAAAGACTAACTGTTTCAACTTGGGCAATGTGGGGCCAGGTTTAATTCGCCGGCGGAGGTGAACCGAGGAAATTGTTGTTATGAGAGAGAAAACTCATGCAGAAATAATTGTCGACGAAAAGCTACCCGAGAGGTCGTGATGATGGGTCACGAATTACGTTTCGACCCTCCTCCCAAACCTTAAAGAGCCGGCTCTTGTCACCCTTTAATATAAAACTATATTCTCTATATATCTATATTGTTAAAATGTCTATTTCAACATATTTTTCTTCTAATTTTTGTTATTTTCTTCATGCCCATGGCGATGAAATATACTAAGACGTGGGGTACTTTCTTACTACTTCTAGCGTTCATTTTTTAACATTATTTGATGAGGATAAAATGAAAATTAATTGTCGGAAGAATTTTTTTCATTCAGGCGCGTGGCGTTCATCATTTCCACGTGTAGGTCAGTATTGATGACAGCCAATGCCTCGGATTCCTCCGCGTAGCCGTCGCACTTCCTCCACGTGTGCAAGGCGGACGACGATCGATAAAACTAACGTTTTAATTCAGCGGATGAAGGTCGAACAATGACCAAAAAGGATGTGATTTGTCACGCGTCCTTAACATCCTTCTAGGGTTGATATTCCATCAGAAAAAGGAAAACTGGCTGAGCAGAAAGTTTAGTGACAAGACAAATTAACCTTACGGCTTGATTTGGATTTAACGAAAAAAAAGAAGAAAGACATAGATTTAAATTAATTAGTGATTGAAACGTTGGCACGAGAAATAAAAATTTTGTCTAAAACCTACATCAAAGATCGCATCTCACAGTCTCGGAATAATCATTGAATAACGGTGTCTAAATACTGCACATTAAATATTACATTTTTTAAGCTCATCACCTGGAACATCTTATTTGATAATTGAACAAAGTTAAAGACGAGCTTTTTAATAACTCCACTAGTTTTTATAGCTGAAACTGCTGAAAGATCAGAACACTTTCCTTAGGAGAAAATCTTACACAATGCAGAAAGTTTTCGTCGTTTTCTGATTTAACGAAAGAAAAGAAAAAAGACATAATTACATTAAATTTTGTTTTAACGCTTGCATTCCATCTGAAACTTCTCATTTGGTAATTGAACAAAGTTAAAGACGAGCTTTTTAATAACTCCACAATTTTTTATAGCTGAAACTGCTGAAAGATCGGTACACTTTCCTTAAGAGAAAATCTTACACAATGCAGAAAGTTTTCGTCGTTTTCTGATTTAACGAAAGAAAAGAAGAAAGACACAATTACATTAAAAAAAATTTTAACGCTTGCATTCCATCTGAAACTTCTTATTTGGTAATTGAACAAAGTTAAAGACGAGCTTTTTAATAAATCCACTAGTTTTTTGTTGATGAAATGCTGAAAAAACGATTCACTTTCCTAATATGACAATCATACAGAAGCCTAAAAACTGTAATGAATAACAATTTATTTATGTAAACCTTTTACGTAAATATCGCAAATTTTGTTGAGATGAAATGTTTTATAAAAGAATTCATTCCTGATGAGGGAATACCATCGAGGTTAATTCCTGAATAGGCAATTCATACGTGTTTTATAACAATAACCTTTGCTAAAGTAGAACGCCATCGAAAAAAGTGGGCTGTGGAATGAAATTCTATTTTTTACTAATTAGTCTTTATTTAAGGTATTGGTTGAAATAAAAAAGTTATTGTCAGGAGCGGGATTCGAACCCACGACCTCCGGAAATACGCCACTGCTCTACCACTTGATTTATCGTGACTTCGATCCACTCGGACACTAATTTCCCATCTTATCCCCACCTTTTAAATTATCCTCCTTTTTGCCATTTTTCCAAATAATATATTTCAATCAATTAATCTTTATTAAAGGTAGTGTATGGAAATTTTAGTTAGCATTTAGCCGTAGGTCGTGGGTTCGAATCCCGTCCTTAAGTCTGACATTATTATCAGCCTAATTATCTCTGTTCAATGAGTGTCTGCATGCTTCTCTGGTGCGTTCTACCTTTAGATTCATGTTAACATGGGACTTTCTTTTCAGAAGAATTTCATATTTTAAACGTTAACTGTTGATTTTAGTCGAACCTAATAACCATATTAACTTGAGGCAGCAAGAAAAATGACTACTGAGTATAAATAGCAATAATTGCCATAACTTGACATACTTAGATAAAAATCGAGATGGTTTTATCAGGATTAACGCTGTTTTGTTGAATCGTTTTCCCGCAAAGAAAGATAAAATATTAATCGTTGTGTAAGATTATGGTTGAGATAAAAAAGTCATTGTCACGAGCGGGATTCGAACCCACGACCTTCGGCTAAATACGCTGCTGCTCTGCCACTGTACATTTACGATAGCTGAGTAGCGGCGTATTGAGCCGAAGGTCCTGGGTTCGAATCCCGGTCGTGACACTGATTTTTTTTTTATCTTAACCAAGAAAGAATAATTAATTGAAATATGTATTCATTGATGTCCAATTTCTGAAAGGTTTTTTGATGACACAGTCAAACGATTTTGCACAAAAATTTTTTTACCGTAGTTTTTGGATAAACAAAATCTTTAACTTCATTTACCAAACCCCAGTTCAGTTATCGCTTTAATTGAAAGTAATTTACTTAATCTTGGTATAAAATAAAAATTTTCAGTAGGATTTCCTCAAATGCTGCTGCTCTGCCACTTGTGCTATCGTGACTTCGATCCAAACGTGATCCTGACTTTTTTTATATCAACCAAGCCTTAAATAAAGATTAATTAATTAAAAGATATTATTTGGCCAATCGGACCGCGAAAACTAGTAATCTTTTTTTTTTTTAAACGTATTTTCGATGTTTCCCTGATCATCGTGATAGGCGTATTTTTGTTTTTTCTTATAACATTTTGATCGCTTTTACATATAGGCAGTTCTTTTATCCTCCCTCTCATCTCTCTTTCTCTTTGTTTCTGTCAAATTTTCAAATCAGGAGTTAAAACGTTAAAAGTCCCTGGTGGAATGGTGGAACAACATCCCAGGTCAGACAAGCAAAAAACGATGTTGGACACATAGAAAGAGATATAAACAAATTGAAGATGAGTGAAACAGATAGATAAAATACGGGAATGAGAATGAGATAGATAGATAAATAGGTAAATAGATAGATAGATAGGTAGATAGAGAGAGAGAGAGAGAGAGAGATTTTATGAGTGTAGTTGAGAAACGAAGGTACATATCGCATGTCTGAAAGAAACAAATCATGATTTTTGGTGATCTGTTCATCGACGGTTTGATGTAGCTCAGATCCAATTTTGAAACTTTTCCTTAGCCTTTTGTCATTGCTGTTCTAAAAAAATTCAATTTCCTTTTGAGCAAAGGTTTCCCTTCCGAATGCGATAAAATCGTCCTGGGTGATCGAAACCGAAGCTTTTCCAGTTTCACTCGGGAAAAGCCGACCTCGTCACGACATTTCGTCTCGTTTATATTCCCATCTATTACTGGCTTCAGATCCGGACGATTTCTGATGCTGATCAATACCGTCTCTGTCTTAAAATAAGCTCTGACCTCTCTGAACTATATATAAACAAAAGGGGGATTTTTTAAAAGCGGGCAAACTGTTATTTTAAATAAGTGGAAAGGACATTATTTCTTTTCGCGGGTTATAATTTTCTGTACGTACTGATAGTTTATGAAACATTTATTTCCTGTCATTGCGATTTTTCCGATAAAAACTTTATGTACCATAAACGCTTGTGGATTAGTTTATAATTAGGGCTATCTGCCCACAGGGTCGAATTCGTTAACTAATTCAATAAGAGAAATATCTGTATTTTACTACTATGGACTCTCCTAGGGGAAAAGCAAAAAAGAACCAACGCCCACACAGGCCAAAATTACGACCAAATTCAGGTTAAACGTTTCAAAGCTGGTAAAAAAAAGCCTATTAAACCGAAGTATGTAGGCGAAGGGAAAAATACTGTGGGAGGGAAATAATTAAAAATATTAACATTTCCTGAAGAATACTAATTTCGCATTTGGAAAGTTTCAAATTAAAATTCCTCCCAGATTCAGCAAGTGATTTTCGAAGAACAGCGAAGGTTGTTTTTTTTTTTCTAAATGAAAGACATATTTTTGGTTTTTGTTTAATCTTAAATTTCAGACAGAAGACGTTGTTAGGGCTGTCGTGGTGATCGTGAGGTCACGTACAACCCGGGATCGTACCGCTGCGCTGGACAAGTCGGGACCAAACAATAAATTGACCCTGGCCTGGGTTTCGGCTCACACCTGGACGAAGGGCTCCCTTAATAGCCGAGAAAAGTTCGACAAAGGCCCTTATTAGGTTCTCAACCCTTGTGTCGTTTCGCAACGCCTGGAAAATCTGCCTTCCGGTCTTTAAGAGGAACTTCGTTTTGAAAATAACAAATAGTGGGACGATTTGTTTTATAAAATAAAGCAAAATTGACTCGATCCTTTAACTAGGAAAGCAGTCTCATTGAAAAATTAGCCTGTTCATCGAGCGACAAATCTATGAGAAAATAGAAGATTATTTCATGGTACACTTAAATGTGTAGAGATTAGTGACCGTTAATCGAAAAATTAATCAGATATCGTGAAATGCGGTCTGGTGTGATGTAGGTCGCTACAATTAATATCCTTTTTAATGAGGTAATTTCTTTTTTAATTATTTGTTTTCAAAGATGCAAAATTTTACGGAAGGAAAGAAAAAACCTCGTGATCGTGAGATACGATCTGGTGTGACGTAGGTTTCAGAAAAACTTTTTCTTTATCATGCCAATGTTTCGAACTTTATTGAAATCATCTTCAGCGCCCAAAGTGGGTACTCTCTACACTACACACAAAAATGGCACAATTCCACAGAACACAAACCCTTTGAGCCCTGAAGATGATCATAGTAAAAGATCGAAACGTTAGCACGATAAAGAAAACGTTTTTCTGAAACTTACATCACACCAGACCGCATCTCACGATATCTAAATAAAGTACGCTTAATTTTTTTTGACTAAGGACTTAAGAAATGCTTTATGCTGCGACCTCCACTGGAAGTACATGGATATTCGTGTGAGGGCAATATACAAAAACGTGGACCTCAACACACAGCGAAATTTTCAAAAGAAATTTGGATCAAAAAGTTCTAATATTGGATGTCAAATTTTGACAGAAAAACCTACGATATTTCTTCCCCAAATTTTAAGGCTGTTGAAAATAAAAAACCGGATGTGAAACCCAATTAATAATATTGCCCCTTTTGAGACATTAAATATTAAGAAATCATCAGACTGGAAGAATTATTGTCCAAATTGTGGGAGGACCTCTAGGACGTCTACTTGCACGTGCTCATCTGTATAGTATCTATAAAGCAAATTTAGTTGTTACTGACAAGCTCTCGAGCTTTTTTAAGGTCATCATCTGGGTGAAACTGTCTATGCCAACAAATTGACATATTTAATTTTTTTACAGGCGAACTTAAATTTCCTTGAAGACCCACCCAGTCCTAACTTTACCTTACATTCAGCCCTTGAGGGTATCTTTACCTAGGAAAAACCAGGACTTTCATCTTACGTATTGGGTTCGTTGATTGGTCCTGATCATAATTCACAAAATTAATTGTCCAATTCCATTAGAAATGAGATAATTAGTACAATCCGGCATCACTTTCAAGGCGACATAAGTTGACAGAATTGAGATAAATTAAAGCCGTTCCGAATTTTCAAGTACCGGGGGAAAGCCCACTTTCATACACGTTCTGCCTTTTTGGGTTGAGCTAGGGTATACATACTTAATTTGGGAAAAGCCCGGATTTCCAAGTCGAAAGGGGCTTAACGAAAGAACTTGGCGAATTGGCGAAATGGTACAGATAATGCTAGTACGACATTTAAGACAATCCAAAATCATTTAAAGGAATAGATGAGAATTTTTCATTATGTAATATTTGAAGGATAAAATTGAAACTGGAAACAAACCAGGGCTTGAACCATATGCGTCATTTGAAGTTAAGAGAAAAAGCGTCACAAAATTATTTTCGCCAATTTGATTTTAAACATAACCTCTTGAGAGACATTCAGAATCACCTTCAGAAGGATGTAAATATCACAATTTTGATGTACCAGGGAAAACCCCGTACTTGTTGAACATTTGCACTTGGTATCAAGGCGGCTTTAGCGAGGGGTTATTCTCCTAAGCCGAGAAAAGCCAGGACTTACCGGTAGAAAGGTCTGACACTAAGTAGCTTAGCTCAGCGAATCGGTCAAAGTTTTGATTTATTTTGCTATCTTCGTTTTCGAGCACTGTCGGAAACATTATGCAAAAATGTAGAATTTTAAAGTTTTGCCAAGAAGAAAGGAAACTTGTTATAAGAAAATATTTTAATTTTAAGCCCTTTGAAGGGTTATTTACTTAACAAGGTACTTTCCTAGGTGCAATGTATAAAAGTTTGATCCCTATGTTAATCCAGGTATGTCTTTTAGGACATTCAAAAACCGTCTGGGGCAAAAGGAAGTGGCACGTAAACGCGCAATCCTGCTGTCAATTTTCTCGAAGGGTTCATGTACTTAGGGAAACCCCGAGCTTACAGAAAGAAGCTTATCGAAGTGAAATTTGACAAATTATGTTTTTAGTATTGATAGGCCTGGGATAATTTAAAACCATTTAAAAAAGGAGGAAATTGTGGTTAAGCACGTTCTCACCTGGAGAAGTTTCTTTTTTTTACACGGTCCTAATTCGGTGTTTCTTGTGGATTTATGTGCCTAGGAAAAGAAAAGCCCGAAGTTAAAACCAATAAGGGGTCATTAAAATTATTTTGATAAAGGACTTCTTTTACTGTGCTCATGTGTATTTTTGTCTTCAATGTTAACGCATGAAGAAACAGATCCAAGTCCTACAATTTATATGGATGGGTAAGCTGAAAAGTCTTAAGCATTTAACCATGAGGTAGGTTTTTCACATAAATGGACGTGAAAGCCACGAGTGAAAATTCAGCTAAAAAGCAGCAGAGTTTAAGTCAACCAATGTAATTAGAAGTAAGATACCGAATTTTCCTATAGGAGCAGAACCGCCCTGTACATGCTGTCCTGCTTTTAAGGTCCTTGAAAAGTTTATTTAGCTAAACGAAGCGTAGCCCAGGTTTATATATATAGGAAAAGCCTTACTTTAATACAATTTAGCAAGGTATGATTTTTTTTAAGTATTGGTCTTTTACCATATTTCCCCCGAAGGTAGATGAAAATGCAAGGGCCCAAGTTTTCCCCGAAGGTGGTGGACATCTGCTCGTGTGTTCGTACTTTTAAGAATCTCGAAGGTTATTTACTTGGGAGAAGAAAAGTCAGGGTGAAAAAAAAAATTAACGTAGGAGTTCATTTCAAAGTGAATACGTCTTTTAAGACATTTTGCACATGCACGTAGCCAAAAAAGTGGCAGAATTCGATAACCAATTTTCCCCAAAAGAAATAGGAAAATCCCTATGGAACAAAACCGAAATAAAGAAAAATAAATTTACCTAATATAAATTATCTTTAGGCCTACCTCGAACCGTCTCAAGAAAAACAAAAATTCATCTGCATCTTTGTCCAGAAGGAGGAGGAATGACTTATTCGTCTCGAACTTAAGAGTCCTCACCATCATAGACGTAGAAAAAAACAGGCTGTACAAATTTATGTGTCTTTTTCTTATGTTAGCGGGTCATTTAGGGCTCTTTGAAATCATCTGTATTTAAAAAACGCGCTATTGACATTAGTAAGCTCATTTTCCGGAAGGAGGACGAACTATTTAAGATTCCAAATGGAAAAATAGAAAATCAATAGAACTAAATTATATTAAGTAATTTATTTATTTATTAAATTATATTATGGTTTATCTGGAGCCATCTGAGGGAAGAAAGAAATTGACGAATTCTTCAGCTAAGAACACTTCACTTCTTTCCTAGTGATGTCTCGTGATTTGAAAGGTCATTTACGTCATGGAAGGTCATTTATGAAAAAGAAAAAAAGTCGTTCTAATTTTTAATAATATTATTATTTTATATAAAAGGGTTAGTTGTTGGTCTGTTGAGACACGTTGAAAAACATATTTAACAAAAAAAGTATCATAATTCAAATGCAGATTTTTCCAGAAGGTGGAGGACGGACTTCTTTCTTGTAATTTATCACATATTGGAGCTGACCAGATTTCTTTTAAAGGTTCTTGAAGTTTATTTACCTGGAGGAAAATTGTTTGGAGGTACAATGTAGGAGTTTTTTTTTTTTTTTTTTGTATTATTCATAGGAATCTAGGTTAAAACCATCTGTACTCTGTAGCCCTGCAATAAGAATTCGTAAGCTCTTTTTCCAGAAGGAGGACGAAACAAGGTCCCAAATGGAAATGCAGAAAAATAGATGGAATTGAACGTTATTAAATTATATTACGGATTTTTTGGATTTTCAGGAACAATCTGAGGGGAAAAACAAAAATTGCCAAGTTCTTCAGCTAAAAATACTTCACTTCATCAGGGTCATTTACGTCTTGGAGGTCATTTATGATAAAGAAAAAAAAGTGTCATTGTTTTATTAAAATATGTAAGGGTTATTTTCTAATATTAGTCGGTATTTTGAGACAAGTTGAGAAACGCATTTAACAAAAAAAAAAAAAAGTGACATAATTCAAAAGCAGATTTTTCAAGAAGGGGGAGGACGGACTCTCGTAAAGTATCACATCTTGGCACTGATCTTTCTTTTGAACGTCAAAGTTTATTTACCTGGAGGAAAATTGTTTGGAGGTAAAATGTAGGAGTTTTTTTTCTATTATTCATAGGATTTTAGGTTAAAATCATCTGTAACCCTCCTATAAGAATTCTTAAGCGAATTACACGACATTTGAAAAATGGCAAAAAGGAGGGAAAATTCAAAAGGTGGTTGAGACGGGAAGTTGGTGTCCGAGTGATCGAAGTCACGATAGCTCAAGTGGTAGAGTAGCGGAGTATCTAGCCGAAGGTCGTGAGTTCGAAACCCGCTTATCACACTGACCTTTCTACCTCAAAAAATGCTTTATTAATTAATTTAAAAACGTTATTCTGTTAATCGGACCACTCTAATGAATTTTTTACATTATTTGGAGTGTGTGGTGGTTAGTGTCCGTTAATCGATAATTATTCTGAAATCGTGAGAAGCGGTGTGGCGTGGTAGATTAAAAAAAAAAAACGTTTTCTTTGTCGTGCCAACGTTTCGATCTTTACTGTGATCATCTTCAGGGCTCAAAGTGTTTCTTCCGTGTAATTGTGCCATTCTTGGACGTCGAGTTGAGAGGACACCTCTACATCTCACTGGACCGCATCTCACGATTTCTGAATAATTACTATTTGGATCGCGAGGTACATCTGATATGTGTTCCATTCTAATTAATTCTATATCTCCTCCTCGTTTATATACTTGGTTAAATTAAGTGGAATTAGAAGAAAGGGACTGGAGAAAAAAATATAAGTGCTCACAGGATCCGAAAGAGTTGTTGATAAATTGGAAACGTCTTTTTTCTCGGAGGCGCTCCGATTTGTCCGGAATACAGCTTTTATCTGGAAGCGCGAAGAGCCGTTCCAGCTCTTCCACCGTCCGGGATGAACGGATTCGTTGCATAACCATGGAGAAAGTGGACGGAACAATCCATAATCGGCCGTTCGGGTCTTTTTGAAATTAATCACGGCCTCCTCGTCCCCGTATTCGCGCTCATCTTCACCCTGGTGATTTAGGAAAAAAAGCTCGGAATGCCATTTAGATAATTTGTTTTCCTCTCTCGCTCAAACGTCCTAACGGGCCCGGTGACTTGTGATCAATGGCTCGCCACAGGTAAAACTAATTTCTACAAGAGACTTTTTATTAATAATACTTGAGTGAACGTGCGGATTCAGATGAAATCAACTTTTTTTTTATTTTCTCCCTCACCGTCTTGAGTTAATTCATTGCGGTTCCTTTTTAACAAATTGGAAATTTCATAGACATACATTCTTTTCGGTAATTTATGGTTTGCTTTATTATTTAGTATTTGACGCCAAAAGACATTTTTCCTTCTTATTCAAGAGAGTTAAAGAAACAGAAAAGACTCATGATCGCAGTGATTATATTTCGACGATTTCTCTTTCTACAAATAATTATAAATTGGCCATGTTGCTTTTTGGATGGCACGTATTGTAGTTTTTGAGTAGATGAATGTGGAATAAACCTGGGTACTGAACTCGGAACTGTGTCTTATGTTCCTGCGTCAAAAGAGGATATTCATCTTAAACATGATCTTTGAGGTCCAATCCAAAACTGGTGGAACAATACCACAGGTATGGTGGTATGGTATCTCTCGAGGCACGCGAGAGATTTATAGAAGGTCCATCCACACTTAAAAAAGAATTAGGAAGGCAATTACAACCGAATCAGGATTCCGGTTCGAATCCTGAAAGGACGTTTACGTTCCACATTGGGCGTCGCAAGGTCATTAGACAATGCGCACCTGGCACATAGGCCTTATTACAAGTTTACATACTCAAGTTAGGGCTCACCTCCGGTGACGGTAGATAGTGGACATCGTGAGGTTCAGTATAGAAGCCACCACATCACAGACATGCCGACGTCTCCCGCTTGCCTAGTCCGAAGAGGTGGGTTAACGTTTTGCATTAAATCATGTGCCGCGTGTGAATGGATACCATACAGGGCTCAAAGCCGATCTCCCAACGCACTCCCTAGATAGACGCAAACTCTATCTCCATGAGTGTATGGACCTCTCCAGTGTCGATCCTACGGGAAACGGTCCGGCCGCGGATTTCGTTTAAATATCTAACCTAGAGGAACCTGCCATAAGGACATCACAAAACAACAGGTTCCTTTCCAAGTTCTCGCCTGGAGCTTTATGACTAAGCCATTAAGAGTCCATTCCCGTACAGCTGCACAGCACTTGGAACTTTTCGCTACCCCGTAGTTCACCTGATTAAGCACCTTCACCCATCTATGCAGGCGGGATCTGGTACCCTAACCCTTGGGTCGTCTGATTCAGCACACGCCTTCCGATGCCACCTCGCAAGCCAACAAATCCTTACGCGCTTCCTTCGTCTTATCTTCCATATGGGCCCGATTCCTGACAGTAGAATGATACTTAAGAAACCACTTGCAAGAAACATTGTGCAGATACTGCCGGCAAGAGGAAATGGTGTGATATATACTTTATATTTCTGTGAAGGTCTATGTAGTTCTTGCGACTTAGTCAGGAAAAACGGCAATCAAGATCCTACACTAAGGAGCCGCTAGCAAAGATTAACTACCTGAAGTTGGCCAGTGAGTTATAAAAAGCAGGGGAGCACAATAGTTCGATTCGAGATGCAGAATGCCTCAGCCGCCTCTTTTATCCCTATCCCTATGGTTCTTAAAATTTACTTAAACAAATGGCATATATATAGAAGAACTTGGCTAATCTGAAATTTCTCTGAGAGTACACGAATGTACGTAGTGAACTGGTAGTTTCGGATTAATTCAGTTTTCCAAGTCTTTCTGGAAATTTATCAGTTTCTTTCCTATGATTTTCATACAGGTTACAGACAAGATTTCTGAGATTTCTTGTAGCTGCGATTGATGGACTAATTTGGTAATTTGATATATCTGAAAATTTTGATATGGCAAGATCTGCTGTTTTGGTGATAAATTTTATTTTATGTATGTTTCGGTTTTTCCTTTATATTGTATTTCTGAGATATATTTTATGGATCTGCGGACCCTAGAACTAGAGCTGTTTATTTCCGTGTAATTTCCTTTTGGAGAATAACCTGGTCATTTTTGATCATTTTCCTCTGCTAGTACTGTACAATGTCGGGTTTCTGACTAAAGTTTTAGAAGAAATCTTTCGCGAGGCTCAGGCTCGTGAGATTTTTTCCTGAAACCTGCTAGTGATGAATCTGTAGTTTGATTTATTTTTGGCCATGTTCTCTCAGCTGATACTTGTGATTTTTTAATAACGTTGATCGTTTTTGTTAGTTTTTTCTACATGTTGAACTTATCAATTTTCCTGAAAGTTAAGTCAAGGAGGTTTGTCAGCGAATTTCCTGGACTACAAGAGGTCTACGAGGTGACAGACATGGTATACTTCTGTATCTGATCATTTTGAACTGCCAATGGTTTGGTCTCTCAATTTTTTTCCCTACATTCGAAGTAGGTAGTTTGTGAAAATAAATTTTGAGATTGCTTCTGGAGACCTGCAGGTTGACCTGTTTCTTCTCTTCATTTTGCTCCGATGGTCCTGATGGTTTGAGTTCTTACATCGCCTGTTTTGGTTGACTTTCTTTGCATGTCGTTTCATGTCAATATTTGTAAACGTTAAGCCAAGGAGATTTCTGCTGCGATTGATTGTTGAGTTTAGGTCTGTTGCAAACTTTTTTCTGACAACTTCTTACTCTCTATTACGTCTATGTGAAAGTCATATCTGTGTTTATGTGTAAAGTTGTGTCTTCCCGTATATTCTGGGAAGTATTCTTATTTTCTAAGCACATTTCTGCAAATATGGCGGTTTGTGTTATTTTTACAAAAGGTGTTCGAGATGACGGGGTAACTCAGTGGTTTCTGATCATTTTACCATTCCTCGTGGTTTGGTCTGTCAATTTTCTTTTCTGTATTATGTCTATTCGTGGGAGCTTTGACATAAACAATTGTGCTTGCTTGTTGAGACTTGCGAGATGATGAGCATGGCGTCTGTGGTCACTGCTTATTGGTCCTGGTCGCTTGAGCTCTTATGATGTTGTCTATTTCTAGAGGTTTTCTTTACATGTCGAACTATCGTTTGTTACCAAATTTTCAGTTCTATTAGTAGGTACCTGTTTTTCTTCGGAATTTTTGAGTACTTCTTCTTAAACTTTTATACGGACAATTCTGCAGGGCTCAAATGGCTCCTCCAATTTATAGGGTCATGGAGTCGGTTATTTATGGCCATTTTGCACTGCCATCTATTCTGGTTTGAAATTAGGATTAGGGGAAAATAGATTATCCGTTGAAACCCTCGAGGTGGTAGCTAGTCGTATCTGAACATTTTGGTCTGTCAGTTCCACTTTGAGTAACTGGTGGTTTCTAATAAGTGACGCGATTTTTTATTGTCATTGTCAAGATATGGAAATTAGGTAATAGTCGTTTTTGGTTTTTGGATGTTTTAGGTAAAGTGTTCAGGTCTGTTAGTACGTTTCCTTTTGGTTATATTCAATTAATTAACGTACTTGTGCTTACGGGTTCATTCTACTATTCATAATTTTGGAAATGATCGATGGATGTCCAGATGTTTGTCTACCTTTTGCCAAATGAAAAATGGGTATTTGGCATGTAAGCTCAAAGTTTGATTCCTTTTTACATTGTTGTTGATGACGTAATTATACCTAGTTCACTTTTCTGTTCCTTGGATGTGGGCGAGTTCTTGCTGTACGTAAAATCCGGTAGGGGTTTCCCATCGGCTTTCCCCGGCTCTTTCATCGGTCATTCCACCGTGGAAAATGTCGTAAGGGAAATTTTACGCTGCCCAATCCGTAACTATGTGAAATGGAACGCGCACATTACCGATAATCGCCCTGGCCAAAAGCAACAAGGAAGAATGAGAAAAATACTTTAAAACACAACAGAAGATGTCCTGAAAAAAAAAACCGCTAAGGAAGACCATTCATCTTCCTAACCGCAGACAAAAATGTAATACGACACCGTGAAGCTTTTATTCTTAATTATTTAGACGGATCATCCTGGCACGCTCGTTCTCGCTAGTTTGGTCTGTCAAAAGCGTTTCGTTCCTTCTTAAGTCATTCTCCGTCTATTTTGACAGTAGTCCAAAACTTACAAAAAAGGTCTTTGGGAATATTTTGTTGTATAAAACGGAAAGATCTGACAAAACAACTCGAGTATTTATGGACCATGGCTGACAGTGACCTTCAAGTTAGAGCACACTTTAATCGAAAATTTGAGTACGAAAGCAGAACAGCCAAAAGAAAGCATAAACATCAGGCAAAATATAAATATTCAAATAGAAAATTTTATGTTTATTAAAAACAATGAAAGACATGAGCGATTATCTACTATAATTTTTACGTTTTTGCATACACGTTGCAGCACTTTTTCTTAGTTTAGGTTCAAAACCAATGTAAGTAAGACAAATATCTCCTACAGTTCTAACAAATTAGTGAATATTTTAAAAGGTGTGAAAGTCCTGGCGAATATTTCCGTCCATTTTTGATTTTAGTTCAATAGACGTCTGCATGTTTGTCTCGCGCTAGTGTATTTCACAAGCGGAGGACTGCAACAGACATTTTCCGATTTTCAGAAAGATAATTTTGTTTTGTCTAGTGCTAAATGCAAAAATACTATCCCACGGTATTTTGGGAAGAACGTGCAGACATCCTTTGGACAATGTTTAACATGTTTTACAAATTTTGCCTGTAAAATTTAGTAAAAAATTAAAAAATCTTTCTTTAAAATTTAAAAAAATAAGCGAATTTTAATATCAGCCGAAACCGAAAGAAATATTACGCCAACAAAAACAGATTTGAAAGAGAAAAAATACAGCTAACATTAGCGGATGTTGACTTAGGAAAGATCGAATATAAAAAAAGGTCAATCGCGAGAAAAACATGGAAACATCTACTTTAGATCTTCCGGGTTTATTCCGCGGTTCAGCTTGCGTAAAGAAATCTGTTTTTAATAATTAATGAATACTGCTTAAATAAATACCAAATATTAATTTCTTACAGAAGAGAAACATACATAAATCCACTGACTAGGGGGTAACTAGCATAAATTTATCTGACCTAAATATACATCAAGAAAGTTTCGACTAGGATCAACAGTTAAGGTTGAAAGTAGGAAATTCTCCTGAAAAGAACGGTCTCGTGTTAACATGAATCTAAAGGTAGAAGGCTCGAGAGAAACATGCAGACATTCATTGAACAGATGTCTGATAATAAAGTCAGTGTCACGGATGGTATTCGAACCCACGAAGTTCGGGTAAATTCGCGGCTGCTCTATCACTTGAACTAACTTCGATCCACTCGGCCACTCGACGCCAACTTTTTTATTTCAACCAATACGGTACATAAAAGTTAATATTGTATCTTTCTATACGGGAAAACGACGCACAAAACCAGGTTGGGTCGATTGGGAAGTTAGTATCCGCGTGGATCGATATTGTAGAGCAGAGGCGTATTTAGCCGTACGTCATGGGTTCGAATCTCGCTCATCACACTGTGATTTTTATACCAATACCTTACATGAAGATTAATTAATTCAAAGATTGGATCAATCGGACCACTTAATCTAATTAACTTGAGGCAACAAAAAAGATGGGGGCGAGAGAAATATGCGGACACCTAGTGTAGACCTTGTACTTCTTCTCACATGTGATTGAGATATCAAAAACGTATACTACAACAAAATAGAACAATGGATAAACTATACCTACCTATTGTAAACTTAATAATTCTTACACTAGGGCCTAAAAGGAAGTACTATCACGAGAGAAACACGCAGACACTTAATAAAAATATTATGAGATTGGGCATTTTATTACACAGGACCAAAAAATCGCCAATTTTGTACCACAACTGGAAGGACCGGCTCGAGAGAAACATGCGTATATCCAAGAATGAAGGGGGCGTCGGTGGCCGCAAAGGTCTCGGGTTCGAATCCAGCGGCAACATGCAATACCGGCCCCGTGAGGGTTTATGTAACCTCTGCTGTTGCGAGCGTATGTTTGAATGTAGAATTGATTTTCAAGAACAGTTTCAAACTGAAAAAATATTTACATTTTGTATTTTTAGCGATTTGTCATGGCTTCAGAATTATAAGAAGTAAAGACACACTTTGATGAATATTTTAAAAATTAAAAATTAATTATTATATATTTTATATTCTAATTAATTAAAGGGTTAATATTGTTGTATGTTCTCCATTTATTCTGTTCTGTTAAGGAGGCAGGTAGTGTACTAGGTAAACATGTAAACGGCAGGAAGTTTGGCGTTTGTTTCTTATGTAAATTTTTGATTGAAACGCCGAAGTGGGCTGACTGTCACCAAGGATCGTTTCATCCTTAAATATTTCCATAACGAGAAATCCCCACCACCAAGGATAGAGCGTTTGTGAGTAATGAATAGAGAAGTGTTCGGAAATAGAAAGAATTACAGTCTATTATTGTCGGCGGTCGGGAAATGTTTAGCGGTGATCTCCGTTGCGGCGAGGTGATTGCCGGTTGGGCCGAGGAGATGCTTTATTGCGGTCGCGACGGTTTTCAATGGGCTATGTCCAACGTATTATTCGCCGGACACGACGAACACCTGAGAGGCCGAAAAGGTTCGACACGACGAAAGTGAAACCGAACCTTCGGGAAAAAATCTCCGACTATGTTTTCGTCTTATTTGTTCTAAATTACCTTTCTTGAAGTATATTTAAGTCAGGAAAGTTATGCAAACTGCCAAATTTCCGTGGATGTCCGCATGTTTTTCTTGATCTTCCAATGCTTATGTTATTATACCTAACTTTTAAGGGAAATTTCTCACTAAAATTAGGTACGTTAATAGTTGATCCTTGATGAACATTTCTCGAAGTATTCCTGCGCCATGTTAACTTATGCCAATTACCCATGTTGATAGATGTCCTAATGTTTCTCTTGACCTCGTCCTTCCTCTAAGCTCAAGTTAATACTAGAACTTTCCTATCAGGAGAATTTCTCACTATATCGACCTCAATTGTTGATCCTAGCCTGACCTTTGTCGATGAATATCTTCGTCATGTCAACTTACGCCAATTATCCATGTTTTACAGATGTCCTTATGTCTCTTCTTTCGACCTCCTCTTTCCTGTAAGCTCAAGTAATTGTTAGAACTATCTTTTCGGGAAATGTCTCACCATCACAAAGTAAATTGTTGAACCTAGTTGAAAATATGTCGATGCATATCTGTGCCATGTTAACTTACGCCAATCTCCCATGTTCGATAGATGTACGCATGTTTCTCCCGACTTCGACCTTCCTGGAATCTCAAGTTAATATTACAAGTTTCTTTCCAAGAAAATTTCTCACTATAAAACGTTAATTGTTCATCCTAGCCGAACCTTTGTGGATGCATATCTGCGCCTATGTCAACTTTCGGCAATTACCCATGTTCTACAGATGTCCTTATGTTTTTCTCGATCTCTTCTTTCCTGTAAGCTCAAGTAATTATTAGAACTTGCTTTTCAGGAAAATTTCTCACTATAACAACCTCAATTGTTGATCCTAGTGGAAAATTTGTCGATGTGTATCTGCGCCATGTCAACATACGCCAATTACCCATGTTCGATAGATGTCCGCATGTTTCTCTCGACCTCGTCCTTCCTCTAAGCTCAAGTTAGTATTAGACCCCTCTTTTCAAAAAACATTTTCACTACAAAACGTTAATTGTTGATCCTAGCCGAACCTTTGTCGATGCATATCTGCGCCATGTTCACTTATGCCAATTACCCAATGTTCCCTGGATGTCTTTATGTTTCTCCCGACCTTGTCTTTCCTGTAAGCTCAAGTAATTATTAGAACTATCTTTTCAAGAAAATTTCTGACTACAACAACCTCAATTGTTGATCCTAGCCTGACCTCTGTTAGAGCATATCTGCGCCATGTCAACATACGCCAATTACCCATGTTCGATAGATGGCCCGTCGATACCATCGACCTTGTCTTTCTTGTAAGCTCAAGTAATTATTAGAACTTCCTTTTCAGAAAATTTTTTCACTGCAACAATGTTTATCCTTGTCGAACCTTTGTCGATCTACATCTAGGACAGACAAATCATGCATGTTCTCACTGTTCAATGGATGTCCGAATTTTTCTTCCGAGGTCGTTCTACCTGTAGCCCTAAGTCAATATTAGAACTTCCCTTTCAGGAAAATTTCTCCATTAACAGCATTAATTGTTGATAGTAGTCGATCCATTCATTGTTCAATGGGTGTCCGCATGTTTCTCTCTAGCTCGTTCTACCTGTAGACTCAAGTTAAGGCCTTTCTTTTCTAAAAAATATCTCACTGCACAGGCAATTATTGATCCTTCTCGAACGATCTCCCGATGTGTATCTGTCTGTAAGACAACTTATGCCAAATTTTTTACAACCCACGTCTTGTAAGTGTCTGCCTGTTTCCCCCCGAGCTCTTCCTTCCTGTACGCTCAAGTTCAAACAGTTTAGTTTCAGAAAACTTTCTTATTAAACGTTAATTACAGATCTTAATCGAACATTTCTCGATGGATATTTACGCAAGTCTAGTTATGCGAATTATCCATGTTCAGGGGATGTCAGCACGTTTCTCTCGTGATCGCTCTTCCTGTAGTCTCTGGTATAAGATATACTAGAACTTCCATTCAACATGGGTACTTATATCATTGAACATCAAGAAAAAATTCAAAAGATGTAGGTGACCGCATGTTTCCCTCAGACTCGTCGATTATCAATGATAGTAAATTGTTAGTTTGGATTTCATTAAAGCTGCCAAATTTCTTTTTTTCAATAAATTACGATATAGCTACAAAGTTTTTTGTATTGCATTGCAAACATATTGAAAAATGTTATATTTATCTGTGTCGTGATTAGTGAGAATGCGATCTGGTGAGATGTAGCTTTCAGAAAAAACATTTTTTTTTTAATCGTACCAACGTTTCGATCTTTATTGTGATCATCTTCAGGGCTCAAAGTGTTTGTTTTCTGTGTAACTGTACCATTATTGATGTCGTGTTGAGTGTCCAAACTCGCTCTCAACGCGGCACCCAGGAATGAGGTACTTTGACTGAAGATGATCTCAATAAAGATCGAAACACGATAAAGAAAATGTTGTATTTAAGTCATATTTATCTGTGTAATCTTCCCAAGTCATCCTGGCCAGATTTTATTTTCACAATCTTTCTCTCGTTCCTGGCGCACATTAAAATTTGCCAAATGAAAATATTTTTTTGGCAAAACGTTTTAATTCGGTAAGATTTTCAGGTGATGCAGTTTTAAATTTTTTTAATAGGTTCTAGACAAAATAATGTTATATTTTTTGAAAGACAATGTATTTTTAAAAGTCCGCCTACTAGATGGACTACCACGAGAGAAACATAGAGACGACTACTATCAGAATCATGAAAAGCTTAAAATTACACGCCCTAAAAATTTTAACTAAAACTCACTAAATTTTGGTGATTGCAAAGCTTGAATTTTTTTAAACAATTGTACCTACCTAATTAGTAAAAACCTAGAAAAATAGAAAACCACCTACTGTGGTCATCTGTAGTCAATATAAGGTTAATTATTGTCGTTAGCCATATGTCATGTTGCAGAGGAATTGAATTTATGCAACCCAGGTCCATTTATGGTATAATATTTGGCCCAAGGCTATGAGCAAATTTATTCCTGCGTATATTTTAGCATTTTGAGAAAAAAAATTATTAAGCTAAGAAAACCCGTTTCGCAACTGTCTTCACGAGATGATCCGTAATTGACCGTCTGAGGTTCGAAACTTTCCTGATGGTTTTGACCCGTTGGTCAGTGAATAATACAAAAAAAGCGAGAAGAAAAGGCTGATTAAGTTTGATTCATATTGTCTTTTTTAAGGTTGAAAATTCAAGAAGCAAGACATTCTTCCAGCCCTGTCAAAAGAGCTGAATGCCATTAAAGACAGCAATTTAGATTTTACTTTTATTATGTTGCAAAGAATGTGGCATCGAGGAGGTTTCCGAGGCCCGGTGGGAACGGAAATAATTAAAGAGTTTGGCGAACATAGAATAGTTTTTGTTTTCGGTGGCCTGGCTCATAATGTACGATAGACGTCACGTAAGCAAAGAAAGCAATTACGCCGTTTACGGAATCTGGCCGTAATCGCCTCCTATACCTGAGAACCATTTACTTGGCATTTAATAAAATTATCAACCCGGGGCCGTGATATCTCGACGTGTAATTACCTCCGGCCCACAGCTGGATAAAAGCCCGTGGCTTACCTGAAATAAACAAAAAACCTTAAGTCGAAACTACCTCGATAAAAGTCAGCCCCCGAATATTTTGCACCCATTTATCATCCTCTAAAGTGTTATTAAAGAAAAAAAAACAAGGGCAAAATACTGACAAACTGCGCGTTTAGACGACTTAAAACCTATTTTTTAACTATGAAATATTACTCATGAACTTAGTGACAAAAATCATCACGTATTTTTCCAAAAAAATTTAAAACGAATTTACGAGAAAACCGATGTTTACACCCAGTAAGTATTTGAAAACCCTAAAGCTAAACCCTCTTAGGTTCTTAGTCGGTCGTGGGATTAAACCTTGTTAGTAGGTCAAATGGCCCGTTTTTACCATTTTACAAGCCGCTTAGCTCGGACAAAAGTCAAAAGATAACAAAACACTTGTTTTCAACCCGAGTCGGCCCCATGGGATTCGGTAGGATAGGTCAGACCGGTGCCACGGCAGCCCTGTTTCTCGAACATCTGCCAATCAACCAACGACACCATGAGGAGAAGAGTAGTGCAACGTCTGACCAAATCCTTTAAACATTAGAACCAATAAGTATTCTCACAGGTTTAATTAAATATTTTACTATTCATAAATCGTGATATGCTGTCTGGTATGATGTAGGTTTCAAAACAACATTTTCTTTATCGTGCCAACGTTTCGAACTTTGCTGAGATCATCTTCAGGGCTCAAAGTGATTGTCTTCTATTTAACTAGTTTTAAATACTTAACTACCAATTAATAATTGTATTAATAATTATATATACATATATAAAATATATACATCTTCCTATCAACTCGGCGTCCCTTGAAACAAATTTTACATTTAAACCGATCTTGACAGAGATAATGCGCCAATTCATAAAGTAAAATGTATGAACAGTTCACTGCAAATTGCAGTTTTTTTTCTCATGGCTTACTAAACCATAATTTATATCTGATTATTCTATGAATTTATGGTCGGTAATAAGGCGGCCGATGCGGCTCGTAAAAGTGCGCTGCGCTGCTCTTCTGGGAGCTTCCAAAGTCTGGTAGACCTTCTGCTTGAGTGAAGACGAATTACGCGAAGCAATCAATTGTCGCAGTCAGTCGACCAATTTACTTCTTTCAATCAATTAATTATTCTTACTAAGGTCTTGGTTGAGATAAAAAAGTCACTGTCATGAGCGGGATTCGAACCCAAGACCTTCGGCTAAATACGCTGCTGCTCTGCCACTTGAGCTACCGTGACTTCGATCTACTCGTGACACTGACTTTTTTAACTCAACCAATACACTATTTAAAGATTAATTAAGCGAAAAGAATTTATTTGGTCAATAGGACCACTAAACCTAATTACGTATTTTATTGAACTACATCAACCAATTGTTGAAGAACAAATTTATTTCTGGCTTGTCATTTAGGAGATCATCTTTCTGTACTTTATCAGATCTTATTACTTTAATAAAATATATATAAATTGTTAACATTTGATGTTTGTCAGTGAAATTGAACTGATGACGCTAAAAGTTGAGCCCCGAACGTAAAATCAATTGTATGATTTATTCATCATTATATATTGAAAACGGGCTAAATGTAAAAAAAATACCAATTTTAACCATAGTTGAACGTAAAAATAAATCCGATTCTGCAAAGGAGATAAACGGCTGAATTGAATTTCATATAGAAAAAGTGAGATTATAAAAGAAAAAAAACTATCACAGAGGGGTTTTGCTTCCTGAGAAAAAAAAAATTAGACCTGTCATCAAATGGACAGTATAGATTTGCGATTCTATCCCACCGTTGTCCCAGGTTGTACGCTTGCCCGTCTTAATATAAAATGCTAACGAGTCTGGAAGATAAGGAGTCTTTGACATTTTGTATAAACAGATTCGTCTTTCACTTTCGACCCCGGGGGATCCGCCTCCGCACTCCTAATATCTAATGATGTTTCATCAATCCGCCTCATTGTAGTCCTTTCCTCGCGGCCCCATTAGACGAGATGATTGTCGAGTTTTCGACCTTTGAAATGTTACGTGTCGTTTGATTGTGCCGAGTTCCGTCCTGTCTGATTAATTCCTTCCTTGATAATCAAAAGGCAGGGACATTTTATAATTTAAAAAACATTACGGTCTGTCGCGTTATATGACGATTAGACATTTTTTTTTATAAATGCTTTTAATGATATTTGGCATAATTGTTCAAATGTAAAGATCTAATTCAACCTTAAAAACTAAATTAACCCTATAATCTTCCCCCAACGCGTTATTAGTCCTTCATGTAAAAGGTTAACTTCCGGGACTTACACATTTTGGCGCTGTTGGCGATTATCGAACTCCAGATTGCACATATTAGCTAACAAAGGAAAAAACTCAGTTGGGGCCTAGTCCGGAGAGTACCAAGGGTAGGACTACCTGCTTAATAATCACCTCCTTTTTCATTCTGATTTCATAAGGTCCTTTCGTTATCCTTGTGAATACACCTTTTTGACGAACAGGCTGTTTCTGAGCCAGTGCAGCATATACCCTACACTGACTTTTTATCTCGACCAATACCTTACTTAAAGATTAGCTAATTGAAAACACTTAATGTTATTCAATAAAGCTGTAGAACATGTTAAAAGAAAGATGGCAGAGTCAGTGGGCCGGGTCGTCGGAGAGGCTTTTGCACGTCAAGAGCACGATTCGTAGATGGCACCCCGAAAACCTGAGCCGAGAAACAAGGAATCGTCCTTAAACGATTAAGAATAGGCCATAAACGGTTGACACACGCCAAAGCCCGCGCACCTGCCCCTTGTGCAGATAAAGGTTGCTCGGTGTGTCCCACATACCGGAAACATGTCATGCATTGGCGCCCTACAGGGAGAGTGTACGAATACCGTCCAATCTGAAGATGGCACTTTATCACTGCAGCAAACAGGTCCCGTGTTCCGCTTTTTAGGGGAATTTTTTTTCATTGTATATAGTATGTTGTGTTGTGGGTCTACATTTTTCGAGTGAATGTATTTATTATCGTGAATGGCGAGGGTTGACGGTGAAATATAACATCATCATCGCCCCTCGAACGTTGCGAGCGTATGAGTGTGCGTCCGGGGTAGATGGCGCAATATTTATAAAAGACCCCAATCTAGATTAGTTTGAGTATTGGTCAGTGGAAGAAATCAAGTACTCCACCGACCAAACGGATTGAGTGTATTGTATGGATTAAAAAAGAAGGAAGAAGGAAGGCAAGATGAGTGTATGTCTATTAAGGTGGTTTGGCAAGGCTGACCTGGAGATTGGAAAAGCAACTGTGTTTGCGGTAGATATGGACGGGGCAAAGACAATCCAAAGGTTCTTGAGGTGGAGGAATAAGAAGGACATAATCCAGACGCAATGGCCGGAGTCCTGTTTATTCAGTTTAACTCCATTTTCAAAGACACAGAAGCTAATTAAGTCCTTTCCTATTTTTACAAGCGCATCATCTGAAGACCATGAAAATTTTGGCTGATTCAATCACGGTACAGCCCTTGGCTTTTGAATTGACCATTGAACGAAAAAAGTATTGCGAAGTTGATGTCTGAAGCTCCAGTCAAAAAAATAAATAAATAATGTCTCTTCATTTGGAGCTATTTTATAGGTGATCTGAAATATAAATTGTTTTTATTCATCCAATAAATGACACGAGATGTTAAAGTTTTTATTGATCGTTTTTAATTTTTCATTTATTAATTGATAAAAAATTTTGGAATATGTATTCGGATTGGAAAGACCATTAATCGGAAGGCCGGGGGGGTGAGTTGTATATCATAGCACCCCCATTTCCCCATTAAGCGGAAACGAGTGGACGTGCGGGTGGGCGTCCGTTTTGAATATTTATAGTTCGGACCGGGTTGCGGTTGATCGGTTGAAACAAAAGGTGCAGATGCTCATGAGTGATATATCGGCATGGGTACAGATGTGGGTGAAAAAGCAGCTGTCCTCTCCTCGTCCACCGTGTGATGTCTTAACCGGGCCTGGGGTGTAGGACGGGGCCGCAAAACCCCCCCGAGATGTCAAGGAGTAATTTTCAAACGGACAAAAAGAAAAGAACGTTAAAGAAAGCAATTAATCACAGAGGACCAAATTGACGTGGGATAACGTTGTAGAGCGGGCGTCGAGTTTATTGTAAGTCGGATTTATGGGCGATTAATAATTTCGAGAGGGGGGTTGCTGAGAGAGAGAGAAAGAGAGGGATGTTGCTCAAGAACAGCCCGGATTAGTATTCGTGAGATGGAGGCCGGCGTAGGAGGGGCACTCTTTATATATGACAAATAATAACCAGTCAAGTGAATGGAGTATTTATATAGAGGTCGTGATCGGGCTACAAACACAGCCTCTTTCTAATTATACCCTACTATTCATTTGTACGGATAGCCCGGATCGTCTCCCACTTCAAGAAAAAAGCTGCCTCCACAGTCTCTCGGATGTGGCGTTTGGTGCAGAAGAAAATTTT
Organism: Cimex hemipterus; assembly: GCA_039619505.1. Taxonomy (NCBI): domain Eukaryota; kingdom Metazoa; phylum Arthropoda; class Insecta; order Hemiptera; family Cimicidae; genus Cimex; species Cimex hemipterus. The sequence continues at coordinate 11,339,802 of CM077109.1, forward strand.
CAGAGGAAAGAAACATCAAAGTAAAAAGTCAATAATTACAATTCAATTTATAGTTTGGTCTTTTCTGTTCCTTCTGGTCGGTTAGCACTCGCAGTTTTGGACTCAGGATTGGTCAGATGCGTATGGAAATTTTCAAAGTTATAAGCACGGAAAGGCACACTGGTTTTCAATGAACTCGATACATACAGATTATTTAACGCACTATCAGAGAGGATAGGCACACCACAATCACAGAACACCAAATCCTGGATTCATCATCACTCTGCAGATCTTAACTATACCACATTTTGATCTGCAAACCGTTGCAGATCCGTTCTGTGTTCGTCTTGGTAGTGGTTTGAAATGAAGTTAGTTTTTTTTAGAGAAATAGCTACTTTTTACGATCCGGGATATAAGTAGGGAGCGGTACAAACTCTTAACTGAAAAAAACAACACTTCTAATGGTCTAAAGCGGCAATGATGAATTGACTAAAATGATCGGCAACGACAAATCTGTTTTTTTTTCCATGACGAAAACAGTTTCCCGGTCAGGGTTATAAGTAAGGAGTTGCACAAACTGATCACCGTAAATTATGAGTAATGTAAGACAAACAGAAATATGTTCTGCTTAGAAAATTCTGCATCTTCTGGCAGTGGTAAACAGCCAAAAAACATATATACAACCACTGTCCTGGCTCTTTTTTTCTTGAAAAAAAAAGAAAAAGACGACTGTTTTCTCGGTCAGGGTTATCAGTAAGGAAATGAACAAGCTGATCACTGTAGATTGTGACATTCCGAAACGCATCTGACAATCACGAACAGTGATGGTGGGCTGACCAAAAAGAACATAAAACATAATTGTTTTCACCCTTTTATTATTAATATCTTCTCTGATTAAAAAAAATAATAATAAAAAATGGTAGACTTAAAGTTAGGATTATAAGTAGGGAGAGGCAGGGACACACTATTGAAGGGAAGAATCCGAGATTCCTGACATACTAAAAAGCTAATTTATGTAGATAAAAATGTTGTGCTTAGGCAATTCTGTGTCTTCTATGATTAAAAACATTGGTAGACTTAACGTCAGGATTATAAGTAGGGAGAGGCAAAAATACAATGAAGCAAAGACTCGAGATTTCTGACATACTAAAACATAATGGAAATAGGTAAAAATGTTCTGCTATGGAGTTCTATAAATTTTTTAAATTAAAAAAATGGTAGAATTAACGTCAGGATTATAAGCAGGAAGGGGCTCGACTGATGATACATGTACGTGGTGGGAACCCGAATCGCATCTAATAGTTTAAAACAATTTAATGAACTTAAGAAAAAAAAAAAGATCATCAGCGAAAATTGTTTATTTCTATTTATTATTTTAAAAATGCAAAAATGCGGGATGTAAGTATTATTTATAGGAAAAGATTGTCATTGAAAGCATTCCTGATTATACATCTGAAAAAATGTCAAAAAATAGGAAAAGGTCGAAAGGAAAGTTGAGATAAGAAGTTGGTGTCCGAGTGGATCGTGGTAGAGCCGCGGCGTATTGAGCCGAAGGTCGTGGGTTCGAATCCCGCTCGTGGCACTGACTTTTTCATTTCAACCAATACCTTACATAAACATTAATTGTCCCGAGACTTCGGACAAACCAAAAAGCTATTGGCAAACAGAAAAATGATCAACTTAGACTATTCTGTTTCTTCTGGCAGTGGTAAAAAAAATCGACAACGACAATCCTATCCCTGGTTTTAATTTTTAAAATTTGCTGGCCTTCAGTCAGGGTTATAAGTAGGGAAACGCACAAATATACCACTCGGCAAAAGTATATACAAGTTTTTAATAGAGCAGGAACGTGAATTCTAGACAGCTGTGATTGAAATTTTTGTGGTTAGCTTTTTATGCACATTTTGATAATTGGTCATGAATCATACAGAAAAATTAGATGCACGAAAACAAAATAGACAAAGGGTTTTGAGAATAAAGATTGACTGCCTAATTTTTCCTTTGAATAAGATCGATGCCGTTGAACTGGGTAAGAAAGAGAGAAACATGCAGACATTCATTGAAATTTATTGTATGGATTTAAAGTGAATCCTGACCGAGGCAGTACAGGTTTATGGTATATAAGGGAAATCATGATGATTTTTTTTTAAATGGCTTTCTTCTTTATAACCCCTTTATAAATTAATGTGTTTGACGTCTTGATGAGGCATAGCAATCCTCGAACCTCCTGATGAGCTGTCGATTAGATTTGTCGGTCATGAGAAGGCCGATGAAAATGTTCAGGTCTTTGCCGGATTAATTGATGCTAACTCCGGGAAATCGTGATCGCTCCCAAAGAGATTTCTTGCGAAAGGAGGAAATGGGGCGTACGAGATGGAATCTCTCTGGGCGGATGTTGTAAACCGCTCTGACATTCGGCTTCCGCAACTTCCCGAATCCGTTTTCGAAATTGATAATCGACGGAGTTTTTCTTTTCTTATCATCATCGAAGATGAACGGGTACAAGGTGAGCGCCTTGATTGTTCTCACAAGAGAGTGGCAATTATTCATGAATGGTTTTTCAGTGAAAAAAAAAAAAAAAAAAATGAATGCGGATTTTCTCTGATGAGACAACCTCCCGACGTCCCAAGGATGGGAAAAGACGGCGAAAATGAGAGGATTGAACAGTGTGACCGATCGTATTACACTTTTAACGAGCTGACAAAGGAATTCTGACATTGCGTCTATGCACTTTCTAGAAACGAAAAAGATCACTTTCATCGAAAAAATTCCCTTTTGAAAAAAAAAATCCTTTAGACGAAAAACAGGGAAGTGATATGAGAGCTGCTTATCAATTATACAGGGTAGAACCGAATGTTCCTCTACACCCTCCGTGAAAGTTCGCATATTTTACTGATGCTCTTATTTTAATTAATAATTAATAGTAATGATAAGGGGCGTCGGTGGCCGCGATGTTTGGTCTTTGACACGGCGCTCATCACTGTAAGGTCAAGGTCCCCGGTTCGAATCCAGCGGCCCTGCATTCGAACCCGACATACTTACAAGTGGGCTTTTTTTCAAAAACACCGGCACCCTGAGGGTTTATATGACCTCTGCTGTTGCGAACCGTCGTATAAAACAAATGTATACCATTACACGTATACAATTGTATGCTGAAGTGAAGTACCGTGATATTTCATGGCTGGTTCAATAATTTAATATTACACTTTACAGATCCATTGGTTTTTCAATAGCGAAATTATTTTCAGGAATTCTGACGTTGCATCTGTGCACTTTCTAGAAACGAAAAAGTTCACTTCTTTTGAAAAAAAAAAAAAAAATTCCTTTAGGTGAAAAACATGGAAGTGATATGACAACATGTATCAATTATACAGGGTGCCCTGTGTGATGTCAAATTTTTCCCAACACTCTCGGTGAAAGTACACTGATACACGCATATTTCACTGATACTATTATTTTAAATAATAATAATAATATTACTTGTCGACCTAAATTTAATAGAGTGAACTAAAATAATTAATTAAATATGAGATAATGTATGGACCTGCTGTTGAACGACGTGGAAAAAATTGTATCTTCGATCAGGGCACAACTGAATGACAATTTTTTTTGTAAGTTTTTTCCGAGCTTTCGACGATTATATCGTCAACATAAACGATTTTAGAAAAAAAATATTTTAGGAAAATCTCGCAGTTAGTACATGTTATAATGTTAAAAAAAGCAATTATTTTTCTGACTTTAACTCCGGTTGAAAAATACCTTGTGACCAAGAAACTGCATTTATGATAAGATTATTTAAAATTTGGTGAAGCTTAGCATCTAAACATTAACAGTATGGAATTAATTAGAAACAATAAAACCAACATAATATAAAAATTAAAAAAAAACCCACAAGTGGTCGTATGGGTTTCCTCGCTTAATGCATATACATAAATATAAGTACATGCCTTATTTTTTAATAAAATTACTTTTTTTTTCTCAGGTTCATTAGAATATCGCTGTTGAGATTAATTAAGCTTTCTTTAAATTGTAAACATAATCTAATCATAAATTCAGTTTCTTGTCTCAAGATCTATTTCAAAACTCATCGAGTTAATGTAAGAAAAATAATTGTTTTTGTAATTTTGTTCATAAAATTCTCTTTTGAAAAACTTCCATTAGGCGAAAAACGTGGAAGTGATATGACCACATTTACCAATTATACAGGGTGCTATCAAATTTTTACACTATACCCTCTGTGAAAATACACTGATACACTGTTATTTTAAATAATAATTAATAATAATAATAATACTTGTTGACCTAAATTTAGTAGACTGAACTAAAATAATTAATTAAATATGAGATAATGATCTGCTGTTGAACAACTTGGAAACGAAAAGGATCTCCGATGTGGTCACAACAGAACGACAGTTCTTTAAGTTTTTGCCGAGCTTTCGACGATTATATCGTCATCTTAAGGGACTATTTATTTTTTATTTTTATTTATTTATTTTAGGAAAATATCGCAGTCAGTACATGTTAAAAAACAAAGCAAATCTTTTTCTTACTTTAACTCGATGAGTGTTGAGATATAACTTGAGAACTTTATGATAAGATTTTTGAAAAAAAAATTTTGAAATGAATTTTTATATTATGTTGTTTTTATTTGTAACTTTTAATTAATTCCATTGTGTGATACCGAGCTTCACTTAGTTTTAAATAATCTTCTCATAAATGCAGTTTCTTGTTCACAAGATATATTTCAACACTGCTCGAGTTAAAGTGAGAAAAATAAGTGTTTTTATACTTTTGTTTTTTTGTACGATATAATATGTTCTAACTACCATATTTTCCTAAAATAAATAGACCCTGAGGATGATATGATCGTCGACAGTTCGGAAAAACTTACAAAAAAATTGTCATTCAAGTGTGCCCTCTTCGAAGATCCTTTTTTACAAGTTGTTCAACAGCAAGTCGTTACGTTATCTCATCTTTCATTCATTAATTTAGTTGATAATATAAAAACTGAGGTCAAAAAGTGTTATTACTATTAATTATTATTCTAAATAACAGTGTATCAGTGCATTTTCACCGAGGGTATAGTGTAAAAATTTGATAGCACCCTGTATAATTGATAAATGTGGTCCGGTAGGCGAGTGGTTAGCGTGAGAGACTCTCGGCTAGTAGACCCCGCGGTCGCGGGTTCGATTCCCGCCGTCGCCCCTGGCCCTTTTTTCACGATACCCTTCCCCCAAAAATCGAATTACGGAATAAATA
>CM077109.1:11345139-11376023 GCA_039619505.1 Cimex hemipterus
TTTTTTCACGATACCCTTCCCCCAAAAATCGAATTACGGAATAAATATATACAGCAGTCTGGCTAGATATGCTTAGTTCATGAGGCCATTAAAAAAAAAAATTAATTCCATACTGTTAATGTTTAGATGCTAAGCTTCACCAAATTTTAAATAATCTTATCATAACTGCAGTTTCTTGGTCACAAGATATTTTTCAACACTCATGGAGTTAAAGGCAGAAAAATAATTGTTTTTGTGATTTTGTTTTTTTTTAACAACATAACATGTTCTAACACGACATTCTAACGACATTTTCCTAAAATTAATAGGCCCTTATGTTGACGATATATAAAGGTCTAAAGGTCGGGAAAAACTTACAAAAAAATTGTCATTCAGTTGTGCCCTCATCGAAGATCCTTTTCTTCCAAATTAAAATAATGAATAATCGCACTGATTAAATGTCGGCCTTGCAGTCGAACCCGGGACCTTTGCCTTACAGTGATGAGACAAACCGTTGCTACCACCGACGCCGATATTCTATAATTTTCAAATATTTCAGTTAAATTATTTATGTCGTTTTTTTTTTACATAAGGGCATTCCTTTGCTGTAACTCTTGTGATCCTGTAGGAATTAGAATTTTATGCAGTTGAGTACACCATTTAAAAGGTGTACCATCTTCTTATTTACTTTGAGCACTTTTTTACAATGAGCGAACAGGTAGTAGCAATAGTTTTGTCAAAAAATTCAGACCTCTTTTGAACACTATTTCTTGGATTGGGCAGGTAGTTCTAATCGGATAAAAAGCTCGGAATACTTCGCGAAAGTTGTAATAAGTACTTTATGATTTTTTTTTTGTACCCTTTCCACTTCAGCCTCTGGTGCGTATAACATCTTCTGTTTTCGGCTATTTTGATTAAATTAGTGGATCCAAAGAATTCTGTTTACAATCGTCATCACGCTACCTTCAGTAATTGTCCGCATGTTTCTCTCGCGTTAGTAATTTTGCAGTGTTTGTAAAATATACTGGACGAACGTTGGAACAATTACGATCAAGAACGATAAAACTGTATAAAAAATGGAAAAAATTCTGCGGATTTTCAGAACTGATTGTGTTTCTGTCGAGTTTTTTTCCTTCCCCACCTTGTAAAAGTAAAATAAATCCATTGATCTATTTTCTTTTCGAAGGGTTGATCGGGACTATTGTTTCTACTAGTTTTGATCAAACTTGAGAGCACTCTCACTTATTCGTTGACTTTCCGCATATTTCTCTCGCCCTAGTTAACTTACAAGTTCTGACTAATATACTGGGAAAATACGGGTATATTAATGATACTGTACTATAATCCTGTGTATAAAAATTTATTGAAAATATTACTGGTTTTTAGGATCAAAAACTATTAAGATTTCCAGATTAAAGGTGTTAAGGAGTTTAATTAATGCTGTAATCGTCGTTGTACTATAAAAAAAAAAAATAAACCAATAAATTTTGAAGGAAACTTTTTACCTTGGGGTGGTACTAATGTAGTAAATTCCTACATGAAATTAATTAAGCTAAATAAAAAAGCTTTAATTGAAAATAAAATAATGTTTTGCAAAACGTATGTCTAGACTTTGAGATGGTGCTGAAGAAATTTAATGGGATGACGCTATCTTGTTTAAAAAGATAAAAGACCTCGTAGCGCCATCAAGCTCGGCGATTATGAAATAAGATAAAGAAGAAATGAAAGAAGAATTATAAAGAAGAGAGTGTTGAAGATTTTAAGATGTGTTACATACACGGGCGTTGGTTGTAAATGCGTGTCATGTTTGCATTACGACTCCTGCCCTATAGACGTCGGTCCTACGTGGATTTTCACCATTTTCCCCCTAATCCCTGTTAATTTTATTACACGGGCCGTGATGCAATTGCAATGTCGGAGCGGATGAAGTGACGTCAGGCATTGTCGAAGCACGTCTCTCGTTCCCAGCAGTGGCCACGTAGAAACCTGTCCACGTACCCACTCTAATCCACCGTAACATACTACTGTGGGAACCGGTCAACCCTCAAACATTTACCTCCAGTTAAGAACGGGCCAAATTTCCGTGGACGGTGATCGTTCTCCAAGATGCGGAGCTCGCGAGGGTGGAATTCGCAAAGACCCTGGTTCTTGATACATTATTATTTGGAATATGTTATGTTACCAATATCGCTAAGCTATCGAAAAAATCAAAAAACTGTCATTCCACGTATTTAAAAATAATCCTACCAAATGAATCTTTTTAAGCAAAAGAATTTACATGCTCGTTAGTATAATTATTATTTCAAAAGCGCATATAGTGGCAGGTAAGGAAAATGAAGATAAAACATGGACAAACTTTCTTTCTCCAATAAACAAATTGATTTAACAGATTGATTCATAAATAGATAGAGAGATAGAGAGTGAGGGTTTGAGAGGGAGAGAGAGAGAGAGTGTGTGAAATAGAGAGAGAGAGAGAGAGAGAAATATAGAAATAGAGAAAGATAGAGAAAGAGAGAGAACTAAGTAAGTACGTAAGTAAGTAAGTGAGAGAGAGAGAGAGAGGGAGATATAAATAGAGAAAGAGAGAGAACTAAGTAAGTACGTAAGTAAGTAAGTGTGTGTGTGTGAGTGTGAGAGAGAGAGAGAGAGAGAGAGAGAGAGAGAGAGAGAGAGAGAGAGTGAACGTTGACCACTATTAGGTGGTAAATAGTGAATAAGATAAATTAATTTTTAGTCTTTATTTCAGTAACGTCTTAGAGTGAGAGATAGCCGTCCCGCCTCTCCCTGGTTACAACCCTGGCATGAACATTTTGCCAACAATTGACAAGAATAACGGTTCTCAACTATATATTACGAATGCAATTGATTTTTTTGGTTGTAAAAATACATCTAAGTTTTGGTTCTCCCTGCTCTGCAAATCATACATGAGTAAAACGATAATGGGCTATTTATCAATAATAACCCTAATACGCCGATTGACGCCTCTACTACTTATTACCCAGATATTGGTTCAAGTTTTTGCTTCGGATGCCAGGAGAGTGGTTCTGAGCTATTTACCCAGCACAACCTTTCTAGACCGCGTGTGAAAGTGAATGTTGAAAAATGCACTTAGGTCGTTGCCTCTCCCTGCTTATCACCCAGACATCGGTCAACCTTTTGCCAAATCAATGAAAGGCTCTCAACTATTTGCCTAGGGTAGCATTTCTATGTCATTTGAACGTTAAATAATACAGGTAGTTCCTTGCCTCGTGCTTATTGCCCAGATATCGGATCAAGGTTTTTCCCTTTGGATGAGAAGATAGTAATTCTGAGCGATTTACCTTGGAACAGACCGCGTGTGAAAATGAAAGTTGAAAAATGCACTTAGGTTGTTGCCTCTCCCTACTTATAACCCTGACGTCGGTCAACCTTTTGCCATTCAATGACCGAAATAGGTTCGTAAAAACTATTTATCTAGAATAGCATTTCTACATGTCGTATTAAGGGTAAAAAATTTGCAGGCAGTTCCTTGTCTCTCCCTGCCTAGATATCGGTTTAATATTTTCCCATGAATTGACAAGAATAGCTGTTATGAACAATATACCCAAAATATCCTTTCTGCAAATCTTTAAAGGTTAGATTTTTAAAAAAGTCTTGCATCTTCCTCCTTATTACCCTAACAATATTTTAACGGTTTGTGAACATTCTACAAGAATAGTGGTTCACAGTTATTTACCCAGGATGCGCCTTGTTTGAAGATAAACTATGTAGCCTAGTGTCTTGCATTTCTCAGTTTATAACTTTGACATACGTTCAACGGTTTGCCGCGAATAGCGGTTCACAACCATTTACTCATGCGCATCATTTGAAGATTAAAATAAATCTTAAAAAAATAACAAGCTTCTTGCCTCCCTCTGTTTATATCCTAGTTCAACCATAATTTCAAAGTGCGTCCGTTATTAATTTTAATGCATATTTAACTAATTATAGGAAATTGGTTAAACGTGGAAAAATGGCCTTGCAATTTCTGTGGATAAATTACCTAAGACATTTTTATATTCGATTACGTATAAAATATTTAATGAAAGCAACAGGTAATAACTTTCTGGTCCAGTCATTCGCGATAAAAAATTTGATGAAATTCTAGAAGTTGAAGATTCATCTCCGGCTCTCTAATAAGCAAACCTCGAGTTCCGTTTCCTAGATGACTATGCCCGACCTGACCGAGCGAGAGTTCAGTAATCACTGGTAGAGTTGATGATCTCATATCTTCCACTCATATCTCCCTCCGCCATCTAACATCACTTCAACCCTGCAAAAGGGTTGTCCTGAGAAAATAGGAAATTATCGCTTTTCTTATCAATTTCATCACTCATGATGGAAGGGTTATAAGCAGGGAGAGGCACGACACTTTTTAACGCGATGCAACCTCACTTCAACCCAGCAAAAGAGTTGTCCTGGGTAAAAAGTGTATTGTCTCTTTTCTTATCAATTCTTGGCTAAACGTTTATTGATGATGACAGGGTTATAAGCAGGGAGAGGCACGACACTTTTTAACGCGACGTAACCTCACTTCAACCCAGCAGAAAGGTGGCCCTGGGTAAATAGGGTATTGTATCTTTTCTTATCAATTTCATCACTCATGATGAAAGGATTATAAGCAGGGAGAGGCACGACACTTTTTAACGCGATCTAACCTCACTTCAACCCAGGAGAAGAGTTGTCCTGGGTAAATAGAGTATTGTCTCTTTCTTTATAAATTCTTGGCAAAACGCTTATTGATGATGACAGGGTTATAAGCAGGGAGAGGCGCGAAAATTTTTAACGCGATGTAACCTCACTTCAACCCAGCAGAAGAGTTGTCCTGGGTAAATAGGGTATTATCGCCTCATCGTATCATAATGATGGGGCCAATATTATGGCAATTAAAAAAAATCGAATTAAAAACTACGACTTTTAGTGATAGTTTTCAGCCGAAATCTGAGACTTTGGAAAAGTCCTGAATGGGAGCTCCAAATGACATAGCTCCGCCTCAACATTTATCGGCAGGCTTAATAAGTGCTCCAAGGGCTAAATGAAAGAAGGGTAGTCATTGAGACGGTCCCCTTAAACAGGTTGTTGACTGGAAGAGCAGTTGTGACATTTATAAAAAGGCTCAGGTGTAGCAGAGGGAGGTGGGGAATGCATCGGCAAAGGTCAACGAGACAGAGGCTACACGGCTCTTTTTTTCTCTTTTTTTCAACAAGTTTCTCGGATCCTATTAATTTTTCCCACACAGGCTCAGGCGGGCATGCATTCACACACACGGGCCGGACACGGAGGCAGACACGCGGGGCATCGACGATTTGGGAATTACAGGGCAATTAGAGGATACCTCCTATGCCTTAGCTCGGGGTCCCGACCCCGACGTCCGTTTACCGAATTCACTGTATTAAATCCTTCTCAAATAACTACCCTTGGCTTAAACAACCTTCAATTTTTTTTTTAATTTTGCACATGCACAAATTAAATTACGTTCACAATAGTATCGACACACTGTGCAATCAATAATTTAAGGAAGTTAGTTATGTGACATACCTTCACTAGAAAAAATTCCAAAATTTTTTTATACGTACTTCCTGTCAAAATCTCTGTAATAAATCGAAAATTAAGATTAATTACCATACCCACCCATTGTCGTTAATTGATATGACCGCGCCCACTCAAAAGTGATTATACATTCAATTGAAAAGCTTAAAAATATTGACAATCAGTCAAAAAATTCAATAATTTAGAAGGGGACATTGTTTTCAAATTTTAAATGCCCCAAAACACATCAAGACCAAATTTGGTCAAATCAATTATTTAAATCGTTTTAGCCACACCCATTTTCTTCACAGCAAAGTTACTTATTCATTGTGATCTTTCTGTCAAAGTTTTACCAAAAGAGACTGAATCAATCTGGAAGATTAGTTTCGTTTGTTTGCAAAAGCCACACCCTTCCATTAAGAATAGCCAACATGCCCCGCCCCTTTTCTTGTTTAATGGTGATCTACCAAGCTAAGGTTTTTTAACATAAGGATAGACGTAAATGCACTCAATGCCAAAAGTAGTAAGTATAAAAGAAATTTGCCTTTGAAATTGCAATAGTGATCTTAATAAACCTAGACCACACCCAGCCAGCCAATTTAGTAAATTAGCCACGCCCACTTCTCAACTGCTGAAAAATTAATATAGATATTAATAATTTTTTATTATTCTATTAATTTTAATTAAATTAAACGATATACTCTTTTTATATGGATAAAGCCAAATAGAAAATACAAACCAAAAACAAAACTTTGTCAATCCTCATTGTTACTAACGGATTGCGAGGACGTGAAGACTATTCAATTCGTAAACAAATACCTTTTCTCGTCTTTTATCCATTTTAATACAGTTGTATTCTCTTTTTCATGGAAAGTCGTCATCATTAACCAGAAGTTCACAATGTTATTGGGAGAATTCGTCTTCAAGGTCACCACCATGTCGCAGAGGCAGTCGGCGTTTCTCCGAGCATACGCTTTAGCTCGACTCCGAGAGACTGGAAGTGCCAACGAGAGGCTTGGTAGTGGACATCAGTTCATTAAGACGCTAAGGTAGGACAAAAATATAGTCTACAAGAAGTTGAATATGTTTTTGCAAATCATTCGTAACACAAAGGATACTTAATGGCCTCACATACCATGCATCTTTTAGACGACCTGCAAGGAAAGGCCCATCATTAGCAGTTGAATATGGTGCAGCGAGGCCTAGAAGAGAACGCCAATTTTGATGGTGTTATGTTTACCGAAGTCGTGCTTATGTTTGTATAGTGATACCTGGCGTCGAAGAGTCTACTGAGGATAGGAGATGGGTACACTGCCGCAGTTTCGTTCTCCCTTCAATGCAAGGTAATTGTCTGGGATGGGATTTACACTGGAGGAGAACTGGACTCCATATTCTTGTAGGCAGTTATTTATTAACTTATTTTTTAATAAAAGTGCCAGTGAAAGTAAATACTACAAAATCCCTATTAATTTTTGAGCAGCTAAAATAAAAAAGTTAAACGTAGGTTTGACACGCGGGGTGCCAGTTTTTGAAAAAAGCCCATTCCCTTAATAAAAAATTTTGTCAAAAAGAATGGAGAAATAAGTTCATTCTTTTTGATATCCACTCATTGACCACACCTTAAACTGATCACCATAGCCACTCCCAGTTCTTAATCATTGAGCAATTAATGCACTAAAACTTTACTAAACACCTTTCTCCTCCAGTAAAATAAAACTGATCATCGACGGACAACTATTTAAAATCAAAATCTATAGTTTTATTTGTAAAAAGTTTGAAAATTCCAGTTCATTGGAACAGTCATCAGTAACATTGGACACGCCCACCCATTAATAGCAATCAAGTTAGCCAAGCCCCCTCGTTTTGTAGCAAACTCATTAAGCATTCTTAACGTCTTTATTGTTCTGCGAACTCAACAATTTGATGAAACGTGATGAAGTTCAAAAAGAGTTTTTCTTCGATCTATCAAGGTAGGCCGAAACGAGCCGGCTTATCTCTCTGTACCGGATGTACAATTAAAAAGTTCAAAATCTTTTAAGCAGATTGTAAATCAGACCCCGATCTGGAGAGAACAGCAGGTTGATCCTCTTCCCATCTGCACCAGGTGAAAATATTCATGCAAATCGTAAATTCGGTTCAATCATTAAAAAAATCTCCTCGCTTGCTGAGCTGTTTTTTCGAACATTTTTGACGATATTTTGAAAACAAATTAAATAAATTCAAACGTTTATGTACCTTTTTATTTGAAATGCAAATCGGGAGAAGGTTTATATGTCAACAACCAATCAAAATTTGAAAACGAGAGGAAAATTCAATTTATTATTATTATTAGTTTCTTTATCTCATTTATCTCGTTTAGCGTTTTGCTAGTCATGTTTCTTTTTTAAATATTGACCACCCCCACCCGTTAAAGACAGTCGACATAGCCACGTCCATATCGATACATAAGTAAAAAAAACAACCAAAAGCAAATATGCCAAAATAAATAATTTTTAAATAATTGGTTTTCTGAATTCACATGTTGTCAAAACCAGTTTATTACCAGTTGGTTTAACAACTTGTTCAAAGCACTTTTATGCCGTTCGATGTTCGATTAAGCTAAGGATACTCGAAAATAAATTTAAACGTACTTTCCGAATTGAATAGTTACAAAAGAAAATTGGTTCCCCGGTTAAAACTGTTGTTACATCAAACCTTAATCACACTCAAACACTCAATTTTATGACCCCTGTTCACTACCGAACTGAAGGGGGATAGTGGCGAAGGTTCGAATTCATGCACAGTTTGTGGAACCAAGTCCATCGTGGTCAGATCGGTGATACTGAGTGGCCACTAGGTCTTTACTATACGTGTTTGTTCCGCTTCTAGGCCCTTCAGAGGGCTTTGTAGGTGACGTTTTGACTTTTCTCTGCCTAGTGGCAGTGGCTCAGATTCCCCGCCGGAACATAGCAGTGCCAATATGGGCCACGCGGAGGCGTCCGGCTGGAACATGGGGGAAGAGCAATGTGGCTATCTCGGTAGCTATGGCATGATGTTTAGGCAGCACTGCTTACAGTTGCCGCATTACAACCTTCCAATATCTTATTGCCTTAAAGCCATTTGGCCTAGCAACGATGCCTTGCAATGTATTGATGTTAGCTACCTAGGTATTCGTTTCAAACTGGCATCTAGTTCGGGGGATGCTATCCATTTTGCATCTTGAAACAACGTGTTCAGCTGTCTCTTCGTATCCTGAGAGGCATAATGGGGTGGTTTTTAGGCCAAACCTAAAAAATTTGGTGATAAGTCACCATGCCCCGTTAAGAGTTGCGCCATGTAATGGTCCACATGGCTAATCTAATCTTCCTGCTACCCTCGGGAAGATTTGATACGTACATTTGATTGACCTACCTCACCGCCGCTGCCACTCCTCAAGCATTCATATGTTCGCATCGGGATATTAGGCTGATGACCGTTTGCCACCACCCAGGCAGCGGACACTGCCCTCGCCTCCAGATCAAAAGATGGCCTGCCGGCTATGACCTTGAGGGCGTCTATAGATGTCGTCCAATACGCTTATGTTACAGCTAATAGCGCCGTTCTCTGGGCGCTCAAGGCTATTGCCCAGTGGTAGATACTTAGTGGCCAAAACATAGATAGGTGATGTGTCCTACACTGGGCCAATATTGGCTGGCCATTGTTTTCAACCATATTTCTGTCAATTATACACCCCTGCCAAGCACAAAGGCGCTGCAACGATATACATCAAGGCACAGACAATTGAGCAACTTAAGACCATTGTGGACATGCTAGGCCAATCTTGATACAGTGTGTGTAGCTAAACGCATGGTCAGCATAGCATAGTGTTCAGCTTGGTGACCGACCAATGCCCTTTGTACCAGTAGTGGTAGAGGCCAATTTTGACAAACCCAGCTGATCTGCCACTTAGTACTTTTTGCTATATGACCTTCTTGACGAATTCCTTTATTATTTCCACAACTTACGAACACTATTTTACCAGATTTGGTAAAATAATAAAAAACCGATCCATGTAGATCATAACAGTTGGCCGAATCTCCAAAAGCTTATGAATAATTTATCAACAACATTGAATGAAACTTTGTATATTTTATTATAAAACGGTCACTAGCAAATACCATTTTCCTAGATTAATAATATTTAAGCTATAATCTCATATATTGGTTATTATTTCAACGATCGTAGTTAGAAGGAGCTGGTTCAAATAGACCAGGGCAAGAATTCTCACGTTGTCCCATGGTCACAAACCCCCTGAAAGGCGGTTGGGACGGACACGTAACTTCGTACACGTAAGTTTGAGTAGACATCAAGATCCTAGAGTTTTTCAAAATCATATGAATTTGATGAAAACTTAGAACAAATCTACAACAAACAAATTTTTTCTATTTGTTCATTTTGAACTGTTCAATTGGAAGGTTTTCGTAGCTTTTTGAATGAGTTGCCAGAAATTTTATTTTTATGGGACTCTAAATGATATTTTAATAAACAAATCAAAAAATATTATTTAATATTGCTCAATGAGAACGGCGAGTGAATAATTTGCGATTATTTATTTGTATCGAAAGGAGGGAATTGAAAAATTCCACTTGTATTTTATTTTGTCGAATTTATACCCTTTTCCGCTCCTTTGTAATCGACTAAGTAAATCATATTGAACCTCGGAAAGAATTCGAATATCCCGGAGTTTAAATGACCCCCTGGCCGTCTACGAAATAAATTAGAGGACGACTCGCCTGACACATCCTTTCCTTTATGGAAATGATACAAAGCCGTGGGCGGCCAATCGGTCAAAATCACACCGATATTGGTTATTTTATACTTTTCTTTATTATTTTTCCTTTTTAGAATGTAAAATATGATTTTTAACTGGTTGCTAACATGCCTGGGTGATGAATGATGATAGATTACACGATATCCATTTATTATTTCAAAATAAACATTGGGTCTGCAAATATTATAATAAAAATAGTTTAAAGAAAAAGAAAATTTATATGTTACATATTATTACGGTTGTAATCAAATATTGTGGTTGGTAATGTGGTAAATTTAGGATTAATGTTGTTGGATGTACTGTGTAGAATAACTGGATGGAGGTTACACTTCCGATATATAATGGATGGGTTACCCGAAAACCGTTGCATAAAAAGATACTTGTTCATAAGTTGCTATAAAATTAGGTCACATGATTCTGGTCAATCATTTAAAATTGTCCGTAATGAAGGAAAGCAGGACAAAGTTTTGCGGGTCAGTCTAATCAATTTTATGAGTTTAATAAAAGCCCTTACATAACCTAAATAATTTTGTTAAAAAATGTTTAAAATTGGTGCACTGGAAGTTAAACAATTATTAAATGTAGAATCTATACCAGGGACGTTGGAGATCGAGAGGATCGAAGTCAGTATAGCTCAAGTGGTAGAGCAGCGGCATATTAAGCCGAAGGTCGTGGGTTCGAATCCCGCTCGTGACAGTGACTTTTTATCTCAACCAATACACAACATAAAGATTAATTAATTGAAAGAAATAATATAATGGTGATTTCCTACATATATAAAAATTAATGTCTGTTTAATTATATTAACAAAAAAATCCGAGAAGAAAAAGATATATATTTTATGTTATAATTTATTTTTGCCCATTTCCGAATATTCTATCGTTTTCGAGTTTGTGATCCACTTTGTAATTTTGCAATTTTAGTAATTCGTTACTCCTTGACCCACAAGTCCCAAGGGCCTGCCTGTGGTGAGGCATAATAATTTGTTGCAAACAGGATCTCCGTTGTATCTCCGTGTCAAAATTTTTGTATTTGTCGTCATTTTGGAACGTGTCATACTCAGTGGATCAGTAAATATGAACGAGGCGATCGTGACGAAGAAGGTGCTCTTGAAAGTTTTTCTTCCGAAATAGGCACCATCGAACTGGTACATGGTTGTTTCGTGTGCTCTTCCACTATTTTGGCTTTATTTTTGTCCACATTTCAACGTTGTTTTTTATTTCACTACGAAAAAGTTGCCCCTTCCAATCCTGTACATAGTACCCGGCTACTACCCCGGATATGCCAGTTTTATCTACCAGCACATGACCTCGCTCATCCGCAAAGTTTTCCAAGTTAGCCAATCGTACATCGCCATATGAAAACACTAACCGATTTATCGAAAAACTTTGACAATAATAAGAGTGCCTAATTATTGTTTTGTTGGCCTATTCCGACGAACTTGCACGTTAGATTTTTGTTTATGTATTTGTTTTTGAACTTATTCTACCGAATTCTGTTTTTGGTGTGGTATTTGTACTTTTGATTCGGTCCAAATAAGATCAAGCTGGGCGTGGTTAAGGTAAGTGGGCGTGGTTTCGGATATTTACTGGTTTCATAGACCTTGGATGTTAGGGCCCTAGTTTTCCTTAAAGTAATTGATAAAAGTCTTTTATAGGGTGTTTGATCAGTTGTTTATAATTTTGATTCGGCTTAAATAAAATCAGCTGGGCGTGGGTTATGGTGACTGGGCGTGGTTAAGGTGACTGGGCGTGGTTTTGGATTTTTACTGTTTTCATGGGACTTGGATGTTAGTCCTGGTTTTTCTTGAAGTAAATGATAAACTTTCGTGCAGGGCGTTTGATCAGTTGTTTGTAAATTTGATTTGATCTTAATAAATCAAGATAAGAGTGGTTAAGGAGACAGGGCGTGGTTTTGGATTTTTACTAGTTTTATGGAACTTGGCTGTTAGGGTCCTAGTTTTCCTTAAGATATTCTTAGTTTTATTTAAAAAAATAAGTTTCTTTTACCTACTTGTTGTTTGTAATTTTTGATGAGCCGAGCTGCGTAAAAGAGGGCGTGGCTAAGTCGAACTATTCAAGGTGCCGATTCTCATTCTGTCTTGGTGTAATTTTAACATAAGCTATTTCTTGTGAATTATGTTTGTGTGTACGTCGTTTATTAGTTTAGACAAAAATGTGGACTCAAAAGGAGATCATAATCGTGAAATTGTCGAACCATTGTGAAGATCCGTATGAAAGTATTGTGACGATGTAATTGAAGTATTGGTTCAACCTGATTAAATGTTTTAAAAATGATTAATAAAGCACGACAACAATCACGATGTTTATTTATTGTAATACGAGATTTTTATAATCAACTTTAGTATTCTGATTACAAATTCGAAATATTGAAATGAACTCGAGGAATGCGAAAAAGTTGCGTTGTTATTAAGGAATTTCTTCATTTTTATAGTGCATGAAATATTTTTCTTGCAACTTCTTTCCTTTCTCTTTTACGGGGTGCCGAGAGGACGTCATCACTTCGATCTGTAAAAATTACAAAACCGGACGGTATATCAATCACACGGATTCCCAGTTTCCACATTCGGGAAGCGGTTCTTTTCGAATCGTAATCTAAGTGGCAATACATTAGAATGTTATGCAGGTGGAGATGCGCCGCAAGGATGAGAGATGTTTGAACGGGAACGAGAGAGAGAGCCGGCTCCGGGTCTCGCACTGACTCTAATACGCAATCCTCACTCTTCGAGGAAGTCTGAACTTTGCACCGGTCACTTTGACCCTACGAGAATGAATTAGAAAGGAGCCCGGCCGAGGGACTTTCTTCAAAAGACGACAATGTAACGATTACGGCCCTCGACGATGAATCCAGTAGCTGTTCGGCCCACTTTGATCCCTTATCGCTTCTGCTTGTAATTAACGATGAGGAAGTTCGTATTTAGGCTCTTTTCATTTGAATGAAATTAAACGGTAGCCGCTTCAATGGATTATGTTTCAAATAAAAACACACTTTTTTTAAGCCAGAGACCTAAATCTTGACTAATCCCAAACGGAGCCACGAAACGTTCTGCACTCATAATAATATGATAACCTCTAATATAAAGAAGCTAAATTTTGAAACACATATATGTTGCGCGTTGATTGCCTTTGAGACTGCAAAGAGGTTTATTCAGAAGAAATGAGGAGGATGGCTATAGTACGTATGGATTAAAATTGGATTGGAGGTTAGCTTTGAATGTTATCGTTGTTGGTTTATGCAATATCTTTTATGAAAGAACGTTTAGGTCGTTGTTGGTAATGCGGCTGGATGGTCATTGAATCTTGGGATTAGTAATAGTAGAGCCTGGATTCTACAGTAATTGGAAGGTTGGTCGAAACCGCAGTTCTATGCCGTACGTCTAATATGTCTATATGAGGACTTTTTGTCGAAGGAGTTTATATTTGGCTTTTATCATTAAAATAATCGGTATATTCTGTTCAATTCTGGCTTTTTCAGTAGTGTGGGGATTCAATGTTAGCCTCTCCCTTTGATACAGTCCATGGGTATGGATGACATTTTCGGTCGTAAAGGTGGTGATGTTATAATTGATTGAAGGTAGACTGATGCTAAATTGGGTGAAGGTTATGTTTTGGGATTTTGAAGAGTTGGATCTGATTTGCAATTTTTTATTATTGTCCAAAGAAATAAGGGCATACCCGGTCAGTTCTTGCCCTGAACTGAAATAATGTCCACAAGACGAACCCTAGCTCACACAGGAAATCAGCAAATTAGATGGAAATTAAATGTTTCAGCTGAACAACAATAATAAATAAATCAGACACCCATTCCTAGAAAAGAGGATTGATCATCCTACGCATTTGTAAAGGAGAAGAAATCAAAAGAAAATCATATGCTGTACAGATGGCTCCAAAGCAACTGAAGAATGAATCAGATCGGCTTTATTCTGTAAAAGTCTAAAAGGAGAGCAGTAGGCAAGTATACCTTAATCTTTCAAGCTGATATACAATCTACAAAAGGAAGATCGTGAGGTGACCACACCACCAGACCCCACCTCACGATCTCTAAATAATCATTGGCTAACGATCATTAAACACCACACTCCTTAAAAGTTCAGATAGCCAAGCAGCCGTAAAGGTATGAGCACTTAGTTACAAACAGGGCATCAAAAATAGACAGTGCATCCGCCATGGAAAACACAGAAACCAAACAACATCTTTGGTGCCAGGCTACAAAAGAATTGTGGGTAATGAACAAGCATACAAACTGGCCAGAGGTTGATTTGCGGGCCCAAGTTTCATAACCCGTCTTTGTACCTCAGAATGAGTCTACAAAAAGCAAAAGGACAGGTGGATCAACTCCAGAGGTAAACCCATGATTAAAGAAGAACCTCACCAAAACTGGCATACACCTTGCTACAGTTAGAAAGTGTAAAACTCACGAGATTAAGAAGACATCGTTATTTGGGAAAACACCTATAAAATGAGCATATTAATTTATGACATTTTAGGTTGCATTGAGGAGGAAGATAGTGCCTCCAATTTCATCTTCGAATGGAAAGCAACTACACTTGATTTAGACATAAACAAAGTTATCAATAAGAGAAAAGAGTGTAGCAGTGGGAGTCCTAATACTTTTTAAGAGAAGGGGCGAATCCTGTACTGTACTGTAACAGTTGAACTGAACTATAATTGAAACATCCCCGCTCTTTTCTAACATTCCATCATCATCATTGTCACCTGTTTAGAGGTGCAGATGCGATATAAAGAAAGGTGGCGTTTTTAGATATGACCCATTCGAGACGGTATGGAGCCCAAGAATTATATAAAAAACTAAAACAGATTCGACCCAATCCTTATTACATAATCAATAAATTATATTTAACCTTTCACAGCTTCACGGTAAGTTGCGGCAATGAGTTCTCGAACAAAAACTCAGTTAAGGCACAAAGGACATTTTTGGGCCCATCTTACTAAAATGATCTGTCAATCCAATTGTACGCAGACAATCGACGTGATGATCATGTCTTACCCCTCGATTGCGTTGACGAGCGCCTGGTGCCGGTAGTGTTTCGGCGGTTCTCATGCCTGCGAGTGTTTGCACGGCTATGCGTATGACCGGCGTGGTACCCTAGGGGAAGCGAAGCGGACCACCTGGGCTTGGCCTATGGCGTCCCTCGAATGCGTGTGGCCGGTGCGGGCGAATCGTTGACTGAGACCTTTGACCGTAGACAGTGCTCACCTAGGGGGTGGGTAGCAATCTCACTTAAATCCGAAGCCGTTGCCGGGGCGTTTCCCGGAAGTTTCTACGCTAGGGAAGCCTCTATACTCAGAGAGATAGAGTGCGCCATCTCTATCTAGGGAGTACGCGGGTCGGGTGGCCGATGTAAGTCAGTCAGCCGGCCTTGCGTGCGACACTACCCGTTTTTGGCGAAGTGCAGGTGTGGCGGTAACAACCCTTCGGGGTTCGAAACCACTACACCGTTGTTTCGACGACGGTGCGTCAGCTTGCAGTTTGGGAATCGGCCTGTCCGGTAGGGGCTTATAGCCTAGGTACGGACATTAAAGATCCTCAAAGTCAGCCAGACGTTGAGTCCAGAGAGGGAAAACATGTACGCAGACAATGTAGCAATATATATTACTACGAACATCCCGGGCTCATTGAAGATTCAGCGGGTGGAACTGCCACTGGTATTTTTTCAAATGTGAAACAACCCTCACTGGGGTATAACTTAAGGTAGAAAGAAGAAACGGTAAAAATAATTATATAAATGGCTACTACCACTTCTTAGGAGAATGATGAGTTAATTGGTCTAAACTAAGTACTAAGAAAAGTACAATAAGGCAAATGGTCTAATCATAATCATCAAAATTTGGATAGTACGCTGTGCTATTAGTGGGTCGGATATAGAGGATAAAATGGCAGTCTAGACAGCTCATGTAAGGAAAGTGGTCTTCGGATTGAAGGACTTACAAGCAGTATATATTTAGTACAGTAGCAGATGGAGAATGGATCCCTGAACGATGCCCATATTCGCCTTGTACAGAAGATGGTGAAAAAACCCTACATTGAAGATGGTTATTAAAATCAGTGTTGTTGTGTTCATGAAGGATTAAGGGGATGAGGTCAAATCCAGGAACTTTCTTGATGGGTAAGCTTTTAATTTTGTTTGTGACGTCAGGAGGAGGATGTAAGTGTGCAGTAAACCTTGGTGGTCTTGTAAAGATTCTTGAAGTTGGGAGTGGGCCATGCAGCTATGGAGCGTTTGTACTAAAGACGGGTAGGAGGCGAACAAGCAAGCTCTTTCCTGTTCGGTTGACACACTTATGGATCATGATTCTTTTCCCTGCATCCGTGATTATGTGTAATTATGATAGTAGTTCGTTCTTAAATTGTTTGGTGTTCAATAAGAGGTAATCGCTCGTCAACAGCGAGATTAGATGAAATATTAGACAAAAAAGTTCCTTCCTTTTGCCCGTTATGCCCCAGGCGTCAGACTTAAACACCAACTACCTTGAGCACCCCAAGTAATCTTGGACAGGATTAAAGACACCAAGGTTGAGAAAGCGCTGAAAACGCTCAAGGATCCGAGGTCCGGTGATTCAACAAAATCCCGGCTTATAAAATAAAAGCACAACTACCCTTTGTTGCTGAGTATTTTGCGAGGATTTATGATCAAACGGGCCTTTATCTTAATTCAGTCTCTTATCTGAGCAGAATCCTACTTCCATCGTTAAGTCGTGACCACAAAACCTCTATTTTCATTCTTTATTTCCCCTCCCAGGGGTGCGTTTCGTGTCGGATCCTGCCGTTTCTCTTTCACATCTTAAAATGTACATTTAATTCGGATTTTCAGAGTTGCATCACGTTTTCACGGCACAAGGCCAACAGTTTGTACACTAATTCGAAATCAACAGCCCTTGAATACCACTTAGCAACATTTTTTTAAAGGACATTGCCAAAAATAAATCTTTGCCTTGTTAAATTTAATGTATAATAAAGACTGATTTTTTTTTTGTAGGTAACTTATAAAAATAAAATTTTCAAGATATTTTTGCATAGTGACAAAATCATTACCTCATACATTCCTAACTTGTGATCTATTGTTGCTGAAGTGAATGCACATGACATTTTCATGTAAATGAATGCTGATAATTATATAAAGATAAACATCCGGATGGCGTCATGATGGACATAATAAAAAAAAATTAAATTTTGATCATTTTGCAGATAAAAATATATAAAAAATCTTTGTACATGTTGAAACAACACGGTAAAATGGTGGTAAATATTTTCCTCTAAGCTCTTTTTCGTATAGTTATGCATGGTGGATATTAGTAGCTGTATTTATAAAGTATGATAAAACCCCCATGGTTTAATCCAGGATTAGACGGGTGGACATTCACCGGCTTAATAAAGTTATAAGTGCAAAAGGTTGGAATAAAAAAAATCGGATTTACAGAGACAAATTAAGTGTTATCTCTTTTCTAACCCCTTATATGCAATATTACAATGTTTCTGTGTTTAAAAACTGCTTGAGTGTAAATATCAACTCACATGGACTCATTGACTGTCTGTCGATTATCGCCCTCGACAATTTAGAATACTTTGATTTACTATCAGTTGATTTCAGACTTCGATATGATTCGCCCAATATTGGTAATATGTCTAAACCAACAATATTTTCTCAAGCAGAAATACATACCATCAATGCTTGTGCCCTGGAAAATCTTAAAAGAGGTTACACTGACAAAAAAAATCCTCGTAAGATCAGACAGCCAAGCAGCTATTAAAGCACTTGCATGCACAAGGATTACATCAAAATTAGTGAATGCGTCCAAAATCTCCAAAACCTGGGGGAACACAACAAGGTAACGGTATCCCGGGTGCCAGGGCACAGGGGAATTTCGGGTAATTAAAAAGCAGACAGACTGGCCAGAAGAGGATACATAGGCCCCGAACCTATCTTTGGGATATCAAAAACAAACATAGAATCCTCCATCGCAGAATGGATCCAAATAAAACAAATAGAAAAGTGGATAAACTCTAGCAGTGCTAGACACAGTAAACTCATGATAAAACAACCCTCACCAAAACTGGCAAAAACACTGCTACAACTGGAGAGGGCAAATCTCAGAGGAGTGGTAGGACTACTAACCGGCCACTGGCATCTGAGAATACATCTACAAAACATGGGCATATACAGCGACGATCCCATTTGCAGGCTATGTAATGAGGAGGAGGAAACAGCTAATCATACCATATTCGAATGCGAAGCAACGGCTCATTGGAGGTTGAATCTAACGCATAAAAACGACTCAGAGAACCACATTGAAGCAACAACAGTCAATTACTGGATACTTCTGGGAAAAAGGAACCAAGGAACTAGGAAGGTACAATAAGCCAGAAGGCTGCAGTGCCTGGGTACACAAACCCCGCCTCCTCGTATCCTTTCCCACCATACCAACAATATTTTCTCAAATAAAAATAATTCCATCAAAGCTCTTAGTTAGTGTCCACCTAATATTACTCGATTTGTTTACTACGGTATGCTTATAAGAGCAGTCAATTCTGACAGAGTAAAATAGTTTCAGGCCCCTATGCTCTCTATAAAGAGCCAAAGACACTGCTCTATTTTGTGTAAGACATAAAACAAGTATGCTCATGCAAATGACTTTTTAACTCAGAAGTACCCCATGCTTAAATTGGAAAAACGATGACAGCCAATGCCTACCAAAGAGAAAATATTTGGTGAAATCAAAAATCTGTTGGTTATGTATAAAGAATGACAGATGCAACAAATAACTTATAGATTTACAACTGTTAACAGCCTACAAATTCTAATAACTGCTGGCCTACAGGCTCACTATAAAGAACCAAAACCACCCCTCTAGCTTGGTAACATGGAGGAAACCTACACGCCTATATTTCGGAGAACAAGGTGATATTTCAGTCAGTTTTATCACCTCTACTAAAACAAGGACATTCGACGAAATGGCGGAATCAAACAAGCATGAAATAGTTGGGTGACACTGAAATTATTTCTTTATACTAAAATAAGGCAGTCTTAACAAAAAAGTATCAGTCCTACACATCTAATAGTTTACAGATTTACATTTTTCAACAGTCCACCAAGCTACAAATTCTAATAACTGCTAGCCTACAGGCTCATTATAAAGAACCAAAATCACCCCTCTAGCTTAGTAACATGGAGGAAACCTACACGGCAGTATTTAGGGGAACACGGTGATATTTCAGTCAGTCAACTAAAACAAGGACCAAAGTTACGCCAGTTACTACAGTACCATGGTTGTGCATATACCCAGCAAGAGACGATACCAATTTAACCTTGTTGACAATGACAATTAATTAAGGTTTTTAGTTGAGATGAACAAAGTTAATGGCACGAACCCTTCGGATAGATACGCCGCTGCTTTACCACCTGACCTCCATCCACTCGGACATCAACTCCCCATCTCAACCCTACCTATTTCCGTCCTTTTGCCATTTTTCAATTCAACTTGTTGACAACTTAACCCCGTTTTACGCCAAACATAAAAATAAAATTAAAGTAATTCGCTACAATGATTCCGTGAAAAAATCCCGAAAAATTTGACTGCTAGCTACCAACTCTGATCATAACTGGCCTACATGCTTTCTATAAGGAGCCGTATCTTCTAGACTAGGTGGTATCAACCTACTCTGTCTGGTAACCATCACCGACTTTTATAATCATCGAAGGAAAAAAAATTGTGTTTCTATTAAATCCCACGGATTTTATGAACTATGAACTTAATAAAACCATAAAATTGATGCTGCATATGCCAATGCCACTTAATTGGTCCGTTTACTTTTAATTTTATGAGTTTTTTGTTCCACTCAATAAACGCATAGAATTAAGTGTAAACGTACTAATTAATTGGCATAGACATATCCAGCATCAATTTTAGTTTTACGCTGACCAAAACTGAAACTTTTTTTATTTAGTTCCGGTCAGTGGACGTCTGCTAGTTGTCCCTCGCGTTCCTCATTTCTCAATTCAAAATGGCTAAAAAGTGTTCCACTTTTTGTCACTTGATGTTGTCCAGTTGCAAGGAGCATATAATTTTTCAGCCTACTAGAGTGGAATTTTGCCATTTAATATATTTGTATGATTTGTATGGTTCCTTGATGACGTCCTTCCTCACCTGACTTCCTTTTTCAAAATTTTCACTCCTTGATAAGATGTTTCCTTTTCCTCTACACACATAAATAAATAAAGGGCCGTCGTCGGGTCCTTGGTAGAGCTGGTAAGAGTGTGACCGCCCGGAGGCAGGTTTCCCCCCTAGCTCATTCATAGCCGAGATCCATTGAGCTACCGTCCACTGTCTGCCATTACTGGGCCGGTCCATTTAACAACACGGTTCGCCCCCGGGCGGTGTTACATAAACGGGCATACATTATTCAGATCGACGGTAGCCAACCGGGCCGGGTCGTTATTAACCCTTTAATCCCTGAATAAGTGAGTTATCCCAAGGAGTCCATCCCTCTAGTAATCATTTAACTATGATTATAACCTTCGAGAAGAATTAAAGCTTTCTTCACGCTTTCTGACCTAAAAGAAAATCATGGATGTATGATCGGATTATATTCATTATCAATTTTTAATAATAGTAATTAATTTCAGCAAATGGGCTTTAGTCGTCGCAACGGTGCACTGCTATGCGACAGCACGTTTTGGTAGGGTGTCCACATCTATGCGACCTCAATGGTACGCCAAGTCACACAGCGTGTATCACAATAATCAGTATCGCAACACCTCTTTCATTCTTAATACACTATTTTGAGCAAAACCTTGCAAAAAAAACTGCTGATTAAACTTAATAGTTTTGTAGTAAAGTTATTCCAGAGTTTTGATAAATTTTCTTCATAACCATCGTAATTTCATAAAAACTCATAAAAAATTTTTGATCTCATTTATTTTGGTTTACAATAACATAAGAATATTGTAATTGATATAAACGACAAAATTACGTACACATAGTTTGAAATATGTCTTTTTCTGATGTTACTCGACGAAAATGGTTTAATTTTATGGTCAAAACCATGAAAGTTAGTTTTATTAAAGTTAAATTTTATAAGCAAAACTAAAGTAAAAATATTATATATATAAAATATACCGAGTAATAATACACTATATTAATTGCCGTTGTATTAATTATGACATACTTATTTTAATATAAACCAAATAACCCCAGATCAAAAATTCATTAATTTTTATTTTTTGAAATTCCCGAATTTTTGATCTCGTTTAATTTGGTTTACATTAAAATAAGATTGCTGTAATTAATATAACGATAAATTACGGATACATAGTTTGAAACAAACTACAAAACTATGACTTTTTCTGACGCTACTCGACGAAAACCGTGTAATTTTATGATCAAAGCCATGAAATAAATTGTTAGTTAAATTTTATAAGCAAAACCCTGTAAAAATATTATATATATAAAATATACCGAGTAATAATACACTATATTAATTGCCGTTGTATTAATTATAACATACTTATTTTAATATAAACCAAATAACCCCAGAGCAAAATTTCGTTAGTTTTTATTTTTTTAAATTTACGAATTTTTGATTTCGTTTAATTTGCTTTACATTAAGATAAGAAAGCTGGAATTAATGTAACGATGAAATTACGTATACATAGTTTGAAACAAACTACAAAAATTTGAGTGTCTTGTTCTGACGCTACTCGACACGAAAATGGTGTAATTTTATGATCAAAGTCATGAAATAAATTGTTAGTTAAATTTTATAAGCAAAACCGTCTAATAATATAATATAGTAATTGTCGGCGTATTAATTACAACGTATTTATATGACCCAAATCAACCGAGATTAAAAATTCATTAGTTTTTATTTTTTGAAAAATTAATTTTAACGGTTAGGTAGAAAATTGATCAAAACACAGGAATACCTTTTTGTATATGTAAACTACGAATTTTTATACACTATACAATAGCTTTAAAATGTCCTAGCTCACTTTTTTAATAAATATAGTTTATTAATTGATTTTTTTTATTGTTGCTATTGACAAATCTAAAACAAAGGACCTCCATTGCTTTAAAATTTGTAATATGTTCGGTTATGATCTTTACTCTATTAAAGTACAAATGAATTATATTATATTTTCACAAATTTATTGCATAAGATAGTAAACTAAACCTACAGTTTCAGTGCTAACGTTGACACAGATTTGGAATTGCCTCGAGAGAAGCTTGAAACGTCAGACAGCGCCTAAATCAGAGGCCCAGAAGACATAAACGCCAGTATATTTCACCGCTAAGTGGAAAGGCATGGATGAAAACGGAGATACGAACAGGAGCTTAAAGGGCAAGACATGTTTCACTTTTATAACGGAAGGGCTAAAACTATTATAATTTACAATGAAAAAGAACGACACACTGACAATAAATCGGGAAATAACCACTGGCTTCATGAAAGGAAGTGGTGTCGAAGTCACGGTAGCCCAAGTAGTAGAGCAAAGGCGTATATAGCCGAAGGTCGTGGGTTCGAATCCCGTTGTGACACTGACTTTTTTATCTCAACCAAGACCCTACATAAAAATAATAATTAATTGAAATCTATAATTTTTTATTGGCACGTAAGTCATGAATGTCCGCGTGTTACGAAGGCTGAGTCGTTAGCTCCCGTGTTAGAACGATAATTGCTCTGGGTTCAAATCCAGAAATAACCAGGAATTATTCTATTTTTTCAATACTTTCAAAGTAAAATCAATTTTTAATTTTTGAGATAGAACTATATTTCTTTGGCTTGTTAGGGATTTTTTTAAACTCCTTAATTTCCTTTATTATCATTTTGATTTATCACTTAATACTTGAAATTGTCGAAAAGATCACGTATCCCATGTATCACAGTATATTGTTTCAGTGAATCGCAGTTCACCCATTAAAGAGTTTTGTTTTTACAGACGTTTTATCCAAGGGGATCGTGAGCCGTACCGGTACTTGGTAGGACAACCGGTCATTTCCCATTATGAACGGCCGGGGTTCAGTCCTTTATTGCTTTATTATTAATAATAAAGCTTTTTGCCCACTCCCTCCGCAATCGGTTTAATGACATCGGCAGGTAAGCTACGTGATGAGACGTATTCAATTTGTTTCGAGTAAAAAGGGCCCGACTTTTCATTTCACGCGAGAGTGAAAATTAAATAAAGAAATGTCTCCGCTCCCACGGCGATCTGGGAGGTCCAACGGAGGACCGTTAATTAAAAATTAATGTCATAACAGCACACTGAGCCTGTTTATTTATTTCGGTGTGAATAGTTCAATACATATTCACTACCAGGATGTACAATCAATTCAGACAAATTTCTCTAAAACTTTCAAATTTTGAGGGAAATATGAATTCTTTCGGTTAATCTTTTATGTACGGTCGGGGGTTCGAATCCCGAGCGTGACACTGGTTTTTATCTCAAACAATGACTCACATAAAGATTAATGAATTGAAAGAGGTTATTTTGTCATTCAGGAAATCTAATGGGTTTTTATGTAAGGTTTTGGTTGAAATGAAAAAGCTAGTGTCACGAGCAGGATTCGAACCCACTACCTTCCGCTCAATACGCCGATGCTCTACCACTTGATCTATCGTGACTTCGAACTACTTGGACACAAACCTTATATAAAAAGTATTTAATGTTCGAATTGTCTGCCTTGCGCACCACTAACGTTTCCCAGGGCGATAGAGTCCTGGAAGATGGGTTGACAAGCATTTTCTATCCATTGCCGCAGTACATCAACTGAAGTTAATTAGTTAATTGCTAATTTTACATTTATGTTGAGATGAGCGGCCCCAGAAGAAAAATCCAAATGCTTCTTTCAAACCATTTATTGGCCGTTCCGACGTCTTATGTCCTTCATCAGTGCATAATCATTGTTTTTAGTTTTTTTGTGACTGAAACGCCCTTTCCGGCATCCCAGACCAACAGCAACTTATTGTTTTTCGTTTTAGATATTTTGGGAGTTTTTCTCTGGTTGGTTTGAAAGAAGAACTTGGAATTTTCTTCTGTGGCCGCTCACCTCAACGCCGACTAATACAGGGACATTACTGCGTTATGATTGGCGCAGACTCTGTTTTGTAAATGGCCGCACTGAAAATAGTCTATTGGAGTTAAATCGGGTGACCGAGGAGGACAACGGATAAGGCCATGAGGTCATATCCACTCTCCCCGGAAATGACGATTCAAATAATGTCTCACCTGAAAAGAATTTTGTGCAGGGCATCCATCAAGCTGGAGCACCATTCGTTGTCGTTATTGTTGAGGAGCATCATCAATGTTAATAACGTCCCTCAAAAAGTTGAAGAACTGAGCACCACTTAAATACGCAGAAACAAGGAACAACTAATTTACTTGCAGTCCACACCAAACGTTGATATTGTGAACAATCTGATGATGGCATCTGACGAGTTCGAATTTCTCGAACGTTCCTCTCCCCAGGTTCAAAAATCCCGACGGCTTAGGATGCCATTTGGAAGGACGTTTTCTTTAGCCTCCCTAATCGATATTTTTGTGCAAGGAAGCCTGTCATAATCAGAGTCCCAAATTCTCTGGACAAGAAGAGAGCTCGTAACTTCGTTCCTCTTAACCTTGATTTATTAAGGAAAAGAGTAACGACTCTCTCGTTGTTGTACAACCAACAGAACAAAACAATGGACAATTTTTTATTGACTTATTGGACCATGGCTTGAGAGCTTCGGGCAAAAATTTATCTTTTAAAATTTGTGTGGAACCTTTTTTTTTTGTTTATTGATTTGGGTTAGTAGTTAAATTAATTGTGAAAAACAGTCTCTAGATTTTTTAAATCAAAGTAACTTTTTTGGGAAATGTATCATTCTTCCTATTTATCGATTATTTCTATTATAGAGTCTCGTTGTTTTAAACATATGAATAAATAAGGAGGTTGCAAAATAAAAACAAATATTGGGTTTATTCATTTGAACATAACTTATAAAACTCTCGAATGTCTAAGGTGTAAAGTAAAAAAAACGTATATACATCAGTTCTATTTATAAGCCCCAGCACATGCACGGTTCGGATCTCAAAGGTGTTTTTCGCTCAAGTCCCGGCCAGGTCGGAACGGTACAGAGGTAGTACGAAGAAGGAGAGACGAAGCTCATTTTTTGCGCGGACGATGAACTTTTCTCTCATGGCGAGACGACAAAGCGGGCCAGATAGGAGAGCTTTTGTTCGAGGGAACAGCCGGCCGGTGGAGAAGGCCGGTCATTTTGAGATCCGAAAGCAGCAGCAACGCGAAGTGTTGTCGAATTCGTCGTCCGAGTCGTCGTCGTCGACCTTGGTCCGGAGGAAACTCGGCTGAGGGTTGCCCTGGACGACGTCGCTCCAGGAAGAGTTCATCGTCGTCTTCGGACCGCTGATCGTCGACCAGGAGCTCTCTTTGCTGCTCGAACGACTCCTGGTGATACGACGTCGCGGCGATCGTTCCGGGAGGTATGGCACCACCGTCGGCTGTTCCTCCTTCCAAGACACTCTCTTCGCAGAGCCGCCTGTAAATTTTCTGAATAAATTTGAATTTAAACAATTTACTTTACACTTATTTCCAATTAAACTTTCAAAACAACTAAACTATCATTGTGAGATTTTCTTTTGTGTTCGGCGGATTGGTGACCTATACTTTGGTAATGTCTGATCACTTCGTTCACCCTATTGCATTATTCTGTCAGATAGACCTTGGCTTCTTGCGCTCTTAACAAACACAGAGAAGATAGGCGGACTTAAAAGAACTGACCAAATTACAGGTTTACTGCACAGTAGAAAGCACGAAGAAATCTCACTATGATTCATTATTGCCCTTAAGACTCCTCTCGGTTCTTAGATATCAACCCCTCGCTTCATGAGGGTTACTTTTCAGGTCAGGGGTATAAGTAGGGAGCGGTATATTCTGAACATTAGAAGGAACCGAAACGACCAGTGGCGCCTAGAAGAAATCATACAATAAATAGTCGCAAACCAACCATGCTGACACATATATATCAACCCAGCACATTTCCTAAGAGGAAAACTCACAACGATTCATTTGTTTGTCACTTTTATTCGCCATTTTAAGTTTTAAACTGATATGGTGCTAAACCGTATCGCTCTACTAAAACAGACGAGGTTGATCAAAATATTTGGACCTACAAAACTAAAGATTCGCCTAGTAGTTTTCAATTCATCTATCTAGTCTATTATTTTGTCTGCTCAACACTCAATGCGTTTCACTATCTCTCTATAGTGGTAGCTCTCTTTGTTACTAACTACTTATTTTATGAGAAAATCGAAAACTTTTCATGATAGGTGTATTGACTACTGACCCAAGAAGAAATCAAACAATCGATAGCCTTATAACTACACTCACCCAAAATGGAGCTGATTCAACGAAACATCAAGTTTAGGCAGATCAAAAGGATCGGAAAGGACCAAACTTCAGGTTAATCAGTCGGTAGACTCCAACGTGATAACCACAACCTGATTTGGTCCTGCTAATGGCGGCGGTATTGGTCCAACAGACGCTATCTCACCGTTTTCCGGCCCACCAAAATACAGCAGCACAGCAGATCAAAAAGTTTCATGTCTGTCAGTGAGACGTATTTCTCATTCTCGCCATCTTCATTGGTGGATTCACTTCATAGACCTCAAGAAGAAACCTCAGAAAATTACAGATTGGTCTGCCTCATCTTGCTGTTTTGATCACTGCTAATCTTTAGCCGTGTCTTTAAATAATATCATTGTATTCTTTTTTAAATTAAAATGAATGGGGCGACGGTGGCCGCGGTTTAGGCGTTGACTTTGCGCTCATCACTTCATGGTAAAGGTCCTGGGATCGAATCCACCGGCCCGAAGCTCGCAGCCAAAAGTACGAAAGGATAAAATTTAAGAATCAGTTTTATAAGTAGTACAATCTGACGTTAGATGTCTGCCGTTAACTTGAAAATTTGCCAAATCAATTAAATCAAACCACTAACATCAATAGAGATGATAGTTTAAAACAACAAGGATATGAGTAACGTGTGGTGTGGGTTATAAGTAGGCAGAGGCACAACCTGATGAGGAACACAAATGTCTTTTGAAGACCAATGCCACAGTTACCATTATTTGAAAATTTTCTGGGTCTATTTTCGTTGGTTTACGTTTCACTGTAACTCGTTAGCTGGCCATCTTAATCACATATTATGTACATGCGTTCTCGAGTACTCATTGTACCGCCTCTGTCTAAATTCCCGCCAGGGGCGTCACCACAAACCACCACGAATCCATTCCCAGTGTGACTAGGGCTGAATTTGGAGCATTTAAGTCACCCCGTGGTACAGACGGCCTTCACCCTCCCCCGTCTATCTAGTGCACTGGTCCTCCGATAAAGGCACCCGCCGCTTATGCTGACCCTAGGCCGACACGAGTACAGCTTGAGCTTTAGAGAGGTTGTAACGACCTCTGGGTTGCACCATTATTTTGTGCCCGGTACCCCCCCCCCTATACCATTGATGCCAAGGGTTGGGAGGGGTCACAGGATAGAATGCAGGAGCTCGGATTGACGGAAGGGGTTGAGGATGAGAGCCCGAGGTGGACCGTTGCGGGGTCTCGGGCCTCAAATCACTCTATGCCACCCGTCGTTCTTATTATGTACATATTACGTACAGAAGAGTATTGAAAACGTATAAGGTAAACGTAACGAAAATAGACCCAAAAAAGTTTAGTTGATTTGTTCAAATTTTCATCCAACTCAAACCACCCAGCACGTCTGAGCTGAACTGAACGTTACTTGATTACTTCAATGTGTTCGCCTACTCTGGCTTGTTTTTTGCGATCAAAATCCATCCACTCACAGACTAACCTAACTGTATACAATAACTTGTCTTACCTTCCTTCAAAGACTTCCTGTACATCGCTGGAAAAGAAGCAAGGGTTAAAATGAAAGCCTGTAAATAAAACAACTGAATAAAAAAAGACCTTCGTCTTTGACCCTTTTGTTCAATGTAGACTCTTCCGAAACTTTTGCTTTAGATGCGGGGATTAAAATTTCTGTAAAATCGTCAGGACCCGTCTCATCATCTGTAACAAAATAGATTGGTTTTGTTAAAAAGTGTTTTTCCATTTAACAATATCTGTTTTACCAGGTTTAGAAGGGTAAAGGTGAAAATCTGTAAATTCAAAAATTATAATTTATCACCGTTAAAAAATAATATAACGAAAATTTTGTTACCGTGTTTAGAAGGCGCTTCAGGACCTCCTGAAAACATTGAACGATTTTATCTTTATCTAATTGGAGTAATTATCGTAATAAAGGGACAAAATCTTACTTTCCAGTTTGCCCAAGGACACGAACTCTGATAAAAATAACAGATAATAATGTATGTAAATAAACAAATATCGCAAAGTAATGTAGAGTATTGACATCATCATGACAATATAAATATAATAAAAATTTTTTACAAATATGAAAAACGAAATATTTTATAAATATACCCACCTCTGGGTGATAACAGCGAACTTGGCGTCCTCTCACCTTAAACAAAACGTGTATATTTTATGAGCGAAAGAATAATCTAAAAAATTCCTCTCCCAACAAAAATCTAATTTTGAACATGATTAAAAAACTAAGTCACTCGAATCACTAAAATTTAAAATAAAACTTAGAACACTGCTAAAGATGTTCATTATTTTGAAAAAAAAAATATCACACTAAGAGCCTGGAATAATGGAAATTTATTTGCCCGGTACAAATTAAAATTCCATTTATTCATTTGCACCTGAAAGTACAGACCCGGGATAATTACCTCCCTGGACAATGGGCCAACACTTTCTTGCAGTCCCATTCATTACAATTTAGATTCAGTTAATTAAAAAACGAATAATTAAATTGCTTAATTAATTTACACGTCTGCCATCGTCGAAACTGGTTCATCCATCAAGAAAGTTAAGAAAGGCTATTTCCATTGGCCTAATTAATCAACGTTTCTGTCAATTACACGATTGACTAGGCAAACGGAATAAAACGTTTAGTCACTTTTACTATTTTGATACGGCATAAAGATTTTAAAGAAATGAGAGTGTAACATGCGGACATACACTCAAGAACGGACAGGGAAAAAGTGATTGATTGATAGTTTCATTTAATCACGTAAAGTTCGGCATCTTGTACCTAGCGTGAGTTATACAGTTTACATTATACATTTATTCAGTCTCCTTTAGTCCTTACAATGTATTTTAAAATATTCATTTTGTTTCGTTTTTTTAAAATAATAATATAATATAATTTATGCTTATTGTTTCGTTTTGTTGTGATTTTATAAATTTGTAGGACATCAACCTTCTTGGTGCCGGCATAAAAAAAAGCCCATTTGTTAGTATGTCGGGTTCGAATTCATGGCCGCTGGATTCGAACCCGGGACCCCTTGACCTTACAGTGATGATCACCGTATCAACGCCTAAATCGTTGCGGCCACCAACGCCTGAAATCTTTAATTAATTGTAATCTTTAAGAGTACTTTTCGGGATAAGTAAAAAAAAAATTATAAGACAATGTATATAAATGGGAACGTTTAAACAACACTGAACTATGAGTCAAAAAACTTTAATAATTTATAATACTAAATTCATTATATTTAGTGATCAATTGACCAAATTACTTCTTTCAATTAATTAATCTTTTTATGAAAGGTTTTGATTCAAATGAAGCTTTTTCATTTCAACCACAATTTTACAGGAAAAGATCAATTAATAATGCTATTTTTTTTTTATCGTGCATTATTATTTACAAAAATTTATTTTAATTATAAATATTTATTCAATAAGTCACTTTTGTACATTAGTTTGAATTTACACAATTTTGTTACATTTTTTTTATTTTTTAAAGTGAACTGTATATAATTTCGGTAAGATTTTGTTCTATGTCTCGATATATACATTAGATAGTAGAAAAAGAGAAAAGAGAGAGAGAGAGAGAGAGAGAGAGAGAGAGAAAAATAGAAAAAGATAGAGAGAGCGAGGAAGGAGAACGAAAGAAATATTGGGCGGGGAGGCGAAAAGAGAAAGATTTTAGGTAAATTCAAAAAGCTTTCACTCCTTTTTTTATAACACATCTAAATCTTTATTTATACATTAATATTGAAACGAATTGTGCCCAATTTTTAACTTTTTTGTTACTTAAGGAGGCCCAAAGCTCAGATCAAAATTTATTTTCCTCTTCTACTTCTTTTTAGCCCAACGCTTCCTTAACACGTAAGGTAATTCGAACACGTTCACGCAAAAATGGAACAATTCATTACGAGGAGGGCAGGAACGAGAAAGAAAGAAACCGAGAGTGATGGAGAGAAAGAGAGAGAGAGAGAGAGAGAGAGAGAGAGAGAGAGAGAGAGAGAGAGAGAGCGAAGGAGAGAGAGAGAGAGAGAGAGAGCGAAGGAGAGAGAGAGAAAGAGAGAGAGAGAGAGAGAGAGAGAGAGAGCGAAGGAGAGAGAGAGAAAGAGAGAGAGAGAGAGAGAGAGAGAGAGAGCGAAGGAGAGAGAGAGA